>OZ010599.1:57218491-57280991 GCA_963932145.1 Acanthosepion lycidas | reverse complement strand
ATTTCAGCTTATGGCTACATCATATTGAAACCCCAGTTCTTGTATGATCACCTAAGTTAAGCAACATCAAGCCTGGTTACTACCTAGATGGGTGACCACTTGTGAACACCAGGTACTGTAAGGTTGGAGGTGCAGGTGGTGTAATGGATAACAGCTCAAAACTGGAGACTGAAGAACTGATTTCCAATTCCAATTGGGTTTGTTATATTTACTAATATGCAAATATTCTTGGCAAAGGTATGAATCCACCTCTTCTCTCTCCAGCTATGAGCTAATTAGTAGGATTTGTATCAATAAAATCCTTATTACCTCCCCCCAAATTCTTACACTCCAAAAATATTTTATGGCTTTAAATAACCTGCAAAAGCCATAAGAAATATAAGCCATAAAAAACAAATGGATCAGTCAACCAATTTTCAATAGGACACTACTTGGGGTGGGGGGGTTACTTTCAGAGCATAATAAATTTCATAGTAAAAAAAAAATTAAAAAAAAATTAGTCTTTATTGTGCATATTATTAATAGAATAATGAAAATTAACATTTTTTTTGGTATATAAAAAAATATGTTTGACTAGTAGAACAATGTGCATTGGCAGGTTAGGGGTTACTTTCATAGCATAATAACAGCTTAAGGTGAATCACACTGACTAACTAAATACATTTTTGTTTTTAACTCATCGAATCAATCATTAAAAGCATCAAATAAATTTTCTATATTTACATGTGGACTATTGTCATCAGCTTTGTTGTTGCGATAACAACAACAAAATGTCAGTTGTTTTTGTTTAGTGGCATATCAAACTATGGGTTATTTAATACTGAAATCTAAATATTTTGTACACAATTTTATATTATTTTTTTTTTTCTATAGTTTTAGTGATAGAAGTTTTACTAATTAACCCATAGCTGGAGGATATTTGCATGTAAGTGAATATAACAAACCCAACTGGAATTGAAACTTGGCTCTTATCCACGAGACACTTATTCACATGGCCCAGTGGAAAAAAGCATTGGTTAAAGTAATCCAGTAACTTGACCCAAAGAATAGTTAGTTCAACACCTGGCCAGGGCAGAGGTGAACAAAAAAATTTGAAGAATTGAGTTACTAAAGGGAGATAACTGAAACTGAGATATCTAGAAAAGACATGGCAAGTGGAACTAGAACAATCTACTCCAGTGGATGAAATAAAGGGTTTGGTTCAAATTCCAATATATAATCACCTGAAGGTAGCTGGAGTGGCCAAACGTTGTGAATATGACAATAAGATGAGGACAACAGTCCGAACAATGCAAATAGTTATAATACCTCACTTCAGAAATATTGATAGATATTGAAAATGCAGAATAACAAGTTTATTACAATATACAACTTAATACAAGCTGAAGAAAACATACATTATCTGACCTAAAACATCTTTTTAGCCTTTAGATCTGCAAATCTTTACATGGCACTTTCTACATCCATCTTCTTTACAAGATCATTTTCTATTGTCAAAATAGCCAAAGAATTTAATCTATCTTGGGTCATGGATGATCATATGTATGTTTTTATAAGTTTTAGTTTTGGAAAATCCCAAACACAACATGGTGGCCTTGATTTTGCCCTGGACGACTGCCTGAGTTGCTTAGTATCTTGAGCCGGTCCTGATGGCACCTAGACTTTATGAATTTAAGTGCAGTATAAAGAGTGGCAATGAGGTCTATACATCTAACGTTTCTACTTCAACTCTGAAATTTTATTTAATATTTATTCTATTTCCACTCAGTAGATAGATTCACTTATTGTCTGGATCACACCACTCCTCAGTCTTTTGAACAGGAGTCAAAGTTTATCCCTTGTTTCTGGTTTAGTATTGGGTTCCATCTAAAATCTTTTCATTCCCTTTCACTCCTAGTAGCTCCTTGCAGCATTATCACCTTGTTTGAGGTGAAATGATTAAAAAAAAACAAAAAAACATTACAAGATTGCTTTAAAAATTAGCAATAAAATTAGCAAATAAAATTAAATTATAATTAGTTAAATTAAATAATAAAATTAATTATGAATAAAATTAATTCATAAAAAAAAGTCTGAGAACAAACCTGGACTTTTCATAGCAGACATTTCAGTAACTGTATTTTCAGGTTCAGAAAAACTCCGCATATGTGATTTAGTTACTTTTGTGTAGAGAGACTCTGTTTCTTTGATGTTTTTAAGTCCTGCCGTTTTGCCTTCTTGTTGTGATGCACTAAAATGGTGAAAAGAAGCAGACGTTGCTCCCTTTGAGCTGGCTATCTCTGGAACTTGATTACCATTTATTTGTACATTCTCATATTCAGGTGTTATTTTTTTTCTAGCAGGTGGCACCGATTGTCTGTGGAGATTGATGGCAGGATTCTGTTGCATCGATGATGGCTGCGATACATTGTCATCTTTGCTTTCTGTTCCTTCTATTCTAACCCGAGTCACAAAATTTCCAGAATTATCAGAGGAAATTTCTACATTATGATAAGTATGAAGAGACTCGCTTTTGGAAATTTTAGACTTGTTCTCTCCTAGTGACGGAGAACTGGACAGTGAGGCCTGTAGATGTCCAGGACTTGGTACCTTGAGTGGTGACTTCACTTTTGGGCTTGGAGAACGAACAGGGGTTGAAGTGTTACTTGATTTGGGGCTTGTGGACAATGTGTCTGGCTTTTGGGCTAATGATGAGCTGGAGCTTTCAGTTTCTGCATCATCGTCATCATTAGGTTGATCTTTGCCTTAAAAAAAAAAAAAAAAAAAAAAAGGAAAAGAATTTTTGTAGATTAATATACTCAGATGAAATAATTTGACATTTAATTAGAATAAATTTCTGCACAGTTGAGTTAAACAAATATCCTTCTTTGTAAAATAAGTGTCACCTTTTTCTGATTTGGAAGGTAAGACTTGAACAAGTCAAGATCTAGAGTTGTTTATACTGCTGCAGCTTTCCTAGTGACCGGGGTAGGCTAGCTATCAGTACCTCTTTCCAAGCATCCATGTCAAGCAGGCTAATGTAAGCAAGGATTCACTCCTGTACATCCCTACCAATGCAGTCCTTCCATGTCTTCCTAACTCTACCTCAAGCTCTGACTAGGAACCCAGAACTTTAAGACAGTCCTAAATCATGATGACGCTTGTTGGACATGATCAAACCATCTAACACAATGTGTGTGCAGCACTAATGTTATATCAACTCGGATGAAAGGATTTCATATTGAGGCTTGGTGCCACAGATCCAGCAAATCATCAAGTGGTCATTGCAACAGAGCCACTGCAAGACCAACGTACTTAGTGCCCAAGTCTTACTTCTGTGACGCAGTGCAGATCACACATACACAATAATTAACACTACACTACTTGGAATATTGGTTCAGAATGTAAGAGTAATTTTTTTTTTTTTTAAACAAATCTTGTCATTGCGAGGTTTGACAAACATGACCATGCAATTAAAAAAATCTTTTTATTAAATTACCCTTTCACTTTCTAACACTGTGTCTAACATTAGACATTTTTCCTAATTTTTAGAAAACCAAATAAATGGATTCTCAGAAATATTTGCACTATTAATGTGCAGAATATTTCACAAAATACAGTAAACTATTTGTCATTTTTACAACATAGCAACAGATTTTACCAGATTTTCTAAGACTTCCAATTAATAGCCAGGTTAATGGAATAAAAACAGACACAATCAAAAGAGACAAGGAAAACTAACTACAGTAGTTAACAATATGAAAAATCCTATAGAATTGGCTAACTGAACTCAAAAGTATTAAGATATTGTGCATACTGACTAAAAAAAAGGAAACAAGAGGAAGAAAATAAACATGTATCAACAGATCACTAAATCCTAACAATATATCCTTTTGTTTGCATAAGGATGGTTGTCTTGATTTAATATAAATTGTCTTGTGGACTTTTACGTAATAATAGGAATATGATTCAGTCAAAACTAAGAACATATCTTCACATATCCAGAATTGTCATGTTAATACCATTTGGAATTTGTTATGTAACCTCTAATATCTCACCTCAAAACATCAGACATTCATTTTCTAAAATTTTGAAAACATTAAATTTTTCCCAGTTTTAAAGATATTATTGGAGCACAAAATGGAATTTTCCTAGGGTTCACTGACCCTCTCCCCCTCAAAAAAAAAAAAGAAAAAAAAAGTAAACTTTTAATATAATGTATGTACCGTATTTCTAAACAGCAAAAAGATGTATTTAAAAAAAAAAAAAAAAACATTTTATTAAATTTAAAGGCATTTATATTAAGACAATATTAAAGAGAATATTTTAACCCTTAAGAGATGACAGGGCTGATATATCGGCTGAAAAGTTGAATGACGAAAAAGATTATTAGGTCAATCCATCAACCTGATAATACATGCCTTGAGATTAGCTGGCTGGCCTTTGTATCAGCCAACCAATCAGATTGCTTCTTGTGCTTCTTGCACATGCAGACATTTCAATGGTGATAGTTTGCTATGTTCTGTGATTTTATATCAATTATTTTGTGTCCAAAGGGAAAAGAGCTCCCTCTTGTTGGCACTGAAACTCCAAATGAGACAGTCTCCAAAGGGTTAAAACAAAAAAATATAAAATAAAAACAATAAACTTAAAATAAGAGATTTAACAAGAATAAAATTAAAATAAAAGAATTTAAGGCAAATTTCAGAAATAAGAACAAAATGTTTATATAAAAAACAAAAGGAGTCATAAATAATCTAAATATAAATTTAGATTTGATGGCAGCTGCTTGTTGTCACTCATTTAATGAGAAATTTGATTGACATGTTTTAGCTTTCAAAGAACAAAACAAAAAAAAAACAAAAAAAAACAAAAAAAAAACAGAATTATCATAATACATAAAAAATAATTTAAACAACATTAATTTACATATTTGAAAGTATAGATTTAGGAGCGCTTCACAGTGACCACTGCCCCTGTGTACTTTTGAATTCTCATAAGGCATCAGTGTTACTTCCATTTCCAGTCTAAGTATCAATTTTACTGGAATTCTCTCTTTTCTAATAAAGAATAGAGGACATTAAGAAATAAATCACCTTCTTAGCTCACAAGTAGACAGAAGTGGTATATACATATTTGTATTCTATTTTTAATTTAAAGTCTAAACAAGTCTGCCTCAATTGTTTAAAAAAATTATAGCAATTCTTACCCACTTCTGATATGTCTGCATATTCCTGAAATTAGAAAGAAAATGATTTAATGTAACATTGGAACCAAATGTTTCACAAATTGATAAATCCTATCAACTTGAAAATATACTTGAAATTCTGAGATAAAGAACTTTCACGTCTCCATAAATTTAACAGCTGAAAATTCTGGGACACATTAAGGAAAGACAGTCTAGAGAATTTAACACTCACAGGAAGCATCTAAATCAGAGAGAATCAGCAAGTACTTGGAGTTTGTATGAATTTATAGTAGAACAAAGACAAGTACAGTTAGTAAAGTATCAAAAAGTACTTAGAGCAGAAAAGGCATGATCACCCATGTCTCGAAAGAATATAGCATATAAAAGATCAAATCATTTTATCAGTACTATTTGTAAAGTTCTTTCACCCCTCTAAAACAAAATTGCAATTCCCATAGCAACAATTTTTGGGCAGTAACATTTATCAGCATTAAATGGAGAATCAAGGAGTTGTGTTAAAATTCCAACTGAGTGTCACATTCATTTTTCACCAATGACCTTGGGGAAAGGCATGAACCCATTTCTGCTCCTATCCTCTCCTTAGCTACAGATCAAATAACAGGTTGGACTCTGCTCATTAGCCTTTGATGGTAGCCAGTCTAAGAGAAAGACAACTCTGCATTCAAAATTCTAAACTTGAAGAAAGCAATTAGGGGAAAACCATTACCTTCAAAAAAAAAAAAAAAAAAAAAAAAATCATGGTAGTTCACGAATAAAGAAAAGGAATCTGTGGAGATCCAGGATTACCTGTATCCTGAAGGTACATCACTTTAAAAACATTTTAAAAGTACATTATAGAAATGATGGAGAGAATGCCACATACAACCAAACATGCCTTGAAATAAAAGGTCCGTCTAGGAAATTGTGAACAGAGAGTTTGTCAAAGATTATATAGAAATTAATGGTACAAGAGAATAATGGCACAAGAAATTATATAGAAATTAATCGTATATATCTATCTATATATAAAATTCTATGACTTCCATTCATCTGTCCATCACACCCTCTAAAATAATCATACATTGACCAATCAAAACCAAATTTTGGGGAAAAGTGGAAACATGTAAGGGGGTACAAAGTACAGTTGGTTTTATTAAGGTGCATAGTTTAGTACAATAAATTTTCATTTATTTTTTTAGGAAAATTAAAAGTTTTATTATCTAACATACAAAATACTCCCACTATTTTAAAAACAATTTGATGAGTAAAATAACAAATACTCATTTAATAAAAATGTAATGTTTTTGCATACCTTTAAGTTTGAAAATTTTCTAGTGAGGATTTAAAATAAATTCTAGTATATAAAATTTTGTGACTTATTAGTCTGTCCATCACACCCTCAAAAATAGCCATATATTGACTGATCAAAACCAAATCTTGGGGAGAAGTGCAAACAAAGTACAGAGTACAGTTGGTTTTACTAGGGTGATAACTTCAACAATCCTAAATACTGTGAGGATTTCAACACATCAGCATGTCACAAAAAGTTCTAGTAAAAGAAAAATTCAGATAAAACTTATTTGTCTAATTAATAACCCAACAAGATTTTTGCATATTTTTTTAGGTTTACATCAATAGATTTCTTTAACACTTTTGCTGCTGCATAATCGTAACATTGTTGCCTGGCTATGCTGACCCATTGTGGATAAAATAAGTTGCCATTTACTGGAAATAAATGACTATTAATAGGCACTGACAGTGATTTCTTAATGACACCACTATTTTGGTTTCAAATAGATTCTCAGCAGTACAGGTTAAGCACTAAAAGACATGCAATAAAATAAATACATCACAAAATGGTTTTTATTGTACTCTATGTGTCAATTTAAATTAACATCATTTTTCAAATGTTTCCATATTTTTTTAATGCAAGTAAAATTAAATAATCAAAAAATACATAGTTTAAAGATATTTTCACTATATTTTTATGTTGATGAGAAATACTAACCTAATTTCAGTTAGATGCTCATTCTTAAATAAAAAAAAATATGAGGAGAAAAAAAAAAATTTAATTTTATAACAAACCAGGAACTGGTTCTGCAAACCTCTGTAATTTTAGTAACTGGTTTTAAGTGAATCAGTTGAATTTCACCATTGTGCCTCTCTATGTCTGTTGTGCTACACAAATATTTACAGAGTTTAGTTTGTTCTGGTCCAAGGTGACAAAAATTGAGCAATTAGCAACAATTTCCCAACACAATGTTGTTAACTCTGATCCACAAAAAACTATATTACAAAAGTTGAATTTATCATTTTTTTTTTTATTACTATCTTTATTGATTTTAGTACAGCATTTTGGTTGATATATTCTTCACCCTTCTTTTGTCAGCAAAAGGGGCAGCCCAAGATATGACCTACAATGTCAGAATCAAACACACACAGAAATTTAACTATCTGGTATCATTTACACCAAAGTCTGTAGAAAATATTTTTTGGTATAGTAAAACAAGAAATAAAATCACTGTAACAACTGGAAAATGCACATTGATGATAATAATCTCCTATGTACCATGTCCCTTCAGGATGTGGGTGATCATGGCTCTCCACAATTTCCTGTCCTTTGAAGCCCTTAATAAACTTTGTCTTTTTGCTATATCTCTGAATCCATGTTCTGACAAACATTTAAACAAGGTAGGTCATGCATTGCTTTCCTCTCTCCCTTTTGCTTTTGCTGTCAGTGACAAATTTTCTTCATTATGTGCCCTAGAAATTTATGTTACGTATAAGTGTTTTTTTTCATTTTCTCATTGTCGTCTTCAGTCCATGGTATTTTCAGTATCATTCTGTAGAATCACATTTCTGTTGCCTTTTCTCCATCTGTCATGAGATGGTCTAGCATCTGCCATAAATGAGGGCTGATATTACATAATTGTTCAGTACTCTTTTCTATGTTTCCAATGAAATATTCCTCTTTCTTAATAATTTGCTTAACTTTTGAAAGGCATCTTTCACTGTCCCAATGCACTTTCTTATTTTGGAACTGCATTTTCCATCCTCTGTTAAAACATCCAAAATATCTGCCAAGATAGTATTTGCACTTGTTCAATTTTGGTATCACCAGTCTTTAATTTGCATGTTGGGCTGTTTCTTTTGCTGACAACCGTACATTCTATCTTCTTACAGTTGATGCTTAGTCCTTTCTTCTTGCTTTCCTTTACTATCTTCTGTAGGATTTCCTGTAATTTCCTTTCTGTGCCTGCTATCAACACTGTACCATCTGCATATCTAATGTTAAAATTAGGTCCACCAATAATGAATCCTGGTAGGACTTTTAATTCTCTCAGGATTGCTTCACTGTAAAGGTTGAATTAGATCAGTGAGGAGACACATCCTTGTGACCGTTTCTATTTTTGTCTATTTACTGAATTCATTTTCTATCTGTATGCAGGTGGTTGACCCCCAACATAAGTACTAGATTATTCTAATATCATTTCCAAATAAATCAAGATTACTTAGCAATTCAAACAATTCTTTGTGATGTACCTTGTCAAATGCTTTGCATAATCTATAAAACATAGGAATGACCAGCAATTGATAAAACACATAAGCCATGGTCGTTGTTTACATGATGTGATTTAAATGGATCTAGTTGTATGGAAATTCTACTTTTTATAAGTTTTCTTTTTCTTAATGTGAAACAAAAATGCTCACAAGATTCTTTCATTATGTTAAAGATTTCTATTATAATTTATTTTATTACAGGTTGAGTATCCTTTATCTGAAATTCCAAAATTCGAAAACCTCTAAAATCTGAAAGTTTCTCAGATGTTGACATGCCACAAATAGAAAATTTCAGAAAGCAACATGGCTACCCATAGCATAATTATTGCATTGCAGCATTACAAATAAAATGCTGATATTTTTCAGTCTTCATTACATTTAACTGTAATCAAAATCCAGGTTTAGTTTTTATAAAAATACTGTACCTGTATGTATTGCAACATTTTAACCAAAACACAACATCATTGGTAGAGACTGATAGCTTACCGAATTTTCCTTCTCACACAGTGATGTCATCGATGATGTACCCTCTCCCCCTAGTTTCGCACACCTGATGTAGAAGTAGTGTTTGGGGGTTTCATTTATATATTTTTTGTAAGTAGTGATCATGTTTTTTTGTACAAGTACAGAAAGTACAAAACATTTTTGTGTGAAATCTTACTTAAGATTACTTACTTCACCACTTAAAAATCTGTGTGAGCATTACATGACTAGCGTCATTACCTGTATCTATGTACACAAAATTTATTAAATTATATTAAAACTACTTTCAGGGTATATGTATAAGTCGTTATAAAATGTAAAGGGATATCATCTTTATGCTTGGGATCCATTCCCAAGCTGCCCTATTTAATAGATGCTATAAAAAATTGAATAGCCTGTATTTTAAAAAAAAATTGAAAAAATAAAAAAAAAAAGAGAAAAGAAAAACAAAGCACTTCTGATCCCAAGAATTTCAGATAAAGGATTCTCAACTTGTATATTATTCATTTTATGCTTAAATAAATAAAGGGGAATAACTCTGCAACTGGCCAAAATCCAACTACATTTAAAGTTAGTTTTCTTAGTACAACTACTAATATATAATTTTGCTCAATGTTTTCAAATATATGGTTGTGTACAATTTAAAAAAAAAAAAAAAATTTTTATGATAAGCCATGGACATCATGATGGAAGGGAAAAATTTAAAAATATAGTAATCAATTCCTGAGAGGGTTTTATTGTGCAAACTTAAGATTTGGAGAAAAATGAATGATTTGATTAGAATAGATTTTGCTTTAAATAATTGGTTTGTCATTTCTGTTCAGGACAGACTTTTTCCAATAAAAAGAAATCAAAGCCAATTTAGATTTAAGTACCACTAAGAATATCAGACAATGTAAAAGTAAAAAGGCATTTATCTGGAAAATATACTTTCAACAGACAAATGCATTATTTATAAGATTACCTGTTTAACTACTTCATCTTATAACTGTGGGAAATCACGTGTCAAAGCCTGGTGTCAAGCAAAACCCAAATAAAATGATTCCCACTGACAAGATTAGAAAATCCATACAGAATGTTGTGATTTTAATCATAATGATATCACAAGTTATTAAAAAAAAAAAAACAACAACTTACTGGTTCAATGCATTTGTCACTTTGTGAGGTATTTACATTCTCAAAAATATTGACATTCTCATATACAGCTCCGTGTCCAAGGGACTTGAGATGGTTCTTAAAAATTTGACGCACAACATAATGAGCAAGTTGGTATTGATCCTTAAAAAGAACAAAAAGGAAGGCACAAACATTATAATTTTAAAACATTAAAATTTACTTTGTAAGTATTTTGTATTTTATAAGTATTCTCTTAATTCCTAAAAGGAACTTCATTTTAATATCATCAAATCTTTATCACTCTGTATGTGACTTCACTTGCTGTACAAAAAGTTTATCCTGTCACTGAAGGTGACTCTGAACAATAGCGTGTTAGAATTCCATAGATGTGTTGTCATATCCTGCTATGGCAACGAAAAACAACTTTGAGTTAAATTAACAGCAAGGTTACTATAATTGAGACACCTTGAAAAAGAATGCAGTGGAAACAGAAGTAATATTAATAACGCAGAATGCTAAAGGTTAACTGAAAAATAATAAATCATTTAGGAAATATCATTTAAGAAATCCTGTTTCATTTAAAAATTATCTGCAATTATTTCTTCGGATGTTTATAAAGAATCTCAAAAGAAAAGATTTTTGAAGTTTAGTTAAACTGGGCTGGGTTTTGTGTATTTAGTTGAAACAGAGCAAGCAATAACTGAGCAATATTATAAAATAAAAACTGGAGATATCCCTAGGCTTGGGTAGTGGAGTGGGCTCAGCCTACCTCCAGTAGATTAAATAAAGGTTTTCAGTTTGGTGTTACCTGTAGGTTACCTGGATCGACATACTCCTGATGAAGGCCAGAGGAAACAAGGGCCGAAACATTGTGATAACAAAGACGAGGACAATAGTTCTCTTGTAAATACTTAAATATACTCAAGATAAATTTGACGTTTAATTAGTCTAAATTTCTGCACAGATGAGTTAAAGATTCATGTTACTCTTTCTAGACATTAAAGTTGGTCACCTTTTTCAATTTGGGAGATAAGTATTGTCAATTATGATAAGTAGTGAAATGTAAACATGAATTTTGTTCAGGAATTAAAAGTAACTTTCTGAATAGCAAATTTCTTTTTCATAGAAAGTCACATGACTATCCAATTAGAAATTGTTTTTGTTAAATTAACCTTTTCTCTTCACTTTTAGCATCTCACATTATTAGCCACTTTTAATTTTTTTCGTAATTTGAAAGAGAATCAATGAAAGGATTCCCAGAAACATTTTCACTATTAATGTGCAGAATATTTCACAGACAAGATGTCTCTTTTACAACATGGCAATAGGTTTATGAATTTTATCAAATTTTCCAAATTTCACACTATTAACAAGGTTATTGAAATGCTAAGAAACATTTTGTTATAATTAAAATTTTGAATTATAAGTACGAGGTCTGATCAAAAAGTATTGGGACTGGTGCTACAAAATGAAAACTACAACACATATCAATTCGACATTTAATCTCCTTTGGAGCAGTCCCCTTTTGAAGCCAGCTTCATTTCCATTGATGGAAGCATTTCGGGAACTCCTTTTTTGGAATAGTGAGCATTCTCTTGGATTTCCTTGATGTCATTAAATCTTGTTCCTTCCAAGAGCAATTTGACTTTTGAAGAGGAAGAAGTTATAATGGACAAGATCTAGGAGAATATGGTAGTTGCCAGACCTGAGGAATGTTTTGTTTTGGTGAAAAACTGCTACCCAAACCATTGGTCACTGATGAAATTTCTATGGTGTGGTAAGACAACACTTTTCCTTCCAAGTACTGTTATAAACAATGGCATGAGTGAGAACGTTTTAACTTCTGTGCCAAGTATCTTCACTCTGCATACATTGGCTCTATTACCATAGCAACAATCCTGATACTTTTTGATCAAACCTCATATTTAGCATTTTCCTTATTTCTTAAAGAGACTTCATTTGAATATAAAATTCATTTATTCTGGGGACTTCTGAATAAAAAATATTTACATAAAATTGATTGAAAAATAATAAAGAATTCAAAATAATGTGATTTTGTTTCATTTCAAACTTATTTTTGATCCAGTCAGGTGTTGACAAAGAATATCAAAATAAAAAATAAATAATAAACTTACAGGTGTTTGTACCATTGACTGTCGCTGTGTACGCATATATTTAATGATTTCGAATAAACTGAAATCTGGAGTGATATTCTGAAAAAAATAAAGTTTATGTATAAAATGAAAAGTAAAAAACACACAAAAAGAGTTAAATATAAAACAGTTATTTAGTTGTGAAGAGGATAGAACAAAAAAATAAGTTTGTGATATAAAAAGATTTTGGACAGAATAACTTCTTATAAAGTTTTCTATTCTAACCAATATTGTAATTAAGGATTTTAGTTGGAAGAGTTATTTAAATTTTGTTACTACCAAGGTTAGCTATAAGAGAGAAAACATATAGAGTGATAAAACAAGGTACAAAAAAAATATATATCTGAAATTATTTACTAATTTTATTCTAATAGTAGACAATCATCTCTAGAAAATTATACAAAAAAAAGAAGAAAAGATTCTAAGGAGCAAGTTCCATGCAGGCAGTTTCTTCTCCAGAACTGTTACTTTGTGGAACAAACTATCAAGGGGATGCTTCCCTGACAACTACAATCATGGTCGCTTCAAGTCCAGGGTCAACCAATATATCTATCCTACAGGTCCTCATAATATGAATTTCTTATCTCCTCCATAATCTAACTTGAGTGGTCCTTGGGTCTTGTATTGTGTGAACTAATTGATTTTTTTTCCTCTTAAATCCCTAAAAACACATTTGTATTTGTTCAACAGTGACCACCTGAGGTTTATACTGCAACTATGCTGAGCAGACTGTAGTTACAGTTTTTGGGAGTGCATTGTCTGGTGTGATCAACAAGACAATGCACTCCCAAGACCAGTATACACAATCCCTTGATCATGATGACTTGTGACTGTGTTCCCACAACCATTGACAGCTACCCAATAAGTTTTGTCTACCCAATTACATTCACAAAGGGTCAACTTGTGGTATGGTTTTCAGGCACTTTCCAAAGGTGCTGCATGCTGAGATCACCTCCACAGGCTGGCAAATAACATCAAGAAGTCACCTTCCTGATAAATTTACCATGCTGAGATTTGAACCCGGGTCACATGGTCAGAAAGCGAATGTTCTAACCACGTGCCCTCATATGCATGCATGTGTGTGTGTGTGTGTGTGTAGACATTGAAGTCAACACTCAGAGGCAACAGACATTTTCATGCTAAATGCAATTGTCAGGCCACATGCATTGTATTTTTCTCGACTATATATACGGGTCAGTGATGCATTGTGGGTAGTCTGTTCTAATTATTATTTTGGCAGGAGTAGTTTGGTAATTTGATTATTATTTACTTTATTTGGATTAATTTATTTTACTTGTTTTTGTTTTAGTTTTATTCCATTTATTTTTATTTATTCTTTTCAGTTGTTGATTTTTAATTAATGTAGCAAATATTTTCTTTTTGCGTCTGTATTTTGAGATGAGTTCTGAATGTTTATTTAACAATTCGTTTTGTTTGATTGTTGTAGGCTGATGTTCTGTTCCTTATTTTCCATAATATTTTGGTGTGATTTGTTTAATTTCCCAGATATACTTGGAAAGCATTGTGCTGTTCATGTATTTACTATTTGTGAAAGATGTTTTGTGTGCGTAGTTTCTTTGTTTCCAGGGTCTTTGAGTTACTCCTATGTATATTTTTTATTTGTTATCTGATGATTTTACTGTGGCTTGTTTTGTAAGCAATTGCTGTTAAAAGGACATTCATTTTTTATTCTACAGTTACATGTGGGTTTAATTTATTTGTGTGGTTTGTTGATAGTTTTCTTGTTGTGCTTTTTAATTATTTGTGTCATGTTCTGGATGCAACTCTAGCTGATTTTTACTGTGTTTTTGTTAAATATTTTGTGGAGAGTGGTATATATATATATATATGTGTGGGGGGGGAGAGGAGAAGGAAAGAGAAGAAAATACCTACTCCATTTTTAAGCAGAGTCTGGGCATAATCTATGGCACATATTGTTCCTGTCCGCCCACAACCAGCACTGAAAATTAAAAAAATAAAATAAAATTTACTGCATTTGACACATATTATTCAACGTCATTTGAAGTTACAGAACATAAAACATTTTCCTCATTAAAACTTTTCTTAGATTCATTTTTACAAGGAAATTTGTTTACCAACATACACACACACACAAAAAAACTGAAAAAACAAATACACCTCAAAAAAAAAAAAAAAAAAAAAAATAAAAATAAAAAAATAAAAAATAAAAAAAAATTAATTCATTCTGATATCAGTAACAAAAAAGAAATTTATTCAATGTACAAAGTCACTTTTCTATTTTTATACATAAAAATGAATGAATGCATTTTATTTACATGTATATAATGCAGTTTTCACTTTACTACACAAGATCAATTTGCATGCCTCATTGTTAAGATGAATTTAAAAAGGGAGATATCTACAGTTGATCAAGTTTCAGTAATTTTATCATGTCTCCTGTTTAGGATTGAGTTTGTGGTTGCTTCTAAAGTTTACTTCAACTCTATAGTTTTAATGTCTGTGGTTAAACTCTTAAATTTTATGAACTATTTATTTACCAATAGGAGTAGGTAAGTTTGTTTGCCTATCATCCAGTTCACCAGGTTTTTTGAACAGGAGTAGATGTTCAACCTTGTTTAGGATTGGGCTTCTGGTTGCTTCTAAAGTCTTTTCATTCTCTTTTACTTCTACTAGCCCCTTGCGTCTTAGTGGTGTTATTACCTTGCTTGGGGTGAATTGAAAAATTTACTTATATAGTGTGATATCCTAAATTTTTGATTCTGACAGGAAATTCATTTGTTTCTACATAGGTAAATACTGTGTGTGTAAAAGAATCTAAATAAAAAAAAAATTGATTAATGGTAGGCATTAATGGGTTAACTAATTCTTATGTAGAAACCTATAATTTATTTTTCTTATTTTTTTAAATCTTTCATCCCACGCAAGGCAATAAAGCCACTAATATGCATGGGGCTACTGAGGAGAAAGGGCAATAAAAAGAACGGGATTTATGCAAATAGAAGATGATGATTGACATTAGATTTAAATGTTTGAAGATCAAAATTGACTGGAAAGTAAGAAGCTGGAGGGAGATCTCTACATGCAATAAGTGAAGAAACTTTTAGCATAGAACTTACAGTTACGCCTAGCCATTTCATTTGTATTATATATCTGCATGTGAGTGCTTTTTATTAAAAATCTGTCACTATTGGTCAGAAATAAGAATTTTTCATTTTAGGAAATTTGCTGCTTTTAGAATAAATATAATAGACTTCCAATGAAAAATTTTGCCTAATCCTGGCATCATGCCAAAAACCTAACTGAACATCCCAATTTAAAATTTTATCATTTTTTTTTTTTTAATCATTTCACCCCAAGCAAGGCAATAAAGCAAAGGTTTACTGAGTGTGAAAGAATATGAAAAAAAAGAAAAAACACTAAGAGAAAAAAATGAAAATAGGAATTAAAAAGACAGAAGATAACGATTGATATCGCATTTAAATGTTTGAAGATCAAAATTAATCAGAAAGCAAGAAGCCAGAAGAGAGTTCCACAAGTGAGAAGTGCGAGAGAAGAAACTGTTAGCATAGAACTTTGTTACATCTAGCCATTTCAACTGTAAAACCTAACTGCCAATCTAGTACTGCACTTAAATTTGTGAAGTCAACATATTAGACACACCTCCATTTCAGGAGGACAAATAGGAGGGTAAAAGGTTGATAAAATTCACCAACAATCAACAAGTCATCTCTAAGAAAAGCATCATCAGTCAATGCACAACATAATTGGTCTGTCAATACTATTGACATTGTAGAAGAGAAGACGACTTACTTTGTGTGGCAAAGTGAGTAAGTATATGCCTAGTGTGCAAAATGAGCTAAGAAAAGGAAATGAAAAAGAAATATGGCTGCTCTGACACCTTAATTTAAGAAAGACACAGTATCGGAGCTAAGAGAATTCACGAGAGTGGGTGAACATATGCAAATTTTTTAGCAAGATCAGCTGAGCATAAAAATCATCAGGCGAGTGAGTATAGTTGAGTTTGTTCATAAATGTGGTGCTGCTGGTGCAGAGAGAGACTTCATCAGTTGGAAAGAGATTACTTGGATCAGTTTCGCACAAACTATTTCGGCAAAAAAGATGGAGGAGAAATTTGACCTTAAACTTATTCCCAAATTTGATGATACTGCATCTGGACCATCTGTGGCTGAATTGATTGTGAAGGCTGAGCTGGTCTGTAAGACATGCCGGGTTATATATCCAAAACATGTAGTCCCTTTAAGGCCAATGGGTGGTGCATTTGCTATAAACAGTTGAGGGAGAACGAAAAAGAGGATTTCAGCCAGATAAAATCAGCATTGTATACAGTTTTTGCTACGGATGGTTTTCTGGCTTATGAACAGTTTGCTGAGTGACAGCTCTGTCCTGGAGAATCGGTGGATGTCTATCTGGTGGAGTTACAAAAACTTCCGTCCTGTCTGGCGAAATGAGTGACCATGGCCTGGCATGTGCATTTTGTGAGGGTTAACAGACTGCGTTAAACATCTCCTTTGCACTTCAATCCAAATGGATGAGTTGTCTATCAACCAACTATTAACTTGAGCGTGAGCATCTATTAAAGATGAAGAATTGGAAGAGGGACTGGCAGTTGTGGCAGTGCGAAAAACACGGGACGAGGTGAGGAAACTTCCTACCAGGGATCCACGTGGCTCCATAACATGCTACTGCTGCAACGGTCCCAATCATTTCGCAAAGGACTGCAAAAGAACCATATACCAAAAGGTGGACACCCAGGATGTGATGTCATGAATGCAATGTGGTAAGCCATGTAGTCCACAATAGCCTAGGAAATAATCAGAGAGAATAGGCCTCAGCACCAGTTTACTCCCCATGCTCAATATGAAGGCGACGCTAACTGAAATTGCTGTAAGCATCAATGGAATCAAGGGTTTAGCCTAGCTAGAGACAGGCTTTTCTTGATCACTCATAAGTAGACCACTTTGCCAGTCTTGGAAGAGGAAAGATGTAGACGTGCTCACCTTTGGTGGTAGGGCTTATTCAACTTGACGTAAGCAACACGCCCCCTACTGATGTTGTGGTTATGGTTGTGGACAGAATTGCTTGTTTTTGACATCAAGAAGTTGGGAGGAGCATGTGTGTCCAGCAATGGGACCGTGAGCTTTCCCCAACTTGACTGGTCTTTGTGCGTGGCCAACAAACCTGACTTCCATGTGGAGCATGATCAGAACAAGAATATCTGGTTTGTGTCTTGGAAGTAACCAGACACCACCCATGTTGAAGAACTAGACAGTTGAATTTCCAGTACCAAAGCCTCTCAGGGAGGAGTATATTCGTGAGCTATGAACCTGGATGGATAATGGGTGGCTACTTCTGTGTCCTGTGGAAGGGCCTGATCCCTCTAATGGCTTTGCTACAGGACTGTTACTGCATCAGGATGCTGCCAGCATCATCCGACAGCTGTAGTCACTATTTTGCGAGGGAGGGCCACCTGCCAAGCTGCTCATCGACAATGGTGCAGCATTCTGTGGGGAAGTATTCACTAAGAACTGCCGAGAACCGGGGCGTTTGACTTAGATTCTAGTGTGCCCATCAACCATCAAGGAATGGCATCATAAAGAGATGGCATTGCACCATCAAGCGTATCACCTGCTTGGTCGGGATGTTCCATTAGGGAGGCATTATAATGGTATAATGCGACACCAAAAGATGACGCAACAGCTTCATCGGCACCCGTTAACTTCATAAAGGGTGCTGATGCTGTACCACCACTTCAACACACAGATCCTGGAATCTACAGAGTGGGAGATGCAGTATGGGTAAAGACCTCCCACATGGTTGATGTTCAATGCAATTCAAAAAAAAGGAACAGTGACCCCCATTCAGTTCTCATCAATGAAAAGCTACGCCATATCAGAGACCTCTGTCCGCGTCAGAGAACTACATTGTCGGAAGATGATGGCAGTGAAATGTCGACTGAAAGCGACTCAGATTTGCTGCTGTTTTTCAGCACAGGGTCAGAACATTTATCGATGGAACCAGCAGAAACAGATGCTGGAGACAATGATGATGCCAACAATGAAGGAGACTAAGTAGGCACAAATGCAGAAGAAACAAGTGGAGTCCATTCACTTTTACATAGAAGCACTCAACAAAGGTGACTGCCATCTCCGTGTCATTTATGTGATCAGGAGATCAGGGAGGAGTATAGAAGAGAAGACGACTTACCTCAAAGTGAGTACATATATGCCTAGCGTGCAAAACGAGTGAAGGAAAGGAAAAAGAAATATAGCTGCCCTGACACATTAATTTAAGAAAGACACAGTCTTGGAGCTAGAATTTATGAGAGTTGGTGAACATATGCAAATTTTTTTGCAAGATCAGCTGGGCATAAAAATCATGATGCAAGAGAGTATAGTTGATTTTGTTTTTGAATGTGGTGCTGCTTCTACGGAGAGACTGTCAGTTGGAAAGAGATTACTTGGATTAATTTCACACAGACATAAAGACTGCATTCTTGCAAGGTGAAGAAACTGAACAGGATGTCTATATTAGACCCTCATCAGTGTCTAATACAGACATACCATTCAATTTCTATAATTTTTAATTGATATACAAGGTGTCCCAACAAAAAAAAAACTCTTTGAAGTTGACCACAGTTGGGATCATTGAATAAATGCAAATGATCCTTTCCTTAGCTGCATAGTATGTCCTTTGTCAGGGCTACATACAATTTTGAATTCAGAATTTTCCTTCTAGACCAGTTGCCACCCATGGCTATAGAACCCAATTTGTCCTACTATTTACCAATAGCTTACTCTTTAAATGACAATAAATACAGTGTTTATTGACTTCCAAACAAAATGAATGGTTAAAATTAAGAAATATTAATGTCTATTGACTTATAAAAGAAGATTAACAGTTTAAGTTAACTATTAAATGAAATTAAATGCATGAATCTGAAAAAATTTAAAAAGTTATATGAAGTCAAAAAGTGAGTACATTTTTTTTGGGACACCCTGTATATGAGTTAGGTGGAGAGAGACCTAACTGACAATCTGGTACCACTAGGAAAGTTCATCAAAACAATTGTTATGAAAATATTTATAGAAACGGCACAAGGAATCTATGTTATGGTGGATGCGAATAAGATTGCAGATTCTTCTTTTTCAATTTGCTAATGATGTAATTGGATAATATTAGGTTGGTGCAAAAATAATTTCGTTTTCTCACATAGTAACATATGTTAGAAAACGAAATTATTTTTGCACCAACCTAATACTTATGCATTTTTTAAAACTCATTTAACAGTTCATAGCTATAGCATAACATACAAACTTAAAAATAAATAAAAACAAATTCTAGAAGGCTCCAGAAAGTCATAGTACTTACTATTAATATATGATTTTAGAAATTTCGTGTTGGTGGGGGAAGGTGACATTTTTTAAAAATAAACTAAATTAAGCCATTCTTGACTATTTTTGAACAAAAGTTCATTATGATACAGGAAATCAATTATTTTACAAAAAAATCATAACTTATATATCTCTTCATGAGATTGCTAAAAACAGAGCATAGTATGATGAAAAAGACGCCAAACTTAATGAAAACAAAATTTTAGCATCTAAATGTTTATATTATAATTAAGGGGAAAGATCAAAGTATTTTTTAATTATTCTTAAAATTTTTCCTTCTTTTTAGAACATTCTAAATTTTAACTAAAAAACCTTGTTTCTGTTTGTATCACCAGAACTAGTAAAATGACATAAAATTTTAGCACGTTTTTTTTCTGTATGACAGACATTAAATTTGAAAATCTTTCAAAAATAAAAATAATGGTTGGATTTTAATGAAACTTTCAGAAACTAGTCACAAATGATGGAACTTATTATAAATATCTTTTCCTTTTTTAAAGTCACGGTAAAAAATTTTTTTCATATGTATTACCCCTCCCCCATAACTAATTGTATGAAAACTATAATTTCAACTTTGGGAAGATTAGTGATTATATTAGTTAAAGGCACAAGGCTTTGAGGAAACCAAACCATGTTTTTTTTTAGTTGGACCACCTCTAGCTGAAAATCGTCTCTGAATTGTAACATACAAAACTCAATAAAACAAAAATATTATTTAATTTCAAAAGCTTTTATTTATTTCAATGAACATGGACAATATTGAATATTGTCTGAAAGCAAAAAGATATTTCAATGAAAAATGAATTTTTAAAACAATTATTTGTTATTTCTTAAATATTTTATTATTTTTACATTAAATGTTGTTAATTCTTCTAAAATTAGGGAAAAATTTGCAAAATTTAATGAATGTTGCTATTAAGTAGATATATATTTACAGATTATAATTTCCAAAGCTTTTTACAAACTAATGAACAACAGTATATAAAAAAAATATAATTTGTGTCAATAATAACACTGTAAATCAAATCTATGGAAGACTGGAAGTATCATGGGTGCAATAAAAAAACATCACGTGGATTGAGTTTCTGTCTAGTATTTAACTTAAATACTGAATTTTTAATACAATTATTTGTTATTTCTTTAATTATAATAAATTTCTACATTTAAGTTGTTAAAATATTATAAAATTAGTTAAAAGCCGCATTCAGTTTTGTAAATGTCCTTTTGAGATATAGATTTATTTTTGCGAAACGTGTGGAGAAGTTAATTTGATTTTTCAATTTCAAATGAGAAGGGTACCTACAAGTATCAGTATCATCTTATGAAACTTAAATTTGTGTTTTATGTACACTTCTGATAAAATTTAATAAGGTACCTATAAATTAATTAGATAACTTTCTTATGAAATTTAATCTCACTCTCAACAGTTTTATTTTAATTTATTTATAATAAATTTTCCATAAAGCATCGTAAACGTAAAGGTAAAAGCTAAGTACAAAAAAAAAAAAATTAGAGTGCTGAAAGTTTTCCTTAAAAATAACGAGGTAAATAATTTGTTCACTTAAATTTAAATAACTTCATTTCTCTCCTTCCATAGAAGGAATTATCCTCACATAAGCTATCAAAATATCATGAAAATGTCTTTCATCACCTGTCAATTGACATGAAATGTTATGACCTGCTTTGTTTTATTTTCAAACTACATCCTTTTGGCACAGAAACTAAGTTAAGCTTGTTTCAATATATTTTAAATAAACATTATAATTTCTGATTTTTAAAAGAATTTCAAACTGAGATTTTCATCTTTTTTATAAAATGGAAAAAAATGACTGACATGATTGGTTATCTGTCAATTTTGCTGACTAAAATCAAGATTTTTAACAAAAATTTTGGACATGCTTAAAATGATTAAAAAAATGTAAAAAAAAATACCCCCAAAATACTTTGATCTTTCCTCTTAATAATAATATAAACATTTACATGATAAATTTTTTTTTGTCAAGTTTGGTGTCTTTTTCATCATGCTTATACTCTTTTTAGCGACCTCATGAAGGTCGCTATTTATATATGTACACACACACACAGACATACTACAGTTCAAATGTTTGAAACCACCCCCTGATAATTTTTTTAAATTGGCACAAAAAGTAGTTTTCTTTTCTACTTTAAATAAAGGAAAATTATTATACAGTGAGACAGGATTTTTTTTTTTTTTTTTTTTTTTTTTTAGAAATTTTGCAAAAAAAAAAAAAAAAAAAAAAAAAAAAAAAGCATTTTATGATTAAATTTTGCTCTCATCAAAATAGCCTCCTTTAGCCTTGTTTACTGTAGCACAAATTTTTGGCATTCATTGCAAAAGTTTCTCAAAATATTTTTAATAATTGATTCCATTCTCTAAGAGCTCTTTTTCATTTTTTTTTCACTCTTCTGTCAAGTTCATCCCATGCTAATTCTGAGGGTAACTTCAAACATTTGAATTGTAGTGTATAAAAATATAGCCATGTGTATTTTCTGTTTCTTTATAGCATGTGTAAACTTGTATAAAAAGAATATATACTCTAGTTACATTAGATAGAGATTATCCTTCTTGCATAGATAAGCCAAGAAAAAAAATGTCATAACTTGACCTACATGTTTTTTTATAGGCTTTTTGCATCAAAGTCTTACATGTGAACCATGACTTATTTTTTGTTACAGGAGGAAGTAAACAATTGTTAAGCTTTTTAAAACCTATCATGTCCCCACTCCTTTTTTTAAAAACTTTGTCCTACACAGTAGATGACACCAATGGAATTTACAAACTGATACATTAACACATTTGTTATACCTGTTTTGTAAGGAAATGAAAGCAAAAACTGGCATGTAGGGCAATTTTTTTTAATGTCAGATTTACCTGCAATGGATTACAACTGGAACATCTTTTCTTATCCTCTCAGATAACATTGTAATAGCATCTAAGATGGAAGACTGATCTTCCACATCTGGAACTCCATGGTCTGGCCATTCAGCTAAATGAAGCTGTGTAATTTCTTGAACCTTGTCATTTTGCTTTGCTTTCATTTTACGAATTATAAAATCAGAAGATATTTTATTTTCCGATTCCTGTTGAAAATAAAATAAATAAAAACAATCGTTTACATTATAACAATCAAAATGGGTTTGACTGGGCATGTAAAGAAAGTCCATTAATTTTCAGAATTAAATGTTTAGCCTTGAGTTTCAAATAACACAAGATGACTGGGATTTTTAAATAATTCTTTATAATTTTCAGTAATGAAACACTTTAATACTTGCAACCTAAATTAAGGGGTGGAAGGAAATTTCCTGAATATTTAATAAAAGGGGTGGTTGAAATAAGGATTTCCCAGGTGGATTTTCCTCTTAAAAAAAAAAAAAAAAAAAAAAAAATAATAATAATCTTGCCAGCCTGTCAATCAGTAACTCAAAGGTACAAAGGTAAATGGTCTCATTTGAGAATTAAACTATATTAATAAAATAAAAATTTGTTCAAAACATCTAACTTCAAATAATATTTGTTGTATATAGAAGTTAGGTTTTTTGAACATAATTGTGTGTGTGTGTGTGTGTTGCCCTGGGCAATCATCCAAAAAGGGACCCTACATCCTTGTGTGTGATGCAAGAATGTCTCTCCTATCTTAGGTGGGGGTGTTTATATATTCACCTGCTATGCAATTCAGTTGCAGGAGGTGGTTTACCCATTTCAGCAGTTGGAAAATGAGCCCCGCAAAAAAAAAAAAAAAAAAAAAAAAATGATCTCCAGTGAATTTACAGATTGAATGATGTTCTAGAAAACAATGGAGGTTATATTGATGATTAAATATTTCTAGAAGCATTGGTATCTTCATTTGTGATATCAGTTAGTTATGTGCCATGTCTGATAAACACTTAGGCGATCATGTATCTTTTGATACATGACTGACGAGGCAGATTTTTTCCTACATTAGGTTGCCATTTCTTTCTGCAGTAGGCTAGTTACCATCCAGGGCTATAGAACCCAATCTGTCCTGCTAGTTACCCATAGCTGGCAGGGGAAGAAGAAGAAGATTCATATCTTTATCGATTACATTCACTTAATAGTGAATGTAATCGATTCAACTGGAATTTGAACCTGGCTCTCCAATTCCTCAATCTGAGCCGTTACCCATTACTCCACCATGCCTCACAATTAAATCAGACAGAACTTTTGTTTCAAATGATATGACATTAATTGAACCATTTGTTAAAATAGATAATTTAGAATTTTTTGATTCAGTATTCACAAATGAAACCTTTTAATCTCTGATGGCCTTCGACTGCAGCCCTGAAGCCCATGTCCTGATTGAAATTGATTTTAATTGTGGCAATACCTATAATGCTTCAGAAAAATGTTACCTTTTTAATTCCAAAATAAAATAATTCAGAAGGTAATTTTTAAAAGCAGAATTACTGAGCAAAAGACATTGTAATCAACTATTAAGCTAACAATATTGGTACAAGAACAAAGTTGTTTCAAAACAAAAAAACAAAAACTATTTTGTAGTTAGGAAGGTACTTTACTCACCAATTTCACTTCTATCAAACCAAACATTTTACTTTCACCATCCTTTGGCCAATATCGTTCACATTTAGGCTGGAAAAAAATAAACAAATAGGAATTAAAAGAAACAAATGAGAATGAAAGTTTAGTACAAGGATTTACGAGTGGAATATCCAGTGGGGGTTAGACTTATGAGCAATAAGATTAACTTGCAAGCCTTAATTAACAGCAGCTGGTAACTTTAATAGATATTTAATGGAAATTCATGCTGGTAATATTCTTTTACAGAGTTTTGTACGAGTTTCAAGTGCAGTGTCCAATGTTTTATTCTAATAGAATAGTTTTATGTTTCACATCACACTTTACTTTCAAATCTTAAATTTTAAATTCTTTTAATCTTTTGAATGGTCCTGTTTTGCATTACTTACTGAATTCATTAATGTTCCAGAACAGTTATTAGCATGGAAACTGGAACCAGCAAGCCATGTTTAAATTCCTGCCTCGTCTATTGCATTTGTTTTTCACACAAATGTCATTGAGAAGCCAGGTTTTGGCTTGGTTGGCAACTAGTCTAGGAGAAGAACTACTACGAATTGAAAACCATAGAGAATGCAACAGAGAACCATTCCACTATCTTTACAAAGAAATTGTTGCAGGTGGTATATTGTCCCGCAAACAAATATTGAATGACAAGACAACAACAAACCAAATGAAGACTTGGGTCTAAAAATATATTGCCAAGTGTATCTTTGCTAAAGAAAAATGCATAAAAACAAAAATAATTGTACAGTGCACTAGGCAAAAAAAAAAAAAAAATGAAGAAGAAGAAGAAGAAGAAATAACTTCATGTAAAAGGTGAGAGTAGTGTTGTCCTGAAAAGGACAGTTTATTGCATATCATTGGCAAGGATGGTTGGAGTGACTGGAGCTGGAGATGACTGGAGCAATAAGAGTTGGTAACCTACTGAAGATGGCGGGAATTATGGGCGATGGCAAGCTTGGGTTGATAATGGCTAGCCAGCTGGAAATGCTGCTGATTGCTGAAGTTGTGAGCTGGCCGTTGGCTGGTTGAACAGATACTACACTTTGATCTTAGCCATCAGACCCACAGAACGCTTGGTTTTACCCACTGAAACGGGATGTGACACAATGTGAGGCTTATTGTGGGGAACCTGAACATGTACACTAAGTACAAAATTTGGCCACACTCCCGCAACTGTCAATTGTGCTGGTCTCAGTGGCGACCATTGATCCCCTTCTCTAGTGTAATGAGAAGGTGCAGCCTTGAGTAGCTGTTCCCCAGGGCTGGACATTTCAATGTATTATTTTTCTCGGCTGCATCTCTATCCATGGACAGAGCCACAATTGAGTTGCATTCTGCCTGAAGACAGAGATGCAACTGAGAGATGATAAGCATCCCTTGGCAAAGCTGCGGAACTCATGTTTTTTTTTTTGTTGCTTTTGAGGCCTCTTTATATCCTGAATCAGTCTTACAATAACACTAGTTATGCATTTTCTTCCAGTTGTTTTTAAAAAATTGTGGGAGTGCTGACAGAACACAACAAAGTCACAAAATTTTACTGAGAAAAAAAAAAATGAAATTTTTGGAGACGTGTGATTTGCCTACATCCTGAAGGGATATGGCATAGAAAAAAAAAAAAAAGAAAAAGCATAGACAGCTGATTTTTTTAAAATCATTTCACTCCGAGCAAGGCAATAAGGCCACTAAGATGAAAGACTAGTGAATGAGAGAGAATAAGAGAGAACAATAAAAGTACAAAAGTGTTATATAAGAATAAAGTGTTGCTGCCGACACTGGAGTTTGAACACAGATCACCAGAGAACAAACACAGGTAATCCCATTTTGAATAAGTAGATCATGTGATGATAAAGGAAATAGATATATATGGAAATTAGTGTGGCGTCTAAGTGATCACTATATGGATTACTATTCGGATCACTATTCGGTGTTTACTATTCGAGCAAGTATTATTAGTGCGAGTGTTATTTGAAGGCGTCTGACACTAGTATTGTTCAATAGCGTTACTATAGCTGTATCTGTGATTACAAAGTCTCTACTACAACAAGCATTATGAAAGTGGTAATCAGTGTTTGTTGACATCACAAAAAAAAAGATAACAATTGATACTGCATTTAAATTTTTTAAAGATCAAAGATGACAGGAAATCAAGAGGCTGAAAGACTTCCATAAGCGAGAAGTGGGAGAGAAGAAACTGTTAGCAGTTAGATCTAAAGCCATTTCAACTGTAAAATAATGAAACCTTGCCACCAATCTAATAGTACCATACCAAATAAGTTATCTCTAATATGTGAAATGTGTATCTGGGAGTTTTCTCAAAACTATAAAAAGATCCTTAAATCTGAATATTCTGAATCAGCATTGTCTAGAGAAGGTTCTTATACTATTTATTTGAACTTACACCCACACATATGTACTGGAAATTTATTAGTCTTTCGTTTTTGAAGTGATTTAAAAATTGCAATTTACATTTAAATTAATCCTTAAAAACGGGGTTTTTCATTTAAGATCTAATTATAGATAATAATAATTAATTATAGTTTATCAGAATATTTTAATTTGTATTTTTACCAAGTGTTATTTGGGTTTTACTTTTTAAAATGTTTTGATAAAATTTTCTTTTCTTGCACTTCTCACTTGCTTCCCTGCCACCTACAATCTTTAAAAATTTAAATGCAACATCAATTGTCATCTTTATGAATCCTTCTCCCTCATTTTCTTTTCTCCTCACTAAAGTCTTCTCATTTTCTTTCATTCCCTGTAACACTCTGCATCCTAATGGTTTTATTGCCTTGTTTGGAGTCAGTGGAATGATTAATAAAAAGAAAAGAAAAAAAGGTTTCAGTTTCCTTGCTTGCAAGTAAATGTGATGTTTATGCTAAATAATAAGGTAAGGTTGATGTTAATATTTTTTTTGCCTCTAGAGTGGATTTAACTAAAACTGTTTCAAAATTCTAAGGTGTAAGCTTGAAATATATTTGAAACTTTGTCAAATACAGTTTTCATTCTAACAATTTTAATAAGCTACACTACAACATTCTCAATAATTATTTAAAACATATTTTTTTTTGGGGGGGGGGGTTCTTTGGAAGTGTGCAGAAGCAAATCTAATTTTAACGGCTGACCTTAAAATATCTGCTTTTCAAAAGCAATGTTTCATTCAATAGCCAGACATTGCAAAGATTACAGTTTATCCATTGATAGGCCATTGTCGTTATCCTTGGAGTTTTTATATATATATATATATATATATATATATATATATATATATATATATATAGCACATTGCATGCTGGTGTTAATAAAATAGTGCTCAATGGAATGTAACAGAGGTATAAATTATATATTAATAAATATACATCCCCCCCACTGGTAACATGACCGAGTTTACTTTGTGTGTGTGTGTTTCCCACCTTTTTCTTTCTGTTTACTTTACATAAAAAAATTCATAATTTAAAAATTTTTTTTCTTATATTTGTTTATCTTAAATACAAAACTATTTTTTTATAACAACAATCCCCTTATGAAATATGGACTGCCCACCATTGCAATAAACCAATATATTTAACAAAATTTAAATTATGTAATGGTTAGTCTCAAATACAACACCTGAAAATTGTATTGTAAATGAAAATCTTAGTTGTGCTACTGGTGAGGAAAAAGATGTGTGTGTGTATTTTGTTAAATATAGCAGACGAGCAGATATGAGTGTTCAAGAGAAAATCATGGTAAATTTGTTGTTTAAAAACAGCAATTTGCTTCCTCTGTAGCTAAATGGTATAGCATATCAGGCTATTTGATGGTTTTGTGTAGGATACAGGTTCAATTCCTGTCAGAGGACATATTTTCTCTGAAATTTCTCAGACATTCAGGCCGTGAATATAGTTCTATATATAATTGTATTTTCTATGTAAAGCTTTGCAGTTATTTTCATTAATACTTTTTTTTTTTCTGATTTCTACTGCCTTCTGATTGTCATTCTATAAATCATTAAATATCCTACATGGATTAGAAATAAATCAGTCAAGCAAGACAAACTTTCATCCCTTATTCTTCGGAAGCTGTCTTTATGTGACAGCTGCCTTATTGATTAGGCTATGAAGGCTAATCAATTACTGTAATTCAAATCTACCCATGCAATTTTATTTCTGCTATCTTTGTTTGCATACATTAGTATAAATATTAATTTCAATATTATTCCAATTTCTCAAACGAAGCAAGATCAGTTATTCATTTTTGACAAGTATTTCTTTTAACTTAGATGCAGTTACTTTTTTTTGCAATTCCTGGATCATTGTCTCATGATCATTAGCAAGAAATATGAACTGAAAATAAAGAATAAGCCTCCCTTGAGACTCAAACTCATCTCATCCTTGGTTTGCCTATGTTACTGCAGCAGATGCATTACCAATCAAGCCATGAAGACCAACATATTCTTTAGTCATTTGAAAATATTCAATATTGCTAGAGAAGAATTTCACCACTCCCCTTTTCTCATACACTCTTTTTGTTCTGAGTATATATGATTCCTTAGGCAGTGGTAATTCGTAAGTCAGAAACAAGACTGATTACACTATTTAATTTTCTAATTTTACTAGAACTTGCAATTAAACATGGTGAAAAGGGTTTTCCACTTATGGAAGACCCTTGTTAGTTATTTTTGCCCCCTCCCTCCCCCAATATAACTGTTTGAAGATACTTCCTTTGTGATGAGAACAGAGATGAGGATATTAGTCTGAATAAAGACAAATAGGCAATGATTAACCTTTGTACCCACATAAAAACAAAAAAGTGTATCAAAAGGATGGTTTTCCCTTGACGCCACTGTTATTTTAACTACCTTCACTCAGCAATGTTTGTTTTAAAAAGCAATGATTAGAATTTTAATAAAACCTAAACATATGTTGAAAGTGAGTTTATACATTTATTTTGTTCGAGAATTTACAACAAAAATATTAAACATTATTAGATTGTTTATTGGAATGGGTGGCAAAATTATAAATATTGCATTGTATCCATTTTAATACAATTAGCATAATTTTTTTGAATGTTATAAATATATTCTTGTAAATAATCAAATGTGTTACACAATATTCTACACTTTGTCATGCATTTGCCAAACATAAAATCTACAAATGTCAAGTTCGGTAACTTTTATAACATTCACTTGATTAAGGAGAATATGTGCAAGTGGGAGGGAGACAACACATGCCTGCACATGTGAGAGAGTGTGTACAAGAGTGGTAAGTTAGATGCACATATGAAAGGGCGAGGGAAAATGCACACATGAGAAAGTGAGGGACATGTACGCACATGCAAGAATTTGCATGCACACAAGACAGCATGCATAAGAGAATGAGATAACACATGTGAAAGAAGGAATCTGAGAGAGAGAGAGAGATACCTTATTGCTTTCTTCTTCTTTACAGGCCATCACAACTGTGTCGATGTTCAGTTCCATTATCATTCGCCAGAAATCACCTACCGTGTTGGGTAAAGGCCCTTGAGACGCAATGTAACCATGTCCTTTATTTGCTGACTGAAAGTAAAGAAAATTATATTTCTTTCTTAAAAACAATTTGCCATTTAGCTAAAAGAAATAAAATTAAAAATATTTATATATTTTATAATATACTTTTATCTAATTTATTTCATTTTAATCAATTCTCCTAAGCGTGGTGACAATGCTGTTGAGAAGCAGGAGATGACTAGGAGAATGAAAAAGACTTTAGAAGGAACCTGAAACCCAATCCTAAACAGAAAACAAGGGATAGGCCTCTACTCTTGTTCAAAAGGACTGAAGAGGAATGTGAACCAAATAATAGGTGAACATATCTACTCCTATTGAGAAAAAATTAAATAGTAACTAAAATTTCAGAGTTTGTCCATAGCTCTGATCCTGTCAGGTACTACCATTCTGGGTCAGGGTGGACCTAGGAACAACAACAATTAAGATGTGGTTCCATGCTCCTCAAAACACCCAGATCAGAGGCCTTACTGCCAGATTTTGTTTATCATCATATGCAGAATGATAATGCAGTTACATTTTAACTTTGTAACAAGCCAGACTATAATTTTTCCATGTTAATTATTACGCCTTGTAAAATATGAAAGTGCTGAAAAGTTCTTGGCCTGAATTACTTTTTAAAATTTATATTTCCAAATGTCAAAATGTGTCTGGAAGTGTTAAAAAAAAAAAAAAAAAAAAAAAAAATCTTGAAAAATGATATGTCAGGCATGTTGAATTTACACGTAAAATATGTGGAATATCCTGTATGGTTCATGGCTCCAAGTTATTTTTCTTGGTTAGGCTGATAACTTTACAACACACCCTTGTAAATAGTTTTTATTATGAATAGGCATGGATATTTACTAAGCTTAGTCTATTCTAAGACAAAGCCTGAAAGTGTGATAGCCTCCACTGGGGATTGAACTCATTATACAGAGATCAAAATCTGCAAAAAAAAAAAAAAAAAAAAAAAAAAAAAAATGTTAAAAATATAGAACAGGCCAACAGAGTTCCAAAATGTTTTACTGTATCATTCTTTGTCCCGGGTATGACAAACTACATCTGGCATTAAGGCCTCTTACTGGGAGATTGGATGTTTTGAGGAGTGTGAAACCAACATTTAATTGCTGTCCCCAGGTCCACCCCTAACTGGGGTGGTAGCACCTGTTAGGTCACAGCTATGGGCAAATAGTTAACCATTAAATGGGTCAAACACTAGAAAAGTATAAAAATACATTTTTTATAGTGAAAACTTCAGCAATGCATTTTCATAGTCTCACATTAAAAAAAAACAAAAAAAAAACACTACCAGTAATACATTTTTGTAAAGAAAATTACTAATACTCCCAAGAAAATTAAATTTCAGCATTAAATGACCCATAAATAGCTGATAAACCATTAAACAAACAAATCATTCTTGCTGTATGTATCTTTGAATTGTCATGGAGACAAACAACATCTTTTCCTTTAATCCACTGTGCACACTGCTGCTGCTGCTGTGTAAAAAATATGTTGTGTATTTCAAATTTATTCTTAATTACCATATATGATTAGTAGTTAGAATGATACATCTATAATGGGAGAGAGAGAGCTTGGGAAGAAAAATATCCCCCATTATGGGCATTATTATATCCGTGATATAATAACACCGTAGTTCATGGATGGAATGAAATGGCTGAAAAGAAAAGGAATGACAAACATGCTTTGATCTCTACTAAGACATACACAAAGGGTTGCATGATCGACAAAATGAAAATAGCCTTGTATATGAAATCCAGCAGATCATTGTGACTATATGAAATAAAATCAGAGATTAATACTTGTAACTGGGGTTGATAAACATGTTGCTGCTAAAGGTGGCAGTCTCACAAAATGTGAAAAAAAAAAAATTGACAGCTAAATTCAAAAGGAAAGACTAGAGGAAAACTTAGTCCCCCCCGCCTTCTTGCTGTTGGTTTTGGACAAATTTAGAAAATGTGAAGGTGAACCAAAAGAAGTAAATATTAAAAAAATACTAAAAATGTTTGGTACGTTAAACTATAAACCAAAATTGACCTTCCACTACCACCAAACTATTGTGAAATAGTAATCAGTCTGATTTATTTGATAACATGCACAAGACCAAATTATGTTGTTAGCAAGTTATCACACTATCCAAAACAAATGACCAACATTGGACTATAGCTAAATATCTGATAAAATGTTTAAAAAAAAGGTACAAATGATGATGAGTTTAAGGAAAAACTGAAGTGTGACTTGCATAGCAGTGTTGATCTTCATGATATATGAAGCACAACTGGGTACTGTTTTAGTTTAAGTAAAAGTCATTCTCTTCTTTATGGGAAATCAAAGAAGCTATCCAGTTTTTCTGTTTACCTGTGAAGCAGAATCTATAGCCATAGTTAATTAGAGCAATACAGATAGGAAATTGTGGAGAGCCATAATTGCCCATGATCTGATAGAACATGACACATAAAAGACGTAAATATGTGTATCAACAATTTCTGTTTGAATTTCTGAAATGAGTTATTTTTACATTCAGACTATTGTCATAATCTTTGTTGCTATTATCACAATGTTTCAGCCATTTTTACTTTCTTCAGGTGTTAATCTTGCTATCCTTCAGGTAATTTTGAACTGAATCTACAGGGGTAGATCGAACTTATTTCACTGTCCATGTCTAGGGATATCTTGTCTTGTTCTTATTTAGTACTTGTAAGTTATTGCTAGTACTATTTTCATTGAGTCTAAGTCTATACTACTGGGCCCAGGAATTGAACACATAATTATTAGGTTGGTGCAAAAATAATGACGTAATAATGTCGTTTTTTTGACATTAAAAAATATGTCAAAAAACAACATTATTACATCATTATTTTTGCACCAACCTAATACTATGTGTCCACATTCATGAATCAATACTAATTCGCTGGGGGGAGGGTGTTGTCAACAGGACAAGATCTCTAGATACAAATAGTGGAATGAGAACAATTAAAAGGTGATTTTTTTTCCCAACCTACCCACTCATATTCTGATCCCTACCATTTATTTTCCACTTTTTCCAACCTGTCCATTTATTCAAACTTTCTCTTTGGGGTTTTTTTTTTGTTCTGAAAATAAATGAATTTTGAATAAATTTTCCAAACTACCCCTTTATTCAAAGCTATCCTTTTATTCCAAACTGAAAAATCAGTGTTTACGAAGGTTAATGTGGTATAAGGCTAAAAGTATGGGAGCAGAGCACTTCGACATGGTGTAATGGTTAATAAGTTTGTCTTGCTAGATAAATTACAATTGAGTAGCAAGTTTGATTCTCACTGGGTGCTCCATACTTTCAGCCTTGTGCCACATCTAAACTACACTTACAAAATCCCTATAAGCATGAGAGTATTCATTAATAACAGTTTGAAAAAACTAGCTAGCTTCTCTCACAGTTTGATGTCTATCTCACACACTGAAAATTTAGCTTGTAAAACTGGTACAGAAAATTATATTTCATTGGCTAACTTGTTGCTGATGATAGGGCTGGCTGTTTTGAATTTTTTTATAAATAGAATTTTTGGAAAAATACTTTGGCAATAACCCTATTTTGTGGTTTAATAATTTTTTTTAATTTAATCTTATAGGACAATATTTTTTAAGGAAATTTCTTTTTCCTTTTAAACAGTGAAGAATAAATTCTTAGGATTTCTTGCTCTTAAGAATGCAACATACTTAGCCATGTGTAAATATTTCTTTCTGAAGCTAAATTCCAACTTTTTGAAGCATTTGGCCTTGTGATTTGTTTATAGTTCTTGTAAATGCAGGACAAACTGGAAATTGGATTCTTGTGTATATAAAAACTTAAAGATATGCAAAATAAACAACATTGCATTTTTATTAAATAAGCATTTGTTATTTTAATCATTAAATCTGTTTGCACTTCTCCCTAAAATTTGGTTTCCATCGGTCAATGTATGGCTATTTTAGAGGGTGTGATGAATGGATGGGTGGATAGAAAATATAGAATTTTATATATTTGAATGTTTTAGTAAATTCAACTGGAGTGATGCATTTTTTAGAGCAAATTCATCCTGTTCGTAATTTTTGTGCATTTGGTTTTGAAGTAAAAAAAAAAAACAAAAAAAAACTGCCATCTCAATTATAATAATAAATATCCACTTCGATATAAATTAATGGTAATAAAAAAAATCTTAATAGCACACATGGTATCATCCTTGCAAATGCTATTCCTTAAAAGAACTTAGTAACATAAAACAAACATTAGTCAACAACAGTTTTCCTAACTACATTATAAACAGCCAAATTAAATTACTTTTTTTAAAATCAAGCAATAATAATAACAGTTGACAGAGATCATGACTATATATAGATTTTACTCATCTCTTCCAGAAATGGTGAGTTTCAAACATCAAACAATATTAGAAATTAAAGAATATTTTGGCACAGAAATCTCATAACTTTAAAGCCTATCCTCATTTGCCATTGATATAAATTTCTTGGCATTTGTGAAATGTTTTGTATTATAAAAATGCTAAAACTGGAACTAGTTGTGTGTGTGTTTGCAACAGAGAAAGAGACAGAGAGAAAAAAAAACACCAGGAATATTGTAAATGATTGCTAATGTAGAAAGACTTACTAAATAAATAAAAAATTTCTTGTATCATTAAAAATAGTTTTTAATCTGTACATTTTAATTTGAAACACTTTTCAAAATAGGTTGTTTGCCAACACATATAGTTGGGTATTTTTGAAGGCTTCTCATGTCTATTCCATGATATGTCTACAATGATAAAAATACTGTTTTATAAAACAGTGACAAGGTGAGTAAGTTATATTGGGAATTCTATCTGAAAAATACACCAGAGTTTATTTTCTTCATTAAGCTATTCAAAGCTCTTAGATTTATTTGTGTGTGTGTGTATCTCACACACACACACACACACATATATATATTATATATATACACACACACACACAGTAGCTGCCATAATATAAGGAACGGAAACAACAAAGACATAAATATGTGTATTACTTAAAAAGTAATGCATGATTAGCAATGAAATTTTTACCGAATAAAGATTAGAGTGTAATGCATAAATATTATACAAAGTTACAAAAATTTACATAATAGTTTTTTTTTTTAAATAAAGATTAAATATATTATGGCTGCTACTGTATGTGTGTGTGTGTGTATATATATATACACACACACACACACACACAGATTTGATTGAAAGTACTTGAACAAAATAGAGCAAAACATAACCATTGGACAGGTTTTATTATTTTGATCTACAGGATCTTGTCAAGCAGCGGTTGTGTATATACGTGTATCATAATTCTAGTTTGTCTATGCAGGATTTGGATGATAATGTATATTTGCTTGTTTGTGTGTGTGTGTGCATATAATAGGCATTTTTATCCATGTTTTGTGGTTGTCCACATGTTGATTTGGGGGACGTTTTGTGTGAGGGTGAAAGAATTTAAGTTACACTGATTATGGTAGCAATATTCTAGATGCATGGGAGGGGCCTGCTTAAACAATGAGAAACAAACAACACAAAAATTAAAAATACCAGAATTTTCTTTTTTGTTCTCTATTTCATTCTCTGATGAAGCTTTAATAAAAGCGAAACATGTTAAATTTATAAACGTTTCCTATTTGTTTCTATATATATATATATATATATATATATATATATATATATGTAGTAAAGGCAACAAATCCATTGATATATAATCCAAGTGGATCCTAGTAAGATAAAATATTAAATCTGATCCACAGAAAGAACTCTGTTTATTAAAACAGAGTAATATAATAAACAATTAAGTCAAAAATGACCTCATATGGGAAATAGCCTACTTCAGCAGACAAAAATATTTCTCATCTGTCTTATCAACCCCGGTGTGGACTAAGAGGGGTGGGAAATAGAATTTAACTGTGAAAGCTAAAAAAAAAAAAAAATCAACCTGTCAAAAAACTAATACAGAATTTATCTATTTCAATATTTCAGTCAGACAAAAGGCACAAGTTGGGGTCAGGGGAAGGTGGAAGGTATTTGTCTTAAAGGGAAGAAGTTTTATAAAATTAAACCTGAATATTAACCGTATGACATTAATTTGGGATTAGATGAAGAATGAAATATTAATTTAAAATTAAAAGAGGAATAAAAAGGGGTCTAAAACTAAATTTAAAATATACAGCTAAAAGACAGAGAACTGCTATTTTCATCTGCCAAAATAGGCTATTTTCCATATGAGGTAATTTTGCATTTTATCATATATATATATATATATATGTGTGTGTGTGTGTGTGTGTGTGTGTGTATTTAATGGATTGATGGTCAGAGTGGAGTTTAATCAGGGGAGGTTGTACTAAAAAGTGCTCTATACATAATCCAAAAAATTGAATGTGCAGAGCTTTAAATATTAAAAAGTTATTTAAATATTAAAAAATTAGGAATCACTTGCTAGCATGTAAGTGATTCCATATATGTGTGTGTGTGTGCGCGCATGTATGTATGTTCTTTACCCTTTGAGCTAGATTATACCAATTCAAAACAAAGAATATATCAACAGAAACTATTGTGATTGAAAAGAAATATTAGAATTAAAATTTGAAGAACAATTATATTAGATGTGTGCAAATATTCCCAGCATTATTTTTTTTTTTTTTTTTTAAATACAAAAAACTGGCATCAACTTTTGGACACATCCAGTATATTTTTCTTTTAATTCCCCAGATCAAAATCCCTTTTTCTTTTTCTTGAGACATCTTTGTTAATTTTGGTTTGAAGAGTGTGACCTTTTGAGCCTCTTGAGTTGGCAAGGATGTTGGCATGAAGTTAGAGGATGCAGAAGACACTTGTTAAAAAAAAAAAAAAAAAAAAAAAAAAAAAAGAAAAGAAAAAGAAACCCAAAAAACAAAAACCAAAAATATGCACTTTTGGTGAGGAATCATTCTAGACTCTTTGATTGTTTGCTTCCTATTTTCATTTTTTTTTTTTTTTTTCTTTATTAAGTGGTCACATTCTGCGAACTAAATGCAGGAGTAGAATATGTTTGCTTACTTGTACTTTCAATAAATCCTTTTATTCAGATAATTTAAAAAAAAAAAGAAAAATATAAAAAAAATTAGTAAATTATCAAAGAAAAACATGTTAAATCCTGACTTTAGAAGATTTTATATTTTTGGGTTAAAATTCGTGTCTGCTTGTAAATTTATAACAAAGAAAAAAGAAAACAATGAAAACAGAATTATATGGAATAATGGTTTTTAACACTGACAGGAAGCCGACTCTTAAGGGAAGTGCTTAGCAATAGGAAAACAATCGGCCAAGAAGACTTGTCAATACTGTCACTGAGGGGAGAAGGATTTTAACTAATATCAAAAGAAAAGCTAGAAAAGAGCAAAATGTTGGTAAATTTAGCTGCAAATAAACTGGGTTTTTTTTTTTCTTGTCTTAGCAACTTTTATTAGTCACTAGACTACCCATGACCAATTGGGTTACTGTTGGTTCAGCTTATAAAACACTGAAGATGATTTTAACATTCCATTAAAAGGAAAGTTAATTTTATTATGATTCAGTTAGATATTTCAATTCTTTTGTGTCATCATTGCTCTGGTTGACAAGTTCATGTTTAATGTTTTACTGATTGATTACAGCATTTAATAGGGATAGAACTTCTGGGATTAACTTTAACTTTAAATCAGATTAACTTCAAACTTTTTTTAATATGCCAAAAAATATTTTTAAATCATATTTACTTGAAATTATTTTTTAAATATGCCAAAAATATTTTTTTAAATAATTAAAATATAGTTTGTTTAAAGAAAGCTGAAATATAAATAATTACTCTACAAACAACTGGACAAAACAGCAAAGCAGGATCTCTTTGTGTCTGTCTTTAACTTTAAAATATTTTAATTAAAAAATTGTCTGTTTGAAGAAAATTAAAATAAAATACTTATATAAACAACTTGTAAATCATTATGCACTGAACGGGTGCACCACACAAGCAATCACAGATTTTTAGTATTATATAGATAGTCATTTTATGATACATTAGAAAATATAGTAAAAATGCAATAAGGATATTTATGCATAAGAAAAACTTGCTATAAATTAATTATTATACAAGTCATATATTTCAAATAAATTCTTTATATTAAAAGTTTATATTTCATTTCATTTTTAACACATTCTTTTTGTTATTTTGCTAACAGAATATTTCAGCAGATCCTTCCTACAGCCTTCTTCCCTTGCACAATCTATACAGAAAGGAGGAGGAAGATCTTTCCTTTTGTAAAAGACAACCAAATTATATATCTGAAGAAGACTGTAGAGTGGATTAGCTGGAACACAATAAAAATATAGATGTTCAATAATCTGAACAACAACAATTGGAATGGTAATGACTTCTCAAAATGTTTTAATAATTTGTAATAATTTGTTCAACAATTTAGGAAATATAATTTTATATTTTGCCATATAAAACAAAATAAAAATTATCAAATCAAAATAATTAGATAGTTTTTTGAAGTCAAATACTATTATAAATTTTAAAGGCAGTGTAATGGTTAGCAAGTGACTGAGTAGTGAGTTCGATCCTCAATACTTTCGGCTTTGTGCCACATCTAAGCTACGCTTGGAAAATCACTACTATAAATTTTAAATTGATAAAACCTTATATATTTACAAATATTCTAATATATAATGTTAATAAAAAGAAATAATAATTAAAAGATGAACTAAATATGCAGGAAAAAATTATATAAACAAATTTTATTAAAATAAATAATAACAAAATAAATATTAAAAATTAAAATACAAAAGTAAATAAATAAATATAGATGTCCAAGAATACAATCAGTAATTTTGAATATCATGCTAATTTAAATATCTCTAATATTTAATAAACAATATTATATTTAGAAACATTTAATAGGTTTATTTTCTTAAGATTTTTATACAAATGCCTTTGATAACAGTAAAATTCTAAACTACATAAACAATTCCAGATTAAATGTCAATGTTTTTACTATTTTCAAGTTTTCTGGATATCAATAATTAATGATTCCTTATATAATTTACAATAAATAAGAAATATGATATCTGTTAATGAATTCAATAGGTTTACATTTGAACTTTTATTTATCTATTTACGCTTTTTAAATGTTTGTATTAAAAATAATTTATAAGATTCAGAAGAAAATACATAAATATCTAATTTTATGCTAAAATAAAAATTGGAAGTTGTCAAAGTTCTTCGATTTAGTTGCAAACAACAGTTTATAAAATCAGTCTTGAAACAGAATCAAAATCTCTGACAGCATATCCACAAAACTGATAGCATCAAATTCAAAACAAGCCAAACAATGGCAGCTGTTGAACTTCAAATAGAGAGAAAACATACCTCAATGTAGTTGGCATTTATATAATCACTACCATGAACATTAGGCAGGGATGACAATTTCACTCTTGTGGCATCATCTGTGGAGAAGAAATTAAAACAAAAAGATCAGGAAAATAAATAGAATATTTCAAATGAACAAGTGACTCTCAAACCTAGTAGTGGAGGTATAACGGGTTCTTATTAACTCCTTTTTTGATTTGAAATACAAGTTTAGATACTTTGAGGTCTATTTTACGTCTTGCATCGACCAGTTAAGATCATAGAGACATAGTAAATCCCATAATCCTGTTGATAGCTGCTTTATCATTTTTTTTTTTTTTAAACCATGATGTACAAGGCACAAGAGCCAATCGAGGTAGGGGCTACAGAATACGAGATCATGGGGATAAGTGGGGGCAGATAACAGTTAATCCTAGACTTGAACATGTTATGATTGTAGGGAAGCATCCTCTTGGGAGTCAGTTCCACAAAGCAGTGGTTTGTGGGAAGAAGTTGCTCAAGTGGAAATTACATCTCACCAATAGAATATGAAGTGAATGAAAATGGTCCCCTGCAATGAACGTGGCATGTTAGGTCTTAGCCGTAAAGGTTAGAATGAGATAAAATCTGTAAATACAGTAAACACTATAGAACACTATACTGCAGGAGTAATGCAGGCCATTATTACTGTATTAAGTTAAATATTCAATAAATGCCCTACTACTATGATCTTGTACCAGACTACGGTAAGTATAGTAAATACCAATAGAGTAAATTAATAAATTTATATATAGAGTAAATTTTGTATTAATTTTAAATAAATTCTTTTCAATTGTGTTGGTAGATAGTATTATGCACCTAATTTTATCAAGATAATTTGTGCAATTCATTTTGTCTTTATAGATTTTGTAAGCTTTATATTTCGCATTATGTAGGTAATAATTTGGATATTAGGACTTTAAATATATTTTCAATGTATTTTTCTTTGTGTCAATTTGGGGACTACAAAATTTATGTTCTCTTGAGTAGAAATATATAAATATATTGGATTTTATTCTATTGTGATGTGAATAGAAGTTAAAATTATTTTTATGTCAGTAGACACTAAAGATAAAATTATGGAAAATAAATTATCTCGTAAGATAAGAGTAAAAAGAAGATGCAAGAAAAAATAACTTTCTTTTTTTTTTTTTTTAACTCCTAAGAAGCTCATTCACCATTTGATACCAAGATGGAATTATGGGCTCCACAAAAGAGAAAGTTTATATTTCAAAATGTGAAAAATCTACACTGAAATTCATAATAAAATTTTAAAATAAGTTGTCAATGTTGAGTTATGACTAGAGTGTGTTGTACTGAGGGTGCCCTAAAACTGAGCTTGAGGTATATACAGAAATGCCAGGACTGCCAGGAGCTGAAGCAGATTGTTATACACCATGCTGGGAACTATTGACGCTGCCAGACACACCAACTTATGATTGTGGTCATAAAGTCAAACTGTCATAAGTCACATAGGTTGTAAGTTCAGGATGACCCATCAGCTATAGCTGGAAGATGATTGCTTTCACTTACAATGTTGTTAGGTTAGTGGATGGCTAACAGGTATATGAAGACAGTCTGAGCTAAGTCTTTGTAGTATAACAAGTGCAGAGTTTTGTAGTCGGCTGCCCCTAATATATTTACATGTTCTCCTGCATGCTGTCAGTAAAAAAAAATTTGAGAAGCACTAGTATTTGGAAGTGTTCTTTCAAAACTTGTGAAAAAAAAAAGACGGAAAGAGAATTAAAACTATTTATGCAACAGCATTATGCGAATCAATAACAACAATAATAAAATGTTTTGGTGTGATTGCATAAGATGATGGAAAATTAGTCAATTCTCTATACCGCCCACAGTAAATACTCGACTCTGTTATCCACTACCATCACAAGAATCATATCAAGTCTAAAATGGAGTACTGTTGCCATATATGGGCAGGAGCTGTACAGTTTTCACTATCCACTTTCAATGGAGTCCAGAAGTGTTTCTGTGCCCTTGCAGGGGACAAATTATTTTCCACCCTACAACCCTTTCACTATAATCTTAACTTGCTCAAGTCTAGTGTCAACCGTTATCTTCCCCACATATTTTCATAAACTGGGCCTCTTACTCTGTAATGCTCTACCTCGAGTGGCTCTCAGGCTTTGCATGGAGTGAACATCACTGTAAAAAAGAAACAAATTTGAGAAATATCAAGAGCACATTTTTTAAAAAATGGGATTTCTCAAATATTCTTTCTTTGTGAATTTGTTTTGACAGTCCACAAGAAGTGGAAGGAAGTTGAGATATTTCCTGATGTCTGCACTTTAAACTAAGGCCTGTAATAACTTATAGTAAGAAAGAAAAAAACAAAAATAAATTGTCTTTAATAATAAATAAGGAAATTAACTGAACAGATTAGCAACCAGATAATCTGTATCAGTCAGGCATTTAAGAATTAATTGTTGATGATACTTATTTTCAATTATCTGGTTTTAATTAAATACTGAAGCATTGTGGTTATGTTTACTTTTAGTTACAATTGATTTCTACCTAATGGTAATGTCTTTTTCCACCCAGCTCATTAACAAATTAACTGATTTAGAGAAACTTAGATCTAAATCCAAATTGATTACTCAAAGGTTTAACAATATATATATAAAAAACATACACACACTACAGTTCAAAAGTTTGAGGCCACCTCTTGGTCAAAAAAAATGTATTTGTTTTGTACTTTAAGAAAAAATGATTATACATGGTTAAAAGAAAAAGTGAGACATGACTTTTATTAGATATTTTAATAAAATTGACAAAAAGAAAAGAAAAAAAAAAAAAAAGCATTTTATGATCAAATTTTGACCTCATCAAAATATCCTTCATTAGTCTTGATTATTGCAGCACAAATTTTTAACATTCATTGCAAAAGTTTCTCAAAGTTTAATAATTGATTCATTTTTTTTTTTTTTTTTTGATGACTAGAGCTCTTTCATTTTTTTTTTTTTTTTTTTTCACTCTTCTCTAAAGTTCATCCCATGCAAATTCTGGAGGTGGCTTCAAACTTTTGAACTGTGGTGTGTGTGTGTGTGTGTGTGTGTGTGTGTGGTAGTAGTAGTAGAATTTCAGATGACTTGAATGTGCTGTTAAAGTTGTCTGAAGATCACATGAGCATGAAACTCATGTTATGACTAGAGCCATCTACATAGGATTTAATGTTGGTAAGCAATCTAGGTTTTGAGCACTTTACTGAATAGGAAAGTTTGCTTTTAGAGAATAAGAGGAAAAAAAAAACATTGAGAAAGAACAATAAAAGAACAAAAATTAAGACAACAGACGAAAACAACTGACATTGCGAAAGCAAGAAGCCAGAAGAGAGTTCCACAAGTGATAAATGCAAGAGAAGAAACTGTTAGCATAGAACTTAGTTACATCTAGCCATTTTAATTGTAAAATGATGACACATTACTATCAATCTAGTACTGTACTTAAATTCCTTTCAAAGTTGACATAATATATAATGGTTAAATAGAACAATAGGTATTGAATATTTGTATTTGTTGATATTTTAATCAAGTCTTCGTTTCAGGAATATTGGTGATCTGGAAAATATTTAGAGAGTATTTATCACATGTTGATTATTAATAAATATTCTATTTAGGTATTTTCTCCATAATGGGTTGTGGTTCTTCTCATGCAGCATCTACACAACCAATGAAAAGAAAACAGAATGTAAAAACTAAGATATCACTCCATATTATTCCCCTTCCAAAATTTCTGAAAGTTAAATAAACAGCAAAAAAAAAAAAAAAAAAAAAAAAAAAAAAAAAATCTGTTAAATTTTTAAAGATTTTCCTACTTGTTCCTTATTTAATCATTCTGACAGATTTGATTAAAACCTACAACTCATACACACTGTGTGTGTGTGTGTATATATATATATATATATATATATATATATATATATATATATATATATATATATATATTCAGATATACAGGTGTGGACAAGGATATAAAGACATATATAGTGAGAGACATACAGACACACATATGCAGCTTAAAATTATAAAATTGAAAATGCAGAATTAAACTAAACAAAAAATATAAGTCATAAAAAAGAACTTGGAAAAAGTAGAAGCAATCAGAAAAGGGAAGAGCTTCAAGCAACCAACTCACATGTGCAACTCACAAAAAACAGCAATTACTTGAATTGAAAGATGGAAATGAGGAAATTACCAAATGTATGAAGAAGACATTAAGGATAACCAAGTCATACTATGCAAATCTGTATACTGCAAAAATAAAAATACTACCAACAATCACTCCAGCAGATTGTTGAAATAAGTTTTAAACCTTCAAAATGTCAAGTGCAGATAAGACAAGGTGAAGATTGCATAGTAACAGACCTTTTTGAAAGATACAAGAGAATTCCACAATGATTAGCTCAATTTACACAGTGCATACTGAAAAAATACAACAAAACTTAAGTTGAGGAATAGTAATCCTGCTTTATAAAAATGGTGATAACCTTGGAAACTAGCATATTACTATTGTGCTTATACTAATTGTTCTCAAAAGTACTTACAAATATCCTAGATGAAAACTAGCCCTACAAATAGGCAGGAATGATTGCTTAACATCCTACAAACAATATGGATCAATTGACTGAAGAATCAGAATTTAAACTACTTTTAGATTTGGTTGTTGATATTTAACTTTGTAGAGCACATGAGTAGACTAACTACAAGAGCAGAGAATTAATGAAGGATAAATAAATATTATTGAGGATATACGTGACAACAATACAGCAATACTTCAGACTACACCCTGACACGTATAAAATAAAAATTGAAAAAAAAAAAAGGAGTGAAGCAAAAAGGAGTGAAGCAAAAAGGATATGATTTCATTGAAACTACAACAGACCTTGAAAGTCTCTTCAAGGAAATGAACCAAGAAGGGATTAAAAGTAAACAGAATATTTTAACAATTTATGATTTGCTATGAAGGCACTGTGGAATAATAGTGGCTCTGATTGAGGAATTGGCGAGTCAAATTTGAATTCTAGCTGAGTTCATTACATTCATTTATGTACTAATACCCTTGGGAAAGGTATGAATCCATATCTTCTCCCCCAGCCATGAGTAAAGTAGGAGGACAGATTGGGTCCTATAGCCTTGGGTGGCAACCAGTCTAGGACAAGTAAACTGAATTCAAAACCACCTACTGCCTTGTAGGTCCTGTCTCTTTAGGCAAAGCCATCAAAGAAACAAATTCACCTCTGAGAGGAGGAACTGAGTAACTTTGACATTCTCAGTGCAAAACAAAACTGGCAAGCCATTACACTATTCTGCCTTGAATGACACCATGAACCAAAATTGTGGGATGGAGGGGAGTGGTGACCACATTGGCACAAAATGCACGAACTGAATAAGATGAATGAATTGCTGATGATATTTTACTAGTGAAATGAATAGAAATAAAACAAAATCAATTGTAACATTTTGAAAAATAACAGAAAAATTGATTTCCTTTTAACAGTTTATCAACATTTTTAACTTGTAAGGATTCTTTTCTAGAGATAATGATTTACTGATACCAGTTCTACTAATTAACCCATAGCTGGAGTGAGAAGAGGTGGATTCATACCATTCCCAAGGTTATTTTCACATGAGCAAATCTAAAAAACCTGACAAATTGGAACTCAGCTCTGATTTCCAACTGAGCCACTATCCATTACACCACCTGCACATCTACTCTTACAGCACCTGATATTCCCAAGTGGTCACCCATCTAGGAACTGACCAGGCTCAATGTTGCTTAACTTCAGTGATATTATGAGAACCAGTGTTTCAATGTGATATGGATGTAGGCCTGATAGAAGCCCAAGAACACATGTACTTAGGGTAGGTATCAACATTAAAAAAAGGGCAATGAAAAGGAGATGAAATATCAAGGAGGAATGTATTTAATAAAAACAGATATGTTAACCCACAATGGGTTCCACTCTGTCTTTGACAATTCCTTCCCCACATTGCACTGGTGTGTCTACAAAGATTGGGAAAAAAACTTGCTGTGTATGCCCACAAGAACCTGAAGCTGAAATCAGCATCAAGAAATGAAGACAGAAATTCACTTCAAAAATTTAGTGTTTATTACAGTTAGGTTCCCTGGTATGACCCTAGTATTCTCTCTGGTAGTAGGTAGGTGAGGTGGTATACATGTCCCTCTGATTCTTCTTACTTCAGCTGAGCAAATGCTTCCTACATGACAGGTTGAATGGACAACACCTCTCTGTGTCTAGCCCTAATTGGGATGCTATTTATATAGAGATGTGAGTGGAAATATTGGGCTTTGACAAAGTGCCACTTGATCCCCTTTTTCATTTATTTATTTTCTTCCCCAAAAGGTTGTCACTTTGAACTTCAAAGACTATCTTTAAAAAAACAAAACAAAAAAAGCACTCCAATAACATCATTTGCAGCCCACTTAACATTGTGTGTTCAGTCAGTTGTATGGGAGATTCATTGTTCCACAGAGATATAATGAAAAAAGATCCTGCTAATATGCTTAACATATAAAATGTATAATGAGCTGTCTTTCTACATGGCCATGAAAGCTGAACAATCTCCTCAAAAATGAAGAAACTTGAAGCAACAGAAATGTAGTACTACAGAAAGATGCTGATGATACCATGGACCAAATATATCGGCAATGATAAAGTTTTTTTTAGAGAAAATGGAAACAAAAAGGAAACTTATACTTACAATCAGAAAGAGACAGTTGAAATTTCTCTGACACATAATGAGGAAAGAGGGCTTGGAAAATCTGATACTCACAGGGCAGATAGTAGGCAAGAGGGACAGAGGAAAACAACATAACATATTTAGCGAGCTTGAGTAAATGGATGCTGGAACAAGGTTTAGGAGAAATAACCAAGACAAAATTTATTAAGAACTACAGAGGACAGGAAGTTGTGGAGGACAATGATCGCTTATGTCCTGAGGTGACATGGCACATAAAGAAGAAGAATGTGAGGAAAGAAACTAAGATATAGATATTATATATCTCAAGTTTTATGAGGGAGTGCTCTGAAAGTAATGCCTATAATTTATTTCCATGGGAACTGAAAGAGCAATGTCATAATGGATAAAGCAAGTTTCTAACTATAAAACATTTTTTTTCCTGTCCCCATCTTTGGTTAGACATTTTTGCCAGCAGTGAATACGAGTTTTCATTTTGCGCCTTTGTGTTTCTCATGGCCCAGAGGAGTTTGCATGTTAGTCAATAAAATGAACCCAACTGAAATTAGAACTTAACAATTCTGAGCCAATGTGAATTTGGTGTGTATCACCATATGGTATCTCTGTGGGGTCTGCACAGAGGCACCTGTTGTTCTTGCTGTTCAATTGATCACTTTCAATAAGGTGGTTATATCCAACTTATTGTTGGTGATGCCTAATGCTTTTAGATTGAAAGCCGACATTAATATTGTCCTCTCAATATATTTGATAGAGAAACGAGAATGCCAAAATTTGAACAATACTATGTAGATTCTAGATTGTCTTCCTCTTAAAGTAAATTATTTCCAGTATTCTCACTAGAAGAGGGTCAGGACCTTAAAACAAGGCAAATGAAAGTGACACTATCATAAAAAAACTTGAAAATACAGACATAAAAATCAAAATGCTTTAAGCCTAGTAACTTAGACATACAAGACTGAGTTCTACAGACACTAGGTTATTTAAAACCAGAAAATATGTTTGGATAAGAATTTTTTTTTTTTTTTGAGATGATGATTTAGTGATACAAGTCTTACTGATTAACCCATAGCTTGGGAGGAAGAGGTGTATTCATACCTTTTCCAAGAGCATAAGTGAATGTAACAAACCCAATTAGAACTTGCCTCTCTGATTAACAATTTCAAGCTATTATCCATTACATCATCCACACATCCAAGCTTACAGCATCTAGTATTTCAAAGCAGTCACCCATTTAGGTATTGACCAGTATCAACATTGCTTAATTTTGGTGATCATTTGATATACAAGAAATATTGTGGAAGTCACCAATGGATAACATAAAAAAACATCCTGAAAAAGAAGACAGAAAATTGGCTGTAAGATATTTTTATTGATAAGAATTTAGTTACAATGGCAGCCGGTTGATCTCAATTTATATGCAATGACCCCTCAGTAGTTAATTAAGTGAGACATTAAGAAAGATAAAACAATATTTAACCAGGTCATATTTGTTTCCATATTCCACAGGAGAGAGAGAGAGAGAGAGAGAGATAGAGATAGAGAGAGAGAAAAATAAAACAACTTAAGAAACCTATTGGTTTTACCCAGTGGCAGTTATAGCACTAACATAGTAAGACAAAATTAGTATCATCTTCCCTAATTATATCTAATTACTTGCCCTCATCTTGCTGGATAAGTTTTTAAAAAGGTGCTGGCAGAGAGGCACATGAAAAATAAAGTCAAGAAAATTTTACTCATAAACCTGGGGGAAAGAATTAATATACATTTCTATTCTTAGCAATCACAAAGTATCTCTGGTTGTTAGACAGAATTACTGTGAAAATCTTGCAATGCCTGAAAGGTGGCTAGAAATCACGAGCCAAAAAGAAGACAAAGGAAGTTTGGCGACATGTATGCTGTAGATCAACACCAATGCTAATTTTGACAATAAAATGATGACATTAGCAAGATGATCATTTCAATGGTGGAAAGTACTTGCTTACATCTGTTTTTGCGCGATACAAATCTGTATAAGCAAATCACATAAAGTGTTGAAATGCTGCGTGTATGTATAAAAATCAAAAGATATAAGCAGTAAATTACTGATACCCCTAAAGATTGGACAGACATATTTGAGCATCCAGCATTTCCAAATTTCTGGTGAAGTAAATTGCGTCATGGTACACTTTTTCTCACGGATGGTGTCCAACTGACCCTACTATACTGTGCAGTTGACAAATCAAAAACAAACAATGCATAGGTGTGAAATTAAAAATATAAAATGGTGGCAATTTGCTCATTGCACTATATATATATATATATATATATATATATATATATATATATATAAAAATGACAAATATTTATATATCAAGAACAATTTTATTACTTAAAACAAGCTTGTTTTGTAAAAACTTCCATAACTACAATGGATAAAATAACTGTTTGTGCATCTTTTTAAAAATCACTAGGATAATGGAATGCAGATTTTATCACAGTTACAACACCATGTTTGTCTTTGTAATTTATCTGTGAAGATGAGCTTAGAAAAGGTCGAAAGGACTATGGTGCATTCCTTGATGGATTTCATCTCATCATCAAGAAACTGATTAGACAACTAAAAAGGATCAGTGTAAAAATAAGTAGATACAATATGTCTATATTATTCAATCAAACATGTTTGAATGAACATATACTGTCTAAATATATATTTAGATTGAAATTTTTAAAAATAATAAAATGTGTTCATGTGTTTTTTTAAAAATCACCTTCACAATGAAATGTAGATTTTATCAGTTATAATAAGTTTGCCTTCCCAATTCACTACTGAGGATGATCTTGAAAGTACTTGGGTAGGAACAGAACTACAGCATCTTCCTTGATGAATTTCATCTTAACATCAAGAAAATTATTAGAGAACTAGAAAGAATCATTATGAAAATAAATAGACAATGTCTATATTATTCAATGAAATTATATATATATATATATATATATATATATAAAGCAACACTGACTACCTGTGTCAAAGATTTCAAGAGAGAATTAGGAGTGAAAACCAAACAGATTGGAATCTCTGAATTAAGCAACATAATTTTTGAATATTTGGAAATAGGAATATTTTGATTAAACATTCTAATATTTTTTTTTGTATTTTAAGTTTCCTTGAATTATAACCCAGAAGTTAAAAAATAAAAATACATTTTCTTTAATAATAGCAGATATTTCCCCACTTCAACAGTAGTGTTTGTTATATCATCTAACTTGTCACATTGAACAAAAAAAAAAAAAAAAAAAAAAAAATGGAGATAAAATCTTTGTGTTGCTGTAATGAAAGCAATTGACAATTTACAAAATTCCATAAAGGCTGAACTATAATAATGAAAGAAAAAGAAAAGAAAAAAGAACCCACTGAGCAGTTGGTAGATCATGCTAGTGCAAGAGAAACACCTGAACTTCTCCCAAAGAAAGCTGTTTGGCAAATTCCCAAACCTTACTCAAGGAGAATAACTTTATATTTGAATTTCTAGTCTGAGTTGAAGGACAAGGCATTAGAATATGCCGAAAAAGGCCATGCCAATGTCAAGAATTATCTATGTAGGCAAATTTTACTTATATAAATTGGCAGATTTACAGCTGTTTCTGATCAGACTGCCACTACAGACATTTGGACAGAAGTCAAAAAACTTTTGGACTGCTATTCTTTGTTTTCTGATGTTTTGAGATTAAAGTTTACCATTATTGCACACATTTCTTTGACTATTGTCGTCTTCATTTTAACAATGTTTTAACCAATATTGGCCTTATGCACGTGTATACTGCATTTGGTCTTTAGAAGTCATTCAGTACTTTTCTTTCTTTCTTTATCAGACTATCAGAAGGGGAGATGAAGTGTACCACCTGCAATGCATTAGAACAACAATGTTATGATATGTGGTCATATTTCTGGACAAAGTGTATCTAATTAAAGGGATTATAAATGATAAGTCTTATCTAGAAATATCGCATAAGTTTATGCTATGCTACATTCTCAATCATATGGGTCAGGTATGGGTTTTTCAGCATGAAAGCAAGAAACACATGGATAAGATTCAGACAATATTATTTAACAGGGAATTTTTGCGGAAAATATACCAAAATCCAAAAACACATTGGAATAGCAAATATTGGAATAGAAAATATACCAAAATCCAAAACACATTGGAATAGCAAAAGATATCTTCCAAAAACTAAGTAAAGTATTAAGAAACAAGAAAATTTCATTAGAAATAAAGAAAAGAGTGCTGAACTGTTATGCAATATTGGTTTTCCTATATGGCAGTAAATGCTATTTTTTTTTTTTTTTTTTTTTTTTTTTTTCAATGTATATTCGAACACACATAAAAATTGAAATAAGAGAGTTGTTAAAATTTAAGGAATGAATTCCCCAAATACCATGAATTGTTTGCCCAATGTTTTGTTACTTATGGACTTCATCAGCTTTAGCAGAATAAGTCAATATTAGATTATAAATGTGAAATTACCATTAATCAGAATTTTTGAGAAAAAATATTAAGAGATTTAGAATCGGTGGCTTTGAAAGACAGCAAAACTTATTGGAATTTATTCACCAAATATTCTAGTCTTCAAATGTTGTACCATCTTTTGCTACTTTATGAGCTGAAGATGATAATTCTTAATATTTACGTGTGGTTGGCCACCTAAAAATTTTAATTTTTTCACTAGAAAAATGTGAATAGCTACTTTTTGGTTACTCCCTGTAAAATTCTAAATGGATATTTGGATTCCTTGACTAAAAATATGTAAGGGCATCAAATTGCATTAATTTCTGGCCATTGGATCACAAGATATAAGCATTTCTGTGAGATCATAGAGTTCAAAAATGAAAATGACTGTTGATGGCAAATGCTAATTAAATAAAATCTCAACTTACGACATCTTGAGAACAGTTAGGCATTTTCGCTTAAAATTTTCAGGATTTTTTAATGACTATAATATCTACAACATATATCAAAATGAACAAAATCAATTTTGGGGGGTTTACATTGATTGGCTGAAAAGACGTGTTTTATAGATTACATAAAAGTGTTCAATAAAGTATGCCACAAAGATCTATTAGAACTGCTCAGCAATCTTGACATATTTGGGAAGGATATTAGAATAATCAAGAACCTATACTGGCAGCAAATCACCTGCATACGGATAGAAAATGAGTTCAGCAAATATACAAAATAGACAGGGGTGTAAGACAAAGATGTATCATCTCAGCAGACTTATTCAACTGATACAGTGGGGCAATTCTGTGAGAATTAAATGTCCTACCAGGATTTATTATTGGTGGCCACAATCATAACAACATAAGATATACAGATGACACAATGTTGATAGCAGACATGGAAATAAAACTGTAAAAACTCCTACAGAAGACAGTGAAGGAAAAAATTGCAGAAAGATAGAATGTAATGCTGTTAGCAAAAGGATGAGCCCAAAATGCACATTATAAACCGGAAATACCAAAATGAAACAAATGCAAAAATTTTAATATCTGGGAAGTGTTTAACAGAGGATGAAAAGTGTGAGGCTGAAGTCTGAAGGTGCATTGGGATAACCAATGCTGTATACCAAAAGATAAGCAGAGTACCGAGAAACAGAAAAATTTTGAATCTGAATAGTTATGTGATATCAGACTTCTCATATGACATTAAATGTGTGGGCACTTTGAGGTGGTGTAATGGTTAGCAAACTCATCTTGCTAGAACAATTATGACTGAGCAGTGAGTCCAATCCTCACTATGTACGCCATACCCCATTCTTTCAACCTTGTGCCACATCTAAGCTATATTTAGAAAATTACTATGAAATGCTGGACAATCTCCTCACAGATGAAGAAGTGACTTGAAGCAACAGAAACAAAGGAAAGAAAACCAATTCTCCTATGTGGCAGTGAATGCTAAACAAAAAGAGAAAGGAACAAAAACGTGGTTTTACAGAAGGATGCTATGGATACCATGGACCAAACATGTGAACAGTGACAAAGTTTTAGAGAAAGTGGAAACAAAAAGGACACTTGAAGAGACAGTTAAAATTTCTAGGGCACATAATGAGGAAAGAGGGCTTAAAAAATCTGATACTCACAGGACAGATTGAAGGCAAGAGGAACAGAAAAACAACACATAACCTACTTAGTGAGCATTATAAATGGATGGCTTTAGGACAAAGAAAAAAAGAAAAGAAATAGAAAAAAAAAAAATAAGACAAAATTTATTTTGAGTTTCAAAGAACAGGAAATTGTGTAGAGCCATAATCACCTGAAGAGAGACAACACAAAGAAAAATACTTAGAATTAGAAGGAGAAAGTTGAAATTTCCAGGATACATAATGAGGAAAGGAAGACTTGGAGAACTTAACACTCACAGGACATAAGGCAAAAGAGACAGTAGAAAGCAGCACATAATCTTGAGTGTTGGCAGAAAAGAGATTAGGAAAGATAAAAGGTCACTAAGAGCTACAAAGGACAGGAAGTTGTTGAGAGCCATGATTACCTGTGTCATGAAGAAATCTTGTGGTGATAACCTCATAGATGTTATATATATATATATATATATATATATATATATATATATATATATATATAGCTTATAAACTTTAATCTTCCAATCTATAAACAGTAAATTCAACCTTGCCAACCGAACAATCCTTTGTGGCCGAACGGTCAAGGCACGTCAGCATATATATATATATATAAAAAATCACAGATGTTTTATATAATAGCTGGCCACTCGTATTCGAGGATACCTATTAGGGTGGCTAGCTAGTCCCTATTGCAGATGCTTGCTTATTTGTGTTTGTTCAACATCCACAGACCCCACTTGTGGTCTATACTGCAACTATGCTGAGCAGACCGTAATTACAGTTTCTGGGAAAGAGCATATTATCTAGTGTGATCAACAATCTGAACAAGGCCAGCACACTCAAACCCTTGAAGAGTTGTGACCTCATGCTAGCACAGTTATCAACGGCCCCCAAGTGTTCCGTCTACCCACTTTCACTCACAAGGCTTGGGGTCAACCCGTGGTTGTATGGTTTTTCAGGCACTTTCCAAAAGGAGCCACATGCTGGGATCCTTCCTGACAAATCAACCATTGTGAGATTTGAACCTGGGTCTCATGGTCAGAAAGCAAACATTCTAACCACTTGGCCATGTGCCCATTTAATATAATTACTGTCTACTAAATAAATGGAGTGTCTATTCAAATACAAATTTGAGTAGACACTGCAATTATTTATTAGACTGTTTTATTTATTTTCATCTACTTGCCTGAATATTCAAGAAATCATATTACAGACAAATATGCACTCTCCCGCAAGATTTGAATCTGCGTCCCTTTGGGCAGAGGTGAAACTGTTGTTAGATCCAATGTGCCTTAATTGATTTGGCCATGGATCAACCTTGCCAATCAAGCAAAGACTGAAATGTGCCTTCAAACAATTCCCTTTGTTACCATCACTAAAGATGCTGGAAAAATGGCTGGTTTCTTGCACCATTCCTAAAAGTACCTTACCCTTGCCATGGTCTATGTTTACAAGAGCCAGATCAAACCAAAAATTAGAGTACTGCTGCCCGATCCTTGTTTTCTAGCCTTGACAGAGTTACACAGACTTTTGGTTGATGAACTGTTTTCAACCCTACAACTTCTCTTCTCATAGAAAAAACATTGTTAGGTTCTCACTAACTATTTTCATAGATGTTTGGGTAAACTACATTCCTTGATTCTACCAGTCCAAACCTTCATGTCTAGGACTCACCATGTCACATACACAGAGTCGACTCATTATCTTTCCTTTTGTATTCCATTGGTGAAGAGGAAGTTCTGCTCAGACAGTTTCTTCCCTAGAACTGTTGTACAGTAGAACAGAGTCAGAAGAGGATGCTTGTTCAATCATTGTAATCTTAACCTCAAGTCTAGGGGTAGGTGGGGGGTAACCGCTATCTATCCTACATACTCTCATAATATATATCTCTTGCCCCCCTCCTTGTATGCACTTTCAACAACCTCATTCAGTATCCCTCTACCTTGAGAAGTCTTGAGCCTTATACTGGATAAACAAAAAACAAAAAAATCAACAGCACTTTAATAATGCACATGCTGACTCTAGTAAATTTGATCATGAGTACTCTATTTTAGTGACCTTGTGCTAAGCTTTAATAAACTTAATAAACACTAAGCTATAAGCAAACACCTTTTGTACTTAGTACAAGTACCATCTGGAATAGTCACACTGGGGGAGGGGAATTTTTTCGCTCGTTCAAACAAACATTTCCTCAGGAATTCTTATATAATTTAAAAAATAAAAAATAAAACAAAATCATGCTGTAGAGAAAATTATTTGTAAAATATATTGTGCCAAACCAAATAAACAGCATACCAGGGAGGTGGGGGGATACTGGAAGAAATAATTTAATTATGGCAGCATATATATATTTTGGTACACAACAGTATATAAAAAACACGAGCAAACTTAGTCATTGTCTGTTTTTGCCATGACTTCAGGGCATTTATAATGAAAACTTATTTCATTCAATAACAAGTTTGCTTAATGCTTAAATAATGATGATGACATAATCTTATTAAATGCAAAGATATTTGCATTTTACAGCAAAATTAATGCTGTATAAAGTGTGTAACATAATGATAATCCAAAGGAAATTAATGTGTTAGTCATTAATCCAACACAAAATTGGATATAAAATGAAAAGGTTAATCAAGAGAAACCATGCATAAATCCTGTTGAATGACTAGTGAATGACTAAGAATTCAATCATGTTTGGGTCAATTTGGCAAATTTGGAGCAAAGATGCAATCTTTTGATTGGTTAATGCAACCTGCATATTTTGACACTTATTTTCCATAAAAGATTTTAAATAAATTGTTCCTTTCATACTTCCATGTCATTTTTGTTGTACAGATATAATGGCTGACTCTGGGGTCATATCTGTGTATTACTTGATATGAAACAATTGGCTAATTTCTCTTTCCTCATGACTATTTCTGATCTGTTTGTTCCAATTTTGATTGGTTCTTTATAAAAACATCAAAATTAACTTGTAATATGAAGAAATGAGTTAACTTTTTTAATAAATTGTTAGGTTAAAAAAATACTTTGTAAGAATTTAATAATTCTATGATAGAAAACACAAATTTACGGTATGTATTTGGACACACAATCAAAAAGAATATGGCAATGGGCCAAATTTAAAGTAGGAGGTTCATGTGTATTAGGGACAAAAATTGTTTAAGTTCCCACAATATTTTTCTACTGGGACACCTCAGGCAGCAGGGATTAAACCTAGCTGACCCTTGTGGATGGAGTGATGGTCCCTTGAGCCAAACATAATAATTATAAACATGCATAAAATACAGGTCTTTATCAATTTTATTCTCTATCATTTAGTAATGAGATATTCTATTGCTATGACACCAAAAAAGTCAAAATGTTTTCTTTTCTTTAATAATATTGCATAAGAGACACCAGGCTGCTATTACATTGTTTTTATGTATATTTTTCTGTTTAAGTATTTTTTTTATGCATGTACTAATACAGTTAAATGGTATGAGCATGTATCATAGTGGTTATCAGTGTCAAAAATGGAAGTGGCTTGTTAAGTTCAAATTCCAGCCTAGGCAGTTGTGTTTGCTTTTACACAAATACTCTTGGAAAAAAATGAATCCATGTCTTCTCTCTCTAGCTAAAGGTTAATAACAGAGCAAACCTTTGATTGACAACCACTCTAAAAGAAGGACAAATATAAATTCAAAACCAGTTTGATATGTCACTAGCAACTCCATTCCATAAAAACAGTCACTATGGAAACTACAATAGCAACACCTAGTTTAGTGAGAGTGTAGCCCTATACCCTACAGGAGAGTTAACAAGACTAACATATGATCCTGCAATATAGTTAATTGTATTGATAAAAATCCTATATTATTCATCAATAAACTATAACGAATGCAACTACACAATTGCTTAAATGTTACCATCGTTTTTTGTTTTTTTTATTGTACAAGTAGACTAGTTAGAAAATAAAGATGCTATTATTATGTAATGATTCAGTCAGACTAGTTTGGTTTACCAACATATCAACCATCGTGGGTCATTTAATGCTGAAAATTGGATTTTTCTTTAATAATATTTTAGGAAGTTTTATAATTCATGATGTATAGTTTAAAATTGGTTGTATAGTTTGTCTATAGGTGAAATTGTCTGTTAAAGTTTGGTGTATAATTTAGTTTTCATCAAGTAGGTTCAAACTGTTTTTACATTTACATTTTTGAAATGTTCCTTAAGGCTATTCACCTTATAAAAGAATTTACAGATAAAGAGCCAGATTAGTATCCTCATCATGATTGTTATAGTCGTAAGTTTGGTTTGGTTTGGTTTGTTTTATGGCATATCACAGATTCAACATGGAAACCTAAATCAAGTGCCTTGAAGAGATAGTGCTGCCCTGGGAAAAGAGGGTGGCTGCTGGATGTCCCTATGTCTGGCAACAGGACTCTGCACCATGCCACACAAGCAAGAGGACCCAATCATGGCTGTGGAACAATTTCTGCGACCACATCACCCTTTACATGTGGCCACCTAACTCCCTAGCCTGCAACTACCTTGATTATGATGTGTGGGGAGTGCAGTTTGGCCAACAAAACTCATTGTAAAACCAAAGATCAACTAAAGGCAAGGATTATGGCAGTATTCACCAACTTAAACAAGGAGACCATCCAGAAGAGTTGCTGGAGATTCCGAAGTCGTCTGGAGGCCGTGGTTGAAGCCAATGGTGATTTTATTGAATAAATTACTCTTTAGTATTTAAAGATATTTTTGTGTAATTTTTACAAATATATCTGTTAAAATGAGATGTCAATTTTATTTTCATTTTTGCATAATTTAAACAATTTATCACACACACACACACATATATATATATATATATATATATATATATGTGTGTGTGTGTGTTGGACTCTCCTATCATGAACGATAAATGAGGGTCTGCAGTCCTTGGTGCCTTTCGTTTTACACTTATGCATGCTAGCAGAGGCTATTGTGAAGAAAATCAGGTAAGGGAAAGACATTTCATTTGTGCAAGAAAGCCACACTGACAGATGAAATTTGTTAAAGCAGGATTTTGATGGCATTTCTGCTTCAGAGCTTGACAAAGCTGATCATGGTGCTTCAGTCTACTGTCTTCAAAACCCTTTAACTGAATGAAACTTGTCTTACGTTTTGGTTTGAGGCTTGTGCTTCTCAGGTTTTCAGATTAAAGTTGAGATGTTTCAAGTTTTGTCTTTCAATTTGTCTTTGTAACATAAGAGTGGACATCCAAGTGAATGCTTGGAGTTTGGTAGTTGTCCATACAGCACCTTTTTTTGGAAGCCTCTGCTCATCCATTCTCACAACATGACAAGCCCACTTAAGTTGTATCTTTTCTAGAATGGTTTCAATGCCTGTGATGATGTTACATTTCTTCAGTATTGCACTATTCATGACCCTGTCATCTCATTTTATATCACATATGGCACGAAGACAGCGCATGTGAAAGGTATCAAGATGATTTATGTGCTTGTGATACCATTAAAACAAGCAATAGTTAAGGTTTAAAATGCATTTCCTCCTCACACTATAAAAATATTAGATGCTTATAAATTCAGCTCCTTATATATTTTGTTTCTCATATTCAGTTCAGATGTTGAGGAGGCAATAAAATCTGGACATTTCAACTTCATAGAAAATAGATATTTCCACAGATTTACAATAACTAATCTTTAAAATAAAAAAATCTTTCTTGTAGGTTTTATTTCAGTTTTAATTGCAAGGTAATAGATTAAATTTAATATTTCCAATGAGCAAAATAGTTTGTTGCATTTCAAATTGAATTTAACTTGATTTGAATTATTTTTTTCCAGATTATCAGTATTAAAAAAAAAAAAAAAAAAAAAAAAAAAAAAAATCAATAAAATTGTCCCTATTGACAACATAATTCTTTTTATGAAAAAAAAATCTTTCAAAAATAAAATATTTATTTGCTCAACTATATATGGACATTATTACATGCATATATAGTTGCTAATATCTTGTTATTTAGTGTGTGTGTGTATGTATATATATATATATATATATATATAGATAGAGAGAGAGAGAGAGAGAGATATATATATAGTGTCATCTTGGTAACGAGACTGAGTATAGTTGTGAAACCACATTGGGCCTCATTGATTAACCAGTACCGATCAAAATTCACTTACCTGAATGTGAATTTCATCCATTTGCTGGCAGTCCTATTCTTTAATAAATGAATATATATATATATATATATATATATATATATATATATATATATATATATTCATTCAGGTAAGCAAATTTTGATCGGTACTGGTTAATCAATGAGGCCCAATGTGGTTTCACAACTATACTCAGTCTCGTTACCAAGATGACACTGTAGAAGCTCACCGACTTGAGATACGAGACTTTGCAAAAGACATTGGCAAGAAGATGTAGAAACTGCATTCAAAAATGTCTTGCTATACAAACATTAGAACTTTATATTAAACACATAAATAAACTTGTAGAATAATGACAGCAATGGATAGATGTCCAGTGTTCCTATTGTGATCGATATAAACCCTGTTTAAATATATTAATTCAGGAATGAAGTTGATTCTAAAATTGGACATTATTTTCGAACAACTGCAGATAATCATAATGATAAATTATATATTAAAGAATAGGTCTGGTTACACAACCCAGGTTTTAACGATAAGGTTTTCAGGTGGTATTGGTAAATTACATTTCTTTTAAAGCTCCATTTCATCATTTATAAGCTTATCATCATAACAGGAAGATCCACAGAAATGGAGGGAGGAGTATGCCAAGAGTAATTTGAACGAGAAGGAGGGGGGTGGGGAAGTGTAATCTGCTCCACACATTTAATTCTTGGGAATGTGTGTACTGAGCACTTTTTAAAAATATCCGTTTGCTGGTCTGACATTGTTCTGATCAACAACTTTATTTTATTTATATAATATATATATATATCTTAGTGTATTTTATCTCACTGACATAATTTATTTAAAAATATAAATTAGATCCAATTTTTCTCCTATTGATTAAATAGAGAAAGAAAAATTGTTTGGGCAGACGTAACAACATCATATACTGAGAAAATGTTTTATTTGTTTGTTTCATAAGTCCATTTGATATTGTTTAGTCTATTTACAAGATTAGGTAATTTTTTTTTCTTTTTTTTTTTGTTGGGATTAATAAAAGAAGGATAATTTGAAACACTGCTAACAGTCGTTCTTAGTCGCAATCTAAATTTTTGTTTATAAAAATAATTGTCAAAACTGAAAAAAAAACATTAATTTGAAAGGAGTCAAAGTCGTGAATTTGTTTTGCTCATATCAAGTTTTGAAAAAAACACTATAAAATTCACTATTTTTTTTTATACGTACCGTTGAAGGTGTTAAAATTATTCAACTTTTTGACAAGAAAAATCTGAAGTTGGTGTTAAAAATTGCCGCGAAACATTTATTTATTTAAGATGAAATGATCTATTATGTTTTTAATTTGTATTTAGATACATTGTATTCATTTTCAATTTTTTTAGTTTTGTATTTTATATGAATACTACCTCATGAAAACTGAGATGATGTAGAATGCGGAGCCCTTACACCAACCCTGTCAAAAGCACATTTCTTTCTCTCTCTACACTGCTATTATTGTATCCATCCTCAGCAATTTTAAAACCCAAACATATGAATCATGCATTTGCTTTTTTTCTTGAGAATTTACAACAAAAGCATTAAACACTATTTTATTAGATTGTTTATTTACAACATATTTATGCGTTTCAAAACATGAACCAACTACAATGCAATATTTATTATTTACCATATTATAGTGTAATAACTATAAACAATTTTTTTTATTGATAAATAAAAAAAAAAAGTCTGAATATTAGAATAAGAAAATTTAAATAAACAAATAACAAGAAACTAATTATAAATATTGAGAAAAAAAAAAAAAAAAAAAAAAAAAAAATGGATTTTCCGGGCATTTCTTTCATGAATTCACTAAAATAGGTTGTGTGTATTTAGATTTATATTCTGATTTTCTCAAGAAAAACAACAAAAATATTAAACACTATTTATTAAACTGCTTATTTACATGAATAGTGTTTAATACTTATTGTGTGCTTATTGTGAGCCATATCATGTTGAAACACCAGTTCCTGTACGATCACTGACGTTAAGCCTGATCACTATCTAGATCTGTGACAGCTTGGGAATACCATGTGCTGTAAGGCTTGGATGTGCAGTAGTATAATGGATAATGGTTAGGGATTGTTAATCAGAGAGCCAAGTTGTAATTACCGGTTGGGTTCGTTATATTCACTTACGTGCAAATACTCTTGAGAAAGGTATGAATCCATCTCTTCTCCCCCCAGCTATGGGTTAATTAGTAAGACTTGCATCACTAAATAATTATTCTTAAAAACAAAAAAAAAAAATATGTTACAATCTAAAAAAAATATTTTCTAGGTTTAAATAATGGGTTGATAGGCCGTAGAAAATGAATCAATCAATAGACATTGTCAATTCTCAAGAGAATGTATAAATCCAGTTTCATATGTTGGAGTTTAGTTAGAATTCTAAAAATGGCTTTTTAAAAGAATAAAAATTGCAGAGGGAGTTTGCAGTAATAACCGTGTCAAGAGAAAAAAAAGAAAAAAAAAAAAAAAAAAAAGTCCTTTTTGATATACCATTTATTTTTGTGGGTATATATATGTTGAACTTTGCTTAAACTTTTGTTCACTCTAATGATTACATATTTAGTAAATTAAGGAAACATATTTGTGTGTGTGTGTGTGTGTGGGTGAAATAAATATCATGGTTGTTTTTTGAGCACTAACATGATTTGAGCTTGGTACACGGATGGAAAATATGCAAGTAGTAGCATACTGGTTACTAGCATGTGAATTTGAAGCATTGAGCCAAGTTCAAATTTCAGCCTAGTCTGTTGCATATACTTTGGCACTAATGCCCATGGAAAAAGGCATGAATCCATTTCTCCTTTATATCCGCAGCTATGAGTTAAAGAACAGGGTAGACTAGGCTCTCTAATCTCACATGATATCCAGAATAGAAGGACAATTCTGAATTCAAAACTGGAAATCATTGCACTTTCTTTTTTTTTTTTTTTTTTTTTTTTTTGCAAGAAGGTATGATAATTCAAAGATAATATACAGAACATGATCATATAATGGAAATTAAATATGGGATTTTTACACTGACTTGACTATTATTTCACTATTCTTCTGCTTTCTCTTAGACATTTTTGTGCACTAACAAACTAAATATTTCTGAGGGTAAGAAAAAAAAATTATGAATTTCCTAATTTTTGAGCAAGCAAAAACACTTTTTTTTTTAAATTAAACATGCAAAATTTATCTGACACCATACAAGTTTAAAGTTACTTATATAACTTTTTTCCCCTCCCCTCAAAATTTTTCAAGTCAAAATTGAGGTGTGTCCTCTGTCCCAAGAATTGCAATTATTTTATTTGATCTAGTTTCAACAGTTTCTAAATAAGAATAAAAGGAATTTGTTATGGGCCAGGAATTAATACAAACGCTATGGATACAATATACCTATTATATCATTTTTTTTTTATTTCTCAATATTGTATTTAGTAGATATATGGAGATACCTGTTTTTTTTTTTAAGCATGAAGGAGAATGAAAATGATGTCTACCAACCTGAGCAATTGAAAGTTTTATTAATGTGCCTCTTGGCAAGGATCAAACCTGCATTCCTTTTATTTTGGAAGGATTGTCTTGAACCTATTTTTTTTAGAATAGAGTGAATGCAGACACTGAGAGACATTTTGTTAATAAGACTTTTGATTACCTAGACTGTAGGTGTCACTTTTAAAATAAACTTAAATATAACTTAACGTAATAAGAAATAATATAAGATTAACTAATTTACTAATTGCTTAATGATTATTCCTTAAGTCTTAAATATAAAATATTTTCTAATTATTTTAGAAAATCTGAAATTTTAATTGAAAATATTTCATAATTATTCATCCATGGGTTGGTTTCTGCCATCTTTTTTTAAAAAAAAAAACAAAACTGCAACATTAATTGTCTAAATATCTCTAACCAAAAGTCAAGTTATTAGACCTAATTTAATGTCCGAGAGACATTCAATTTATCTTATGATGTGAGGTAACAATTACTGTTGTCATAGAGAAGGGGTTTCAAACCACTGTGTCTGCTCTTCAAGGTCATTTTAATGCAAAGATGCAACAGCTTCTTTTA
>OZ010599.1:57180991-57215991 GCA_963932145.1 Acanthosepion lycidas | reverse complement strand
ATTCCAAATTCATTTAGCTTAAAAACTTTGTCAAATGGCTTCCTTATATACTGTGTGTGTGTTTGTGCGTGTGTGTGTGCGCGTGTGCGTGTGTGCGTGCGTGCGCGTTTGTGCGCACACACACACACACACATGCACAAAAGATTTAACTACAAGGAAAATCTATTAATTGATTAATATAAGTGCTGTACCCTAGTATTCTGTATGTGGGTGGCACATGGTTAAGAGATAAAAATAAATTTAAAAAAAATTATTTTCCTGTACAGGAACAGGATAAAGAGCAGGTGTCAGGAAATTAAATGTACATCGTCAAAAGCAAAATTACAACGAAACAACATGATTGATGAAATATTGATTTCATAATAAAATTCTTTAAAAGCAGATTTAAAATTTGGATCAATAACTACTCTTTACTTGTCTGAATCTAAAACCAACAGGACAATAAATTAAAAAAATGATTGGGACAATTAAAAAGAAAAATCAAGCAAAGAGAGCAAAAGAAAGAAAAAAGAATAAAGAAAAAAGTATATATGTGTGTGTGTGTGTGTGTGTGTGTGTGTGTGTGTGTATTTTTTATATATATATATATATATATATATATATATATGAAAAGACAAAAAGAAAAATTAGCTGACATGTTTTGTCCTCTGAGGAACTTTATCAAGGCAAATGCAGGGATTTTATTTTCTAACGAGTATTTATATACATGTTGGCTAAGTTTTCCTTTTGTCTTTATATTGTTCTTTTACACACACACGTATATATATATATATATATATATATATATATGTGTGTGTGTGTGTGTGTTTAACAGAGGAGATAGAATCTCAACAAAGTTTTTAAGAAACTTGACAAATGAAAAATGTTTCATTGAAACTAGATTTGATTACACATTTCACCTTTCTAGGCTTCATCATATCCTCCTCAAAAAAAGAAAGACAGAAAGAAATTGGGTTTGTTATAAAGAGATTTGTTAGTCTCTTGCTCAACTGCTCCCCACACATAATAATCAAGGGGGTTGAGAGTTAGGTGGACAGATATAAGGATGACATGGTCACAGAAATTGTCTCACAGCCATGACTGGGTTCTCCTGCTTGTGTGGCATGAATGACAGCTCATATAACACACACACACATATATATATATATATATATATGGGTGCAGTGGGTAAATTATCACCATTTTATATTTTTAATTTCGCGCATGCACATCTTTTTTTCTTTATTTTGTCAACTGCACAATATAGTAAGATCAGTTGGGTACCAACCATGAGAAAAAGAGCACCATGATGCAATTCACTGCACCAGAAATTTGGAAACAGCATGCTGTACTGCTTGGCATTCCTGCCAGAATCTCCAATACAAACATTTCAGTGTGTTTGGGTGTTAATCTGAGGATATTGCAGAGGATTTGAAAAAAGATGGACAGGTCTAATGGTGATTATGAAGGTGTTTGGAGTAAACCCTAATGATGACAATGTTATGCCTCCATTCGTCATCCCACTGGGCCTCAGACTCAACACTGAGGCCTATATCATGTGCCTTGAAGAGGTAGTGCTACCCTGGGTAAAGAGTGGGGCTTCTGGAAGACCCTATGTCTAGCAACAGGACTAATCACCATACCACACAAGCAGGAGAACCTAGAAAATTTCTGCAACCACATCACCCTTTACATCTGGCTACCTAACTCATCAGATTGCAACCCCCTTGATTATTAAGTGTGGGGTGCAATTGAGTAACTCCTTGTAACACTAAAGGTGAACTGAAGGCAAGCATTATGGTAGCATTCACCAATTTAAACAAGGAGATCATGCAGAGGAGTTGCATGAGATTTTTGCATAATTTAGATGACAATTTATCAATCACAACCAATATATATATATATATATATATATATATATATATATATATATATATATATATATATATATAACACACACACAAAGCACAGCTTGAGTCAAAACAATAGTTTCATGCTCTTGTGATCTTCAGGCAATTAGAATGTGTGTATTTTTAAATTTATTTGTTTCAATATTTTTGAAATGGATACTCATATTTAAGTTTTTATTTATTTATTTTGAGTAGATGCTCTGTTAAACAGTGTATTTATCTATTTACATCTACCAGCCTGAATATTCGAGAAATCTTGTTAGAAAAATATGCATCCTCCAGCAGGATTTGAGCCTGCATCATCTGGGGGAAACTCATCAGATCTGACGCGTCTTTGACCAACTCGGCCATGTTGGACCTCTTGATCAAACAAACCTCAAATAGTGTTTTTGAACACACATCTTCCCAATTCTTGATATATACTTCTTTCAATAAATATGACAGACAAGGAATGTTTAATCAATTTTTTATTTATTTATTTTTTTTAAATTTTTTTTTTATTCAGTCTTTCAACCATCTTTATATTTTTCCATTTTGCGGGAGTAAGAGAGTACAGAAATTTTCCAGAATTTTCATTGTCCCTATTTCAGCCACTTATTTACACCAAAAAACAAAACTCCCTTGAAAAGGGCTAAAGAGGTGTCCGAAAGCGCTTGGGACAATGAAAATGATGTAAAATTTCTCTACTTCCTTAATTCTACAAAACAGGAAAACATAAGAATGCTGGAAAAACTAAATAGAAAATTAATTAAATCTTGTCTGCCATATTTTATGAAAGGTGTTTAAAAGAAAGGTTGCTAATATATATACTAGCTGAATTACCCATGCCTTGCTGTGTGTCACACTTTTGTTTTTAAATCATTGTTATAATTTGCGGAGAAAAATGATGAATTTCAATATTACTCGATGATCTTGCCGATGTGACTTCCATCTTCTGGCTTTCTCCTCCTATATTTTGAATAAGAGTCATTCCCTTGTTAAAACTTAAATTAAAAGGGAAAAAAAAATTTCAAGGTTCTGTGCAAAAACCGCTTGATCTGGCCCCTTTGATATGTATTTGATGCAATACTTGGTTGAATGAATTGATGAGCAGATTTCAACATTGATATGACAGTTGAACAAATGTATTGTAAGGCACTACCCACTGATTGGTGATTTCTTGCTCAACTTGACATCCATATTGATCTTGCTGATGTGACCTCCATCTGCTGGCTTTCTACTTTATATTTTGGATAGGAGTCATTCCCTTGTTCAAATCTAAATTATATCAAAGGGAAAAAAAAATTTTCAATGTGGAGATTTGTGTCTCCTGGGGAACCCATCTGATCAAAATGAAATATACTTATCGAAGCACTCTGGGTAATTTAGCTTCAGAATATATACGGTTATGGGGTCCTATTTCCAAAATCCTAGGAGGAGTTCAATAACAAACAGAGGTTACAACTATATATCACATATACATACAAACAATAAATAAAGTAAGTAATTTTAAGTTAATGAACTAACAGACCATGGCTACTCTTTAACGAGTTTAATTATTATTGGATGCCTCAAACTTATTAAATACCTAATAGGCTTTTTGCATTTTTTTTTTGTTGTAATAATTAAGGAACTAGTTTTACAGAGTATAACACTTGTGTAGTTTGTGATCTACCATTGGCTACCAACACTTATATTAATATTAATAATTTTATAAGTAACATTAACAGATATTCACAGGCATATAGTAAAAAAGGATTACCTATGGCAAATATACTGAAAAGTTCAAGAAAGAAGACAAGTATTAATGTGCATAGATGAGATTTTTTAAATATCTGACCTGAAAATACTTTCAATGTAATAGTTCAATATATTCAGAGAAGCAGTAACTAAGGCTAGTCCCATAGCTGACCAAACTCAAAAGGTCACTATGAAGAGAATTTCTTATTCTTAAAAAGGCAAATGCCCACAAAAAAACAGTGTCAAAAAAACTGTTTTCCCTTGACACCACTATTATTTTTAACTACCTTCACTCCTCAACAATGTTTGTTTTAAAAAGCAATGATTAGAATTGTAATAAACCCTAAATATTTGATGAAAGTGAATTTATACATTTTTTCTCATTCTTGAGAATTAAAAAAAAATATTAAACACATTATTTATTAATTGTTTATTTACAAGAATATTTTTATATTTACAACATTCTAAAAACTAATACAATTAAGAGTAATGCAATATTTACCATTTACTAATTTATAAAGAAATAGATATGAAAGTTTATTTATAAGTATTTACTAAATTATTAAAACTATAAAGAAATCCTTATCTACAATTTTATAAAGTTCAAATCAATTGGTAATTAGATGATTTGCAAATCATTCCAATAAACAATCTAATAAATAAATAAATAGTGTTTTTTAATTGTTGTTGTTAATTCCTAGAAAAAAGAAAATTTATAAATTCACATTCATATGTTTAGGTTTTATTAAAATTCTAAATTGTCACTTTTTAAAACAATAAACATTGCCATAGATGGAAAGTATTTAAAATAATAGCCGTGACAATGGAAAAAAAACTGTCCTTTTGACACTGTGTTTTTTTGTGCTGTAATTTTTTTTCTTTTTACCTGATCTCATATTTAGTGCTTTTATTTTTTAAGAAATTGGTCCACTGTAAGACAAGCCTCAGGAAAAACTCAGACCATGAGTTGACAAATGAATATCTATCAGCATTTAAGGATTTTTTTTCACTTGACATATGAAGATTTTTTTGCATAACATAGTCCCTGACAATGAAAAATGGATTTATCATAGGATTTCAACACAAAGAAAGCAGACCTGGCTGCTAATGAAAGGACCATAAAGTCCACAATGACTATAATCTTAACTGGGATCAATGACATTGACAGATAAGGCAAAAAAATTTTTTTAGCTACATCCAGAACAGTCTATGATTTCTCAACCTAAATAGAATTTATTTGTGGTTGGTGAGATTCAAAATAATTTTTTTTTTTGTATTGTTGAGACAAGGATAAACTGTTAATGCATAATGCTATATGGATCAACTACATTGTTTGAAAAAAACATTTTTATAGTTATTTAGTTTCATATTGAAAATTCAAGATAGCAAACATTTATGGAGATATGATGGAAAGTGCTCCCACATATAGCAAATTCTTTAGATAAATTACATTGAGGTTATCACTTGTCGCACGCCATGCAACACTCTTTCTCTGGTTAATGGTGTTAACAAGTTAAAAATATTGGAAAATTCCTGAAAGAGTACATTAAATCCAAACTAGAATGACCTTGGTGGTGTAAGGTCAAAGAAGCAGGGAAAATACTCTAGAGCTGGATAATGATGCTATAAATTTTTGATCGCATTACAAAAGAAATTTCTTTATACAGAAAGCAAACAAATTGCAGCATGATTGTTAAAATATAGATTGTGTCAGAGAAACGATGATTTTCTAAAGAAAATTTCAAAATTCAATGACAGCAAATGCATTCAACCAGATCTTTATAATAAATATTGGACTATTGTTAATACTTAAATAGCCTATAATTGAATACTCTTAGACACACACACACACACATATATATATATATATATATATATATATATATATATATGAAATAGAAATAAGCAGTTCTTAAAAAGCCTGCATTGAATGCACAATGGAAAGAAAACGTGCTCAACACCATACTTCTACATTAAGAATCACCTTTCAGGCATACCGTGTCCAAACATACTTCATGCTTTTATGCAGTTGTCAGCCAACCACCTGACGATTGAGTAAAAGCATGAAACTTACTTATCATTTCAAAGATATACACTATCTGAAATTTTTACACACACACACACACATATATATATATAAGAAAATCTGAGTTGATGTCTGGGAAATGATAGTTAATGTACTATTTCACTATTTGATAATGAACAAATAAATTAATTTGTTATCTAGGATATAATTAACCTCCCAGTCTATTAAAAAAAGTACAAATGCATTTGCATTATAAATCTAAGTAAATTATATTTTTTTTTTTGGTTTCTTATCCAGAACTCCTTTTTTTCTTTCAATATCTCATTCCCATCTAGTTTACATTACATAAGATTATTAGGTTAATGATATCTGCTCAGCTTAGTGATTTGGCTAGATAGAATAATTGTGTTGTGTCAGGCTTCCAAGTGGGAAAGGTTTTACAGTCTTAAAAATCACTTTTTGAAATCCTAGTTCTTACCAAAGATTGACCATCTATCCATTAGGCCAATAATCAAGACTCATGGTATTTTGTTGTGTAATGAATTTGACCCTCACTTTGTATTCTATTATTGTGGCCCTGGGTCAGACTAAGTTTAGTAACCAACCAAGAAAAGATATTTGTTTACATTTTGGAAAGTGGGTCAAGTTGACAACTTTCCAACACTCCTTTCTATATAGGACAATGATCAGGGAAAGATGGTTGATAAGTCAGTTTCACAGACAATTTTTTTTTTTTTTTTTTTTTAAGAGGTGAAGGAGATTGATACCTGGAGCTCTTTTACTGTAGCCTTGTGCCAGACTGAGCTCAGTATAGCAAATGTTTACATCAAATATAAAGTGGGATGAGCAGGTAGCATAATGATTACTCCTTGGAATAATAAATGGCCAAGCCAAGCCTGAATTCTGGTCAAGTTCATTGCATTCACTTTCGCACTCTTAAACATTAATCACTTCTCCCCACAGCTATGGATTAAACAACAGGATAGACTAGACTCTCTGTAGTTGGCAACCAGTCTAGGAGAAGGACAGCATTGAAACCATATATAGTCTTTGTGTAGCACATACTATACAGCCTATAAAAACATTAAGGAGTTCACAATTTTCTGCCATGTGGAGTTGCAGACTATGATCTGAAATGAAGTTGAGGAGGATATATAAACTGAAGCATCACACATCAATTTGTCCTGACAATTGTATATGTTGTTTCAAGAGAACACTAATTCTGATAATAAAACCTTTCAGATCCCTTGATATTATACAATTATATATCAACCAGTCAAGGCCGCAGTAGGGATCACAGAGTCATTGCAAATTTCACAATCCTTTCATTAGCTACATATTAGTTGCATATTATTTACTTTGCCAGGACTAAATACAGTCTAGAATTCAGAGTTGTGTTCTTATATATCTTACCACCCCAGGCTGAATAGTCCAGTCTACCCTACTATTTAACCTATAGCTGGGGAGATTCCTACATTTCTCAACTGGAATGCAAACTCAGCTCTCCAGTTTCTTGTTCCATTACGTCACACAATGTGAGAGTGATAATTATATAATTATCTACTTAAAGCTTTTGCATTTATAGCAAGTTATTTTTGCAAAAGTAACTAAATTAGCAAGAGAAGGGAAAAAGAAAAGTTCTTTTGTAACACCTCATGGCAAAGTGATTACATAAATAGTCAAGCAATTTATTGTCAAAATTTTGGGAGAAAGAGATGAGAATCGATAAAGGAAGTAACTTACATGGAATAATGTCTTTGTATCGGTTCTTTTTTATGTTGTGTGTCCGTTTTCCTTCTTCAGCAGGAAATGTATCCTCCTCTTTATGTTTAATGCCAAGCATTCGAAGTTCCTGAAAAGAAATCAAAGAAAATACATTAATTCAATCAGAACTGGACAAAAGGATAATTCCTTAAGGTCTTTGTAATGACATTAAAAATAATGCCATGTCTCTTCAAAATGTAGGCAATCATGACTCTGTTGATATTTCCTTGTCATTAATGAATTCCCATGCATTCTTGGGAAAGAAAGTGGAGTGGTTTCTCACTGCCTTTATTTCCTTCTCTTAGACTGGTTGACACCCAAGGTTAGACATCACATAGCAATCCAGTACTCTTTGCTTCTAATAAACTATTTTTTACAATTATGAAAATCTCTAATTGGTTGGTTGATTTGTTTAATAGCATATCAACTCCTCATGGGTCATTTAATTTTCTTGGGAGCTTTGAAGTAATAAAAATGTTATTCTACTTTCACAATTGAGTATATGGTAGATGATACTCAGCTTAAGAGCATTCACAAGTTTGTGTGGATATGATTACTAGAGGTGGTGATATGTGTGCTTAATGTTGTAGTTCTTTTTTAAGTTATATTTTGGAATACAGCTTGATTTAAGAAATTGTTGGATATTATATGGATTAATGTTATGAGAGGTCATTCGTGTTGGTTGTTTGATTTTGTTTAGTGGTATATCAACCATAATGGGTTATTTAATGCTAAAATGTAAATATTTTTAACACAATTTTATGGCTTCAACTAAATATATTTAGAATGCAATTGTATACCTTCAACTACAAATAAAATGTATTGTTGGTCATTTTACTATATATATAGTTGGTATTTTTACTATTAAAATGTATTTCTATATTTTCATAGTGTTTTTGCTTGGGGGAGGATTCACTGTTTGCCTGTAGCTGGGACCCTAACAAATGTTACCACTCCAGGTCAGGATGAACCTGGAAACAGCAGCAATTAAGAGATGGTTCCATGCTCCCCAAAACCTCCAATCTCCCAATCAGAAGCCTTGCTGCCAGATGTAGTTTATCATCATACCCAGGAGTTAAAAAAATCTGTAATTATTCTTACCAAAGTTTGACAATCCATCCATTAGGCCAATGATAAAGACACTTCATGACTTCTATGGAAGTAAATAAGAGATGGATTTGTCTTTTCCAATGGCATTAGAGCAAAAGTAAGTAATAGACTAGACTGGAATTTGAACTTGTCTATGTTGATAATTGCTACACTACCTGCACATATTGTTAGGTAAATAAAAAATAGTGTTAGGATTGTTTGAAATGTGAATTAACATTAAAGCAAAACCAGTTATATAGAAGTATGTGAAATATATTTGAACTTTTAAAAATATTTTATAAAGTTTTTTTAAAAATATATAAAAATATTGTGACTGAAAAGATTATAATTGGAACTAAATTTGATCAAAGTTACAAGAGAGTAACTGTCTGAAATAAGTGATAAAACCCGAATATACCATATTTGATGGCATATAAAAAAAAAAAAAAAACACCAAAATATGGCTTGCAAAAAAAGAAAAAAATGATACACATCAACCAGCCTAGATTAAGTCTATATCTGCTAGCTTCAGGCATGTAGTTAATTGCTTGCTTTGCTCATAGGAGTGATTTCTCTGATGAAAAATGGAATATAGATTCAATTACTGTTGGAAGACACATTTTCCTTTCTCAACCTAGGCCAGTTGATATTAATTTCATTGCTTAAGAAAATAGACAACACACACATTATATATATATATATATATATAGATATATATATATATATATATATATATATATTGAACCCTCTTATTGTAATCAGCATATAAGGGTCTAACAATTCAGGTCCTTGAACTGAACAGTCATACTACTCGCATATATATTTGATTATGGTGGTGAAGGTTTGTGCAGAACCATCCACAATTTTCAGAAGAACACAACACAGATTGGTGCCACAAGTTCTCTTCAGGTTTTGAATTCAGAGTTGTCCTTCTCCGAGACATGTTTCCAACCAAAGTTAAAAGAGCCCAGCTGTCCTACTATTTAACTTATAGTTTGGTGATATTGGATGTGCAGATGGTGCAAAGGATAACCGCTTGGAATGAGAAATCAGAGAGCCGAGTTCAAATGCTAGTAGAGTTTGTTATATTCACTAAGTGCAAATACTCTTTGGAAAGGGATGAATCCATCTCTTCTTCCCCCAGCTATGGGTTAAGCAAAAAAATTTTTTAAAGTTGAAAATTTTAGTGTTCCTTCTCCTTTGGGTGCATGTGTAGTTACATCTTCATAAACAACACTAGTCCAAAAAGACAAAACACATTACACAAAAATGTTTTTCCACTTTGTTATTAATTTTCCTAAAATCTCAGATTTTGTATACGCATGTGAGGTATCTGGTTGGCTAATGTTTATCCAAATATTGTAGACTACCAGTACTTGCACTTAACATAATTCAATAGTAATGGAGAGACTAGTTTTTAATACAGGACATATTTGGCAGTTAGCTTTAATCTTAATTGAAACTTAAAAAAAAATTCTCAAGAGGAAGATTTTACAAGTTCACTTATCACTTTTTCTAATAATGATGGGAGTTTCCTTCCTAACCTTTTGCTTAAGGTAGTATGGAAAATCAACGTCTTTATTATTATAATTTTTCCTTCTAGTTACATATGTTACCATATATATATATATATATATATATTCATGCATTAGCCAACTTCATGTATAGTGTGACCCCTGAAATTTTTTGGCATGAGTTTTAACCCCTCCAGAAAAAATTTACCTGTGTATAGTGCAGTTGGTCACCAAAAATGCATGTGGGGGAAAAAAAAAATCTCACTATACACAAGTATATAAGATCTGATGAATATTGCTTAAAAGGAAGATGGCTTTATCTGCCATTACATATGGTAAATTAAGATACAAGATGGTCAATTATTCAAAATATGAGACCAATTAAACTATAATCATGTACTCATCAAATTTTACTAAGTTGATATTGCTATCAGCCATTGTAAAGTGCTGAAGGCAAAGATTAGAAAATAGAAAAATATTGTTCAAAATTCTGAAAGGAGTCATTATTTAATGAAATAATTGAACAATATTCACATTAATGTTTTTTATATTGTAGTGAAAATACAAAGAAATTCAATTGTTTGAATAAAATTGGTCATATTAATGACTCAAAATTATAGACAATATACTGTGTCATTGTTGCATGAAAATGTATTTGCAGAACGTGTTTTTGTCCTTCCTCATTGCTTGAAATGAGTCAGTGTCATTCTTCTGTAAATTATTTGGAGTAATCTCCGCATCCTGATTTTATGACAGTTTGGTCAATGCATTGAGAGAAAGGCTGCAGAGTATAGCGGAGAAACATCAACAGAAAGTATGGAATCATCATTGGTCTGTTTCTTTTTGAGAAGTACTTTTTCTTTTTCTTTTCCAATAATTTGTCTGGGTCAATCTCTAGGTCAAAATTTGTCTAATGCAGATCCATGTGGATTGACTACATTTTAAACCTAAGGTGGCCACAGAATGAACTGGCTGAAACAGTGTAAAGTTAAATAAGAAAAAAATATTAAATTGATAAATTTTTTTTTGCTCCCCCCCCCCCAAAAAAAATTGTGGTATAACTTTTTCCACCTAGAAAACTGAAAAGGCACTTAGGGAGAATAGGAATTGAGATGAAGATTCTAGAGCTCCAGAAAACTGCCATCATTTACTGTGAGATGATTCTCTGAAAAGTTTTTGAATTGTGCAGAGTCTTGTTGATACCATGCCTCAGAATTTCCACTGACTACAATGTGCGGCACAACAAAATTAAAATTTATAAAAAAAATTTTTTGAATCATTTCATCCCAAGCAAATCAATAAAGCCATTAAGATGCTTGGGTTACAGAATATGAAAGAATGAGAGGAAAAGAAAAACCTTAATGAGAGAGAACGATAAAAAAAACAGGAATTAAAAAGACAAAAGATAATGATTAACATTGATCTTCAAAAATTTAAATACAAAATTGACTAGAAAGTGAGGGGTCAGAAGACAGAAGTATGAGGGAAGTAATTGCTAGCATAAAACTTCCAGTTACATCTATTTCATTTATAAAACGAGGAGACCTAGTTACTGGTCTAGTGTGTATATATATATATATATATATATATATATGTGTGTGTGTGTGTGTGTGTGTTTATTATATATTAAAATAAATAATATAATAAATAAAAGGAATTTTAAAAATATTTAGTAGACAAGACATATGCAAGAGCAGAGAATAGTGTGAGTGAGAGAAAGAGAGCCAAAGTGTCTTTCTGAAGGAGGGGGATTGAAAATTCTAATATCAGATTGATCCATTGCACATGATGGTGCAGCCATGGATGTAGAGTCAGCTGTTATTGAAGCCTGAAAATAGAGGCAGAGTGACTCCAACCTAATTTTAATGGCCAGCCTAATAAAACAGTAGCATCCAACCAATGGGGCATGTTAATTATGTGGCTGAAATAAAATGATTTGCAATGCACAAAAAATACTGTGACCTCAAATTCTGGTCCTTGACAAAGATCATCAGAGAGACAATCGATTGATACTATAATCACATATGTCTATCACATTTTTTTATGCACATTTATTATAAACTTGTACAAGATTTTATAAAAACCAGGTTTTCCCATTGGAATTATCTGATGTATCATAATATTTAATAAATAAATAACGAATTGCAAAATACCCCTTGAAATTTCCCTATTAAATATTTGTGATAAACAGATATAGGGTGTTCCAATAACTTGGACAGATTTTAAATATAAATTAAGTTTAAGTGTCTCACGATTTTTTCTTTTTCTTTCAGATTTAACAACTTAAGTCTTTGGCAATTTCAACCATGGAAAGATTAACAATCAAACAGCATGTTAAAGTCATCGAAGCCTATTATGAAAATAGACATTCAAACAGAAATGCATTTTGCGCACTTCGCGATTTTTTTGGTTAGCGTAATCAACCGACTGAGAGTGCAATTGGATGACGTATAGAGGTGTCTGGATTTTCGGCCATATTCTCATGCACTGCAGCAATGTTTGCAGCTGAATGGCATAAACGAGCATGCAGCTGTGTTTTCACATCTGCCACTGACTCAGTTTGTTTGAATTTACAAACAATTTTTCCAATTGCACTCTTGAAACTTTAACATGTTGTTTGATTGGTAATTTCAACTATGGAAAGATTAACAAAGACTTAAGTTGTTAAATCTGAAAGAAAAAGAAAAAAAAAAAAATCATTAGACACTTAAACTTATTTTACATTTAAAATTAGTCCAAGTTATTGGAACACCCTTTATAACCAAATATTGCAATAACAACCATAGGTCATTATTTAAAGAAGTGGGAGGATAGGTCATTATTTAAAGAAGTGGGAGGGTACAAATGAAAATATTTAAAACAAGTTTTTCCATTTTACTGCAGCAGACGTTAAACTCATGAGAGTGCCATTACCTCTTCTATCTTTTTTATTTATCTCTGAAACCCAACAGCATCACTAATATATCTTTTACATCTTTTTTTGTGCTCAAAACAGAATAGTCCATTATTTATGAGGTATTGGCAGGGCGTAATGTGTATGCTAAACAACTAAAGAATGAAAGAATATGCAGAATTATAATGGCCTATTCCTCAATATTGAACAGCAGTGTTGCTGATTGAGCAAAACCGAACAGTTCCTTTAAGTGAAAATTTCTTCAAAGATTGGTCTAAAGCATGTCAGATCCAATAATGGTTTTTCCTGCTAAGGGGAACACAAATTCAAATCCTACTGGAGGAGGCATCTTTCTTTAATAAGATTTCTTTAATATTCAAATGGGTAGATGAAAATAAATATTAAATAGAGTAGCTACTCAAATATGGGTATTCACTAAAAATAACATTTAAGTGATACAATCTGTCAGATTAATAAATAAAACAGGTGGCTGATGAAAGCCGTTGAAGAACACTTTGAAATAAAAATTACCTCAACATAGGGATAGTCTATTTTTTTTGCTGTAAAAAAAAAAAAAAAAAAAAAATATACACATATGCTCTGTTAAAATAAAAACATCTAGCTCTCTGTGAATCAGTTTTAATAATTAACATTACTAGGATCCACCTGGATTATATATCAATGGATTTATTACCTGTACTATATAAAAGTCATCCACAGACAGTTTCGCTGTACCAGAAGCTCATCAGTGTGAATGCGATTGCTTCAAGCTGGGATTGAAACCTGACTGATTTGATATCAGTTGGAGCCTCTCACCCTTAGGCTGTAGAGAAAAGGAATTTTTAACATTATATAAGAGATATAAGCATTCCTGGTTACCAGAGTGCTCAATTCATAGCAAAGAGCTTTTAGCATTAATTAGCAGCAGCCGATGAATTACCTTTCTTCCAAAGTGCTTAACCTATGAGAGGGGGCATATATGTGTGTGTGTGTGTGTGTGTGTGTGTGTGTATATATATATATATATATATATATATATATATATCTCAACATTGCGGCAAGAGTCTGTAAAGCCTGACAGTTGTGTTTAAGCATGAAACAGACTGTTGCCACTAGATGTTGATCTCAATGTTCACTTTTATATTTACATATGCTATATTTCTGATATTGAGCATTTTAACTCATAAATATAGTATACCATAAAACTATATTTTTATCATATATTAAAACAAAGTATGCTTCATCAAAAATGGTTGACATAAATTTTATATATATATATATATATATATATATATATATATACATACACCAATGTTCACCTGATACAAGGCTCAAGAGCCACTTAAGGCAGTGAATTACTGTGTGATGTTGTAGGAGTATTAAAAAAAAAAAAAGAAAAAAAAAGGGGTGGGGGTGGGGCAAGAAGTGAAGTTCATGAGGTTATGTGAGAAAGATAACCCCAAACTTGAAGAGGTTGTAGTGATTGGAAAACATCCTGCTAGGAGTTTGTTCCATGATTTCATGGGAAGAATCTGTCCAAATGGAACTTACTTCTTACTATTTAAATACAAAGGGAATGGGGGATGATTCACATTGTGTATATGGCATGGCGGATCCCAGTAAAAGTCAGGAGTGGTGTGACTATACACAGACGAAAGACAATATAAAAATTATAAATAGGAATAAGAGTGGGCAAATGAATGACAAGACACAAAAACTTATTAGCGACACATTTTGTACTGAGAAGGAACTTCTTCAGATAAATATTAGTTTTGCTGATGGAGTCAATCTTATACATAAAAAGGAAAAACTGATTCCATTAATAAAACTGATATTTACCTGAATAAGTTTGCACTTGAACAAAATGAGCGACTAAAAAGTTTTTTTTTCATTTTGTCATTCATTTCTTTTCCTGTACCACATAGTGTTACAGAGAACTCGTACTTTAGGGTAACAGTTAAGAAGTCCATATTTAAGCTCCAACTTGCAAATTCAATTCCTGTTGGCTGACCTACTCCTGTGGGATTTTACCAGGTTAAGTTAAGCATCTCCTTGGGCATGTTGTGGAGTAATGACCAGCAAACTAATCTCATAGATCACTACTCCTGTAGTGAGTTCAATCCATTATGATTGTCTACTGGATGAAGGAAATATCTAACATATTACAACCAGCATTTATAAACAATTCTAAACTACAAAGTTTACAATTATACAAAAAGTTTGAAAAGAAGTTTAAAAGATTAAGAAAACAAAACAAACATTAGCAAATTAGATTTCTAACTTTTTGTTTCTTAAAGACTACTGGATAGAACTAACAGAGGATATTAGTCTGAAAGATAGAATTTTCTATTAAAATAAAGAAAAGTTTTCTTAAAAACTATGTTAAAAATAAGTCTTTGAAATTTAAACATTCAATTGTTTTTTTTCTTTTAATTTTTTTTATATTCTTGAATCGAACAAGACTTAAGCACAGCTGCTATTAATTCTTGCTAAACAGTCAATCAGAATTATGCTAGAGATTTGTTGATTTGAAGTATAAAATCCATTCAATGCATTGGTTATTTGAAGATTAGAAAAATTAGAATCAATAATCCTGTTTGAAAAACATGGGAATCAACACATTAAACCTTTAATGATTGACAGTGAAATTATCCACTCATTTTTTTAAAGATTTATTCTCAGAAAATGCAGTGAATAAAAGATCTATGCGTTACAATCTTCTATAAATTATTTGGACTAGTATTTTCATCCTTGTTTTGATTATACTGTTTCAGCAGATGGGTTCTTCAACCTTCTTGAGAGAGTTCAAAAGCATCTATGTGGCCTTGTGGGTGATTATTTCCCATCCTACAATTCCTTTTTAACAAAAACAAAATGTGATGCTTTTTTCTGCTCTATTTCCAAGGCATGTGTTTGGATGAATGACATTATCCAAAATTCTAAGTAAATTCAGTTATTATTCCACAAGCAGGAGAAATTTCATGGTTTTTGTATTTGAATCTGATGAATCATAATTCTTAATCTAATTATAAAATATTCATAGAAATTCTTCTAATGAATCATTAAATATTTGAGCTTAATAATTTTAATGAAATAAGTGGAACTCATATGTATCAAAATAGATGGTACATAGGAGTTCCACTTATTTATTTAACAAAATCCACAGCTCACACATTATCTGGGTCAACCTGATGTCACATATTATTTAACTCTGTTAGTCAAATTCTCCAAGACCTTTCATCATGTGTCCCAGAAATTTTTACTAGGTCTTTCTGATTCTAAGCATTTTTTGATTTTGTTTTCTCAAAAACTTCCTTGTTACTCAGTGATTCAATTACGGATGTTAATTTCAATAGAAGGTTTTACATGATTAAAGAAAAAATTTTGCAGCGGAAAAGAAATCTTTTATCAGAATCTTTGTTGCTATAAAACATAACTTTTCTTCATTAAATCTATAGTTTGCTCAAAGGAGAGACACACAAATATCTAGATGTTTTGTTTCATCAACCATTTATAAGTGATGAAAAAATAGCTTTATTCTTCATAGACTAAATGATTTTTATTTGCATATAAGTTAAATGACAGTCCATCAAATGAATCGAAAAACCTAAATGAAATATTTAACATTTCATAAACAGATTTAAATAAAATAATAAAAATAAAACATAAAAAACCATACAACCAAACATAGTTGTTTTATTGTTTATAGTTTTATCTACAATCATACAAAAATAAAAACAAATGCATAATAAAGATACAATAGCCAATTACTAAACAAAAGCTTAGCCAAATTCATATTTCAATGTTTATTCACATCATCATCAGAAAAGTAATGATCAATGTTCTTTCAAAAGGGGATTATTGTTCATTTCAACAGAAGCAGGCAGCAGATACAGGTTGAGAATCTGTTGGGGCGCACCCACCTTCTCATCAGAATGGACTGATCTCTCTACTACTAATAGGACAGTTCTATAGAGTTCTCGGGGAGATCAGGTGACTATCACACTTCTGTCTCTCTACCGGAAGATACAGTTGGACTTTATATTCTTTCTTATTGTGACTGACTAACCTGCGTTCGTTTGACTACTAATCTCTCTGTTGTAAATACCTCTCTGGATATACCAGTATTTTTCCCTACGTATGTGTTTGTCCTTATTTCAATACACGCATACGGAAACACTCAACAGAATCCTTTATCCCAAATTCTTGGGACTGGAAATACTTTGTTTTTCAGATTTTTCTTTTTTTTTTGCTTTTGTAATACAGGTTATTTAATTCATATATAGCATCTATAAAATGGTGCAGATTGGGAATGGAACCCAATCATAAATAGAATAACCCTTTATATGTCATAACACAGCTTTTAAATGTGTCCTGAATGTAGTTTTATATAAATAAATACCCTGAAAGTAGTTTTAACATAAAATTTAAGAAATTTTGTGTACATAGGTACAAATAATGATGCTAGTCATGTAATGCTCACATGGATTTTTAAGTGGTGAAATTAAGATTTCAAATAAAAATAAGTTTTGTACTTTCTGTATGTGTACAAAAATCATGATCAATATTTACAAAAAATATATATAAATGCAGGACTGACATTTTGAATATCTTTACTGAGCATGAAACACCTGGTAAGTAAGCCACCAATGAAAATCTTGCTGTGATGATCACTAACAAAAATAAAATTGGTGCCAACATAGGCTACATAACTGAATATTCTGAAATTTTTTATTTGTGGCAAGTAATGTTAGCATCTGAAAAACTTTCAGATTTTGGAGGTTTTCAGATATATCAGGAAAGGTTGAGAAGACAGGAAGGAGACAATGAATTTCTTTAAAGCAAATTCATTCAGCAATGTTAAATTTGTTGATCAAAGCTGAGATTATTAATAACCAGTAAATAAAAAGGATTCTCACATAAATTATTAAATAAAGTTTAATAAAATTCCCATTAGATTTTGTTTTAAAATTATAATCATTGTTGATATCACTTAAGTGATTTCAAATTAAAACTTTAGAAAAAACTTATTTAAAGTAATAAAAATGGATACAATGAAATAATCTTTAATACAAATAATTTATTTAAATTAAAGTACAATATCAGATTTCCACAATAAAATTATTATTGTCCAACTGATAATGGTAACATTAATGTGACTCAAAGCATTACACACACCTCCTTGGTTTTTTGAACAAGAGTAGATGTTTATCCTTTATTTCCTGTTTGGAATTGGGTTCCTGGTTCCTTCTAAAATCTGACTCGGCTCTATACACCTAATGCTTGTTCTTTCATATGCTAATATAAATCCACACAATAACCATCAACCTTGAGTGGCTCTTGGGACTTGTATAGGGTGAACATTAGTAAAGAAAAAAAAAAAAAAAATATATATATATATATATATTTAAATAAATATAACAGAATATCTAAGATTTATTTTTAAAATTATATTTTATATATATATATATATATATATATATATATATATATACACACACTCACACGTGTATGTATGTATGATAATTAATAGTTTTATATTCAAACTGATATTTTTATTACTCCAAATATTATTACTATTCAAATATGATTATCCACTATAATATATAAGATAAAGAATGAATAGAAAACATTTATCAATCTAACGGGTTTCACTTCTATTAAACCTTCATCAGAGGTTGAAATATGGAGAAAAGAAGTTCTTGAAACTTCAGATGGATGCGTCATCAAATTCGGAATGCCACAAATTACTAATGCTGGTTTAAAAGAGTCAAATGCTTGTGAAACATAATTGACCAATGAAAATCAAACAACACAAAAGAAAACCTATGAGAATTTCTTTCTTATTTTTCTCCATATCTCAGTCTGACAAAGCTTTAATAAAAGTGAAACATCTTAGACTGATAAATGTTTACCATTTGTTCATTATTTTATCATTCTGTCATATTCCGCTCCATATTTAATATTAGGTTGGTGCAAAAATAATGTCGTTTTCTCACATGTGAGAAAACGACATTATTTTTGCACCAACCTCTCTCTCTCTCTCTCACACACATATATATATATATTACAATGAATCATTAAAATGTGAATTAGTAAAGTTTGATATAAAATGGCAAAATCACTTTGCTAACTAAATTTCAAAAATTTTAAATTTCCACTAACCACTTGATGAATGTTAGGATCCTTGTTTTTTAAAGTCATAAACTGTGTTAGGCCTTCCTTAAATATGCAAGTATTTTCCATGGGCCCTCCGGTCATCATCAGGCATGGAAACTATTTTTTTTTTGGTAAAATTCAGGTAGCATCCCAGACGAAAAAATATAATGCAACTCGAAATTTATTTATTTATTTTTTTTTTTTTTTTAAATGTGTTATTGATAACAGATAGAAACAGATACATAGAATACCAGGATGTAGACAAAAGAATTCTAACTACAGCACAGACCCCACATTGGTTCTTGATAATAACTGCAATAGTTGAACATACTTGAACAAATTGTGTGTGTGTATACATAATAAAAAAAAAAAAAAAAAAAAAAAAAAAAATACAAGATGATACTCATATACTACCTTAAAATTTTCACCCATATTTGTTGGCTGATGCTAATTTTGTGCAAACATTAAGATTTGCATAATAAAATATGACTGCGTTAAAATCTATAGTAGAGAGTAGATTTTACAGTTTAACAATTCCAAACTAAAAGTATTGAAGAAATTCTAAAAATTATATATATATATATATATATATATATATATATATATATAACACAAAGATGACAGATATAGATGGAGTATATTAATAGTAGCCAACAATGTCTGATGAGTCATTTATGAGTTGCTTATTTTGAAACTGTGCGCCTAAGAGGGAAGCCATGAATCAGCCACAATGAGGGATTTGCAAATAAATTAAGAGAGTAAAAATGGCCAGTGTGTTACATTTCAGTGACAAGTGGAAACTGCTGTTAATACATTTTACCTTTACACAGATTTACACTCCCACATTATAATACCCCCCCCCATTCCCCGACACAAAATGATGGAGTGTTCTAAGTTTTTTTTATTTTAGCAATTGGAAAAGAAAAAAAAAAAAAGGTGGGTGGGGAGAATGTAAAAATTGCTGATTTTGAATTGAAGGTAAAAATAAATAGGTAGATATATGACAGACTTAGATGTTGGAAATGAACAGTTGTCATAGATAAGGTTAAACCATAATGCTAGGTCAGTTAAATTGCAAAAAGAAGGCATTGTACTTGTTTTAGAAAGTTTTTTTCTTTAGTTTTTCCTTCATTCCATTCTTTGAGATGGATTCAAAATATAATCCACAGTAATTACATACATTTCATTTTTTAATTACATACATTTCATTTTTTTTTTTTTAATTACATACATTTCATATTTTTACTGATTAACGCTGTCAGATTGAGATTAAAAGGTTTTAATCATTAAAATAAAATTCATTGGTTTTTCTTATTTGTGTTTCTTTGTTCAAGTATTTTCAACCATCTGAGTCATTGGTAATGGTTATTGGGGCAAGGCTGCACAAAAGAGGGATGGTGTTTATATGTATATTAAATATGTCATGACATCATAGGCTACTGTAAACTTTCACCTTTCCAAAGAATACCAGGATGTAGACAATACAGGTAACACATTGGTTCTTGAAAATGGCTGAAAGTGATGATCAAAACAACAATACAAACCAAAGCTTTGGAGAATTTATCCACAATTTTCATCCCAACACCTTGTTGATTCTTTTTTAATGAAACTTGATTGGATAAATACTTGCAGCCTAATGTGTGTGTGAGTGAGAGAGAGAGAGAGAGAGTGTGTATGTACATAGGAATAAACATTGAATGGTGACTGTCAGCTTTCCAGCTTCCATGTGAACTGCCGACCAAGCAATACCACTTGTTGATTTCCATATAAATCATAAAAATAATTTTATTACAAATTATCTTGCTAATGCGGATTTTTTGGAAATAAATTTTTCTGTTAATGCTGTTTCATTGCCAAAATATGTCAATATTTTTTTTTAATATTATATATATATATATATACACATACATACATACACACACACATATATATATATATATATATATATATATATATGGTTAAAATGCTTGCTTTCCGACCATGAGACCCAAACTCAAATCTCACCATGGTTGATTTATTAGGAAGGTGATCCCAGTGTCTGGCATGTTTGGAAAGTGCCTAAAAACCATATCATGGGTTAACCCAAGCCTTAGAGTGAAATTGGGTACACCGAACCCTTTGGGAGCCGTCAGAGGTTGTGCTGACACAAAGTCACAAGTCATCATGGCTGAGGCTTTGAGCATGCTGGTCTTGTTCAGACAGCTGATTATACTAGATGATGTGCTCTCTCCCAGAAAATATAACTAAGGTCTGTTCAGCATAGTTGCAGTATAAACCACAGGTGGGTTCTGTGGGTGTTAAACAAACACAAATGTGCCTGAGTGGGCATCTGCAACAGGGATTAGGAAGTCACAAGTGGATGGGATGATTTCTGGGGGTTTAGTCAACAAAACTCTGGGGTTAGGATGCTGAAGGTGCTCAATACCTAGACTATCTGGGCAGCAAAAAAAACAATTCATGTCAATACTCAACAAAGGACAGCTGCAGTCTTTACATGTTGACATTGTTAATATACATGCAAAAAATAAATAAAAGGGGGTAAATGAAAAGTTCTTGGCCCAACCTATTTTCTCAAAGCTAACCAAATATTAGAAATTATTTTTAAAGTCCCTTTAGTCAGAACTTTTCAGCACCCCTCTCCCCAAGTATTTAATACGTTGGCATGACTCAGACCATTATCATAATACAATTCTAATTGAGTACCCATATTTTTAGCTATGTATTGGAAAAAAGCTAAGAAGTGTGTGTGCATATATATATATATATATATATATATATATATATATATATATATATATATATATACACACATACATACATACACAAAACATCATAAATAAAGGCTGCAGTGAAGTAATTCTATTTAAATACTTCATAAGAACACTTGATGAACAATGGGTATGAAAAGTGTTCTAGTGATTACTTTGAAAATCCTGTATCACTTGAGTACTTGTACAGGCTTTACAAGTTAAAAATGTGTCCATATGCATCTCCCCATCCACTCCTCCCACAAACACGTTATGAATATTCAAAGCAATCGCACAGAGGAGGGAGAAGGAAATTTCCACCCTTGATTAAATTAATTTCTCAATTAGCAGAACTCTGAGCCCCCAAATAATGACAGCATCATTCCTGGGATCAGAGTCAGGAATGCATGCCAGGCTGAGGCAAGGGAGGGGAATAGAAAGATGATTGCAGCATTTCATCACAGACTGGAATGGATAGTCAGTTTTTCTTGCAAGGAGAATATGAAAAAAATCTGTTAAAATTAGAAAACAAACAAATGCACAGAAAGCTTAATATATATATATATATATATATATATATATATATATATATATATATATATATATATAAAACATAAAAGAAAAATGTATTTAGCTTTGTATATAATGTAATTATATGGGGGAGGGAGTGTGCACGATATTGGGAACAGCATTTTTAGATATAAACAGTGTAGACAAATCTTCATGCTGACTGACAACTCAAACTTTAATCAATCATCAGACCATGTGTTACTCCTGTTTGAGTAGGCTATATATATATATATATATATATATATATATATATACACACACACACTAGTAAGGGCTTGTGGGAAACTAATATTCATTTTTAGGGCTAATATTTTTAGATGGTTTATAATCCTAACTTTGGCTTTATTAAAAAAATTTTCATTTTAACTTTCTTTATTGTATACTTTATTCATTTCTAAAGTTTGAAATTAGCTTTGAAATGAAGTTTAATTTTAGTTTATCAGTTAGTAATCATTATGTGGCTGTAGATACTATAAAAGCAACCTCTGCATATCTGCATTTAGAAATGAGCTCTCATTCTTTGTTTAGGAGTTTATCTTTTCTGGAAAGGTGAGCATTGCTACTTTCTCCTCAAGGCAAATGTTGTGCTGTTTTGAGCTACTGTTGTAAGGTGATGCCCTTTGTCTTATTTTCGAAGCTATTTTTAGTTTTTGAGGTCCCATATGTGTTTTGAAATTGTACTATTTGCATACATGTTTTTTATTAAAATATGTTTTGTATGCGTACCTTTTTTTTGCCATGACCCTCTGAGAAGCTACTTATACAAAACACAAATTAAAATGACATGAAAAATGTCAGAATTTGCTGTATTTTTTCTGTTGCCAACACCAAACCTCCATTTATAATATACGAGAACACACATGAGACTGATGGCTTATATACTTGATAAACCTATTTTCCTAAAAAAGGTGTTTTAAGAGAAAGATTTTACAAATTTCAACTAAAAACTGTAGTGCCTATTAGGTCAATGAATGCCATATATTCCCTTATAGGGAAATGGCTAATATTATCATTACCATTGTGCATTTGCCATTGATGCTTCTGGTCAGTACTTTAGCCAAAATCAAGAGTTTGGGTGGTGATTTTAAAGCAAGCAAGGCCATCATCAATTGGAAGATCAATCTTATATATATCCCTATTTTATTTGGCCTTGTTTCATACTAAGTGTAGTGAATGAAATCTAACATCAAATCTTATATATAGGAATAGACATAAATACTTGCTAAAAATAACCAATATCTGTATTTAAAAAAAACACTTAGAAAAGATACTGTAAGATTCTAGAAAATTATGCGTTGAAGAAAGAAAAAAATGAATTTCCGATGCCATGAGATTGAATATTCTGAAGGGGTAAATAATTAAAATTAGGGTAGGATACCCAATGAGGCTCAAAGTTGTTACAGCAGTAATGGCCATTGAGACAAGATTTTTAATCAATTTTCCACGAGGTGCTCCCCCTGGAGCAATTCATCTGAAAAGCAGAAGAACTGAAATGCTTTGTTTTTCAAAATATTTTATAAACTTATTTATTACCCATATATAAATTGTTATATATTTTGTCTTTTGAAGAAAGAAAAAGAAAAAAAAAAGAAAAAAAAAAAAAAAAGGAGGCTAGTTTTATCATCATCATTCCTTCCATTAACCAATTTACAATGATAAAAAAAACATCCAATACCATTTGATGTTTGTATATGAATCTCATAATACAATTTTCTGTACATAATTCAATGCGCAAAATTACGTTGCATTTTAAACAGCAAAATGCACTCAACTGGAATCAAGTTTAGAAAACCAACAACAAACTATTGCTACATGAATTATACAGAAAATTATCTTCATCTTTAATTGCAAAGTTTTCAGCTGTTGAAACTGTCTTCAGTTTTACAATTCACCAGAAAGTCTTTGAATAAAATCTCCGATTTTGTTTTCAGTTTAAACATGCAATCATTTTTTTAAAAATTGAATCTCGATTGATTGATGTGTTTGTTTAACAGCACATCAACTCCTTATGGGTCATTTAATGCTGAAATTTAATTTTCTTGGGAGCCTTGAAGTAATAAAAATTGGATATTATGCTATTCTGCTTTCTTAATTGAATATGTGATAGATACTCAGATTTTTGCATATACATGTTTGCATGGACATAATTACTAGAGGCAGTGATCTGAGTTTTGTCAAGCCACTAGGAAAGGGAAGTAATATTAATAATGCAGAGTGCTAAAGGTTAAATAAAGGGTTCAGTTCAAAACTCTCTGAAGGTTACCAGCATCAAGAGAAACCTGATGAAGGCTGGAGGATGCAATGGCTGAAACATGATAATAACAGAAAGAAATAAGATCTTTTTTAATATGAGGGAATTTTTTTTATTTATATGATAAATCTGTAGCTTCTACTGTGTGGTTAATATCCTTCAGATAAAAGATTCCCTGGAGTTTTGGTCTCCAACACAATTATCTTAAAAGAAAAAAGGTAAATAAATAAAAAAAATAAGATGTTAAAGAAAAAGTATAAAAATCAAAAGGACATCAAAATATATTTTTTAATCATTTCACTCCAAAGAAGATGATAAAGCTACTAAGCCTCAAGGGATTACTAAGAGTGAAAGAATCTGAAAAATCATTAGGAAGTGAGGACAACAAGAACAGAATTCAATGAAATGGAGATTGTTCTTTAAAATTTTAAATGCAATGTCAAAGTTGACTGAAAAAGCATGAAGCCAATAGAGAATTTCACAAGCTAGAAGTGCAAGAGAAGATATGGTTAGCATAGAACTTAGTTACATCGAGCCATTTTAACAGTAAAATGAGACCTAACTGCCAATCTCGTACTACATTTGAATTTGTAAAGTTGAAGTACCAAAGATGAAATATTTTAAATCATTACCATTAATCTAACTGTTTTTGAAGGGAAACTCAAAAATATGAAACTGGGATATGTTTGCTATCGCCATTCTTCTTTGTTTACCAAGATTTGACATTTTTTCTACTATTATGGAACTGATTTATTGTTAAATTAGACAAATACCACCATTTGATACATGTAAATATTGATATTTTTTAAAAACATGGAATTTGCATTTATTTACCAGTTTAAAACAAGAGATTTACACATGTAGCATGATATCAAACTGTTTCAAATTATTTAATTTCAAGTTAATCTTGTTACAAAATTTATAGAGATTAAAATTAGAATTTCTTTTTTGTTAGGCACCGTTTTAATACACAAGATAATGTATATCTTATTCTGATTTGATCGATTCGTTTTTTTTTATGGTTTATCAACCTTTTGTAAGTTATTAAAAGCCAAAAGTATATTTTTGGATTGTAAGAATAATTTTTGTTTTTGCAAGTGAATATTTTATTAACCACTTTTTCGGGAGATAATTTTCACATAAGAGTCTTACTATTTAACCAGTAGATAGTTGGAGAAGTGGATTCATACCTTTCCCCCCATGTGTCTTTGTACATAAGTGAATGTAATGAACCTGACTGGAATTTGAAAACACAGCTCACTAACTCATCCATTATGCCATATGCACATTGAAGCATGCAGCACATGTTGTTCCCAAGTGGTCACCCATCTAGGTATTGACCAGGCTTGATGTCGCTTAACTTCGGTGACTGTTCAAGAACCAGTGTTTCATTGTGATATGGCTGTAAGGTCTTTATAAATTTCAATTATAGGAGTAGAAACTAGCAAATGAAATAAGAGGCTATGTATCAAACTGTAGATGTATTGATTTGCCATTGCACACACATACACACAAATTTATATTTTTATACAATTAGAAATATGCATATAAGATTAAAGTGATTCTAAAAAATAAAAAAATCTATATATCTTTATTATTTTGAATTATCAATTATCCATAATTGAATATTTCCTTTTCTCTATTCAACAGAAGCTTAAACCCTATAAATATATGGAAAATATTTCTTACTTTTAATGCAACAACACTTACTATGCATATATTTTTAGACATTTTTGTCTTTATATTTTTCCTGCTTGATAGCTTTTGATGATGATAAACCTTTAACCGACTCTTCATAAATAAAAAAAATATATTTTAATAAGTAATAACACCCAAATCTGATATTATACACTTAATCTATAATATAAAAGAGTGGATCCTCTGTCCATCACACATTGTGTGTGTGTGTGTATGCATATGTCTGTGTTGTGTGTGTGTGTGTGTGTGTGTGTGTGTGTGTGTGTGTGTGTGTGTGTGTGTGTGTATGCATATGTCTGTGTTGTGTGTGTGTGTGTGTGTGTGTGTGTATGCATATGTCTGTGTTGTGTGTGTGTGTGTGTGTGTATGCATATGTCTGTGTTGTGTGTGTGTGTGTGTGTGTGTGTGTGTGTGTGTGTATGCATATGTCTGTGTTGTGTGTGTGTGTGTGTATGCATACGTCTGTGTTGTGTGTGTGTGTGTATGCATATGTCTGTTGTGTGTGTGTGCATATGTCTGTTGTGTGTGTGCATATGTCTGTGTTGTGTGTGTGTGTGCATATGTCTGTGTTGTGTGTGTGTGTGCATATGTCTGTGTTGTGTGTGTGTGTGCATATGTCTGTGTTGTGTGTGTGTGTGCATATGTCTGTGTTGTGTGTGTGTGTGCATATGTCTGTGTTGTGTGTGTGTGTGCATATGTCTGTGTTGTGTGTGTGTGTGCATATGTCTGTGTTGTGTGTGTGTGTGCATATGTCTGTGTTGTGTGTGTGTGTGCATATGTCTGTGTTGTGTGTGTGTGTGCATATGTCTGTGTTGTGTGTGTGTGTGCATATGTCTGTGTTGTGTGTGTGTGTGCATATGTCTGTGTTGTGTGTGTGTGTGCATATGTCTGTGTTGTGTGTGTGTGTGCATATGTCTGTGTTGTGTGTGTGTGTGCATATGTCTGTGTTGTGTGTGTGCATATGTCTGTGTTGTGTGTGTGTGTGTGTGTGTGTATGCATATGTCTGTGTTGTGTGTGCGTGTGTGTATGCATATGTCTGTGTTGTGTGTGTGCGTGTGTATGCATATGTCTGTGTTGTGTGCGTGTGTGTATGCATATGTCTGTATTGTGCGTGTGTGTATGCATATGTCTGTGTTGTGTGTGTGTATGCATATGTCTGTGTTGTGTGTGTGTGTATGCATGTGTCTGTGTTGTGTGTGAACGACTCACATGTGTTTGTGTCATTTAAAACATACACGTGTACACACTGAATTTGAAATAAGATATTGGAATAATATATTCCTGTCCCACTCAGTCTGGAAACACCTATCCTGGGTTGAGCAATAAAATCAAAGTTGGAAATAAGAAAAAAAAAAAAAAAAAAGAAAAAGAATCAGATAATTGTAGGATTTAAAATTTTTCAAATATATTTTGGTAACAAATGAAATTTTTTTTCTTGTAAATTTTGTGGAAATATTTTAAAACTTTGTCATTGAATTAGAATATACGTGTGCAATTGTACATAATCTGAATGAAATTGAAATGGACACTAGTGCTAATTTTCCTTACTGCCTGGAAACAATGTCTGGGCAACAGAAAAAGATTACTAGTAGTCTCTCAGAAAATTTATGACACCTGTATTTAAACTAAATATATTTTCTAATAAAATTTATTTCAAATGGAGAAACAATTTAGATTTTGAAATTTGATCATCTTATCAGAGAAGTGACAAATATCAAACTAGCTGATAACTAAAATTTACTATATGGCTGATGTATGCAAAGCTTCTTTAACATTGAGGATTTAGATTTTTCAAACATTTGTCAAGCAAAGTTACGTTGATGTAATATTTTAATTTTGTATTTCTATTTTAAATTTGAAGTATTTTCCCAATTTCTGACCCAATTTTTTCTGACTGGCTGAAGAAGCAGCCTTTTGAAATTATTCTACTTCCTTTATTAAAATAATATTTACTGTGTATAATTAGAGTTTTGACATTTGTTTAACATCTGATAGCATAAGAGCCAATTTCCTAAATTTACAATAAATACGAGAAAAGAAACTCATTTTGAACTGAGCCAAATACTCTTAAGCCCCCAAGAACATTATATCTCAGCATTAAATGACCCATAAAGAGTTGATTTGCCGTTAAACAAATCAAACAAGATTCAAATAAAAACGTGTTTCTTTTGCATGTTTAAACTGAAAACAAAATTGGAGATATTATTCAAAGACTTTCAGGTGAATTGTAAAACTGAAAACAATTTCAACAGCTAAAAACTTTGTGATTAAAGATGAAGATTATTTTCTGTATAATTTATGTAGTAATAGTTTGTTGTTGGTTTTCTAAACTTGATTCCAGTTGAATGCATTTTGCTGTTTAAAATGCAACGTAATTTTGTGCATTGAATGAACTGTATAATGAGGTTCATGCTTAAATATCAAAAAGTACTGAATGTTATTTTTATTATTTAAGGAAAAATATTTTTAATTTTAAGAACTTGTTCTAAGCTTATTAAGATCACTCATTAACTAATTTCACACATTTGATTTTTTTAAATGATAAAGCCCCCCCTCCCCCACTATTTATTGCATATTCACCAATATTCTGCCCTACATCAATTAATAAAATTCACTTTGTATTTGGCCTCTAAGAATAGAAAACAAAGATGAAGTTCAAGCAACATTCAATTTACTATCTAAATTTTTTGAATTTTTCTTGCTGAATTTTGGATTATGATAAATCCTACCTGTGATATCACGGGCACTGTATACAGTTAATACCAAATGCATATTCACTCTTATTTAAGAGAACAACTTTCAAGTTTATTAGATCCATTCATCATTGTAAATGGAATGGGTAATCATAAGATTCAAGTCCAGTCACTCTACAAGTTACGCATACCGTGAACTCAATACTACTGACACAGGGTCAGGTCAATGGAAATTAAATCAGTTCCCCCACCAGGTTTTTCAAGTTCGAAGGGTGGCTAGACACACAACAGGATTAAAAATGACCTGTCAAAGGATGGATGAACTTTCTTGTAGAGTAAATGATCATCGAGGACAATGGGGGTGTAGACTGGGCTCCATAGGTATGTACGCAGCCAGTACATGGCATTGCAGCTAGAGCACTTCCTAGACTGAAGTCCATGGCCGAGGGTCTCCCCTCCCCCAGTGGAATCAACAGCAACATCTATGACCAAGGTGAACCTTCAAGTTGGAGGACATTGGCTGTGGTTTGACCTGAAGAGGGATGGGCCCTGACAGGTTTATCTGCCCAAGACATGCTATACAGGAATGAATACCTCCAGAGCTTTTTTCAACCCAGATATGTGGAAGGAACTGGTCAGATGCACCCAGTCATGGAACTGATAATTTATTTTTTTGTAATAATGTTCACCCCTTTACAATGTCCAAGAGCCACTCATGGTAGAGGATTACATGATGATGATGAATTACAAAAGTTTACTAATAAACGGTTTGGGGGGGTAGTTGATGCAGATTAGATCTATTTAAGATCTTATTAGTAATCAGTACTGAAGTAAAGGAAGTATAATGGAGAATCAAGTCAACTCGACAAGAGACCCAGAGTTAGTTGTGTGTGGTGCAGTAAGCCCCAGGAGTTATGTCCTCTTCCACAATTGGCTGTTGGGAGAAGAAATTCTACTTACAGTAGGTGGTGTCGACAAAATTTGCAGATAAACGATACAGGGCAGGTATTAGGCAATAGTTAGCATGGGGGTCTGGAACTGAGAGAGCTATATAACACCAGCTTTTTCTCAGTCATGAGGAGCACTTTCAACGTGTGGACAACTAGATAGGATGAACACAGGAAGTAAATTAACAATAATTAGCAATATTTTTCAACCAACCAGGGTTTAGAACTTCAACAGTTTATATCTTGAATAACTTAAGGGACTCGTTCTTTCTTAATTGAGGGTTATGAAGGTTTTTAAAGTCTGATTTTGCTTTTTGTAAATAAATTTTAGCTTAGAAACTGCATACCTATCTTCAACAGGCATTGTTTTGATACAAGAAATTTTGAAGACAGAATTATAGTCAGCACATTTTTACTGACTCAGTTCAATGGTGGTGCCATCATATAGCAGTGAGAAAACAATTTGATTTTCCTCAAACATGCAGTAAGACAAGCAGTAGTAATTCTCTCTACCCCTAACCCTACTGGCTTGTTTCCTCACTAATATCCTTAGTCATACTAACTCATACTCTTAACGCCTGTTAATTAGCTGTTGAAGGAGGAAGTTTTTAAGACTGTAAAATTTACGGATAGAAAATAAAAACCCAGATTTTATAAGCCCATTTTTTTTCTATCATCCCAAATCAGATCTACAACAAAATTCAGCAACTGCAGACAGGGGAAGTTGCTGTTATAACTCAACCATCTTCTCAACAGAACAATTAGCGGGATCAATAATTCATCTGCAGTTACTGGTGCATTTTTCAGCTTTGTAAAAGACTGTAAACCTTTGCTTATGTTACATAGCAATTATGGTAAAAAGCCAAGACAAAGGAATTTACCATTCCAACAAAAATAAAATAAATAAAAGAGAAGAAAAATGAAGATATTCCAAATTAAGTAAAGCTTCAGTTATATTTTGTTCCACTTCAGAAGCTTTGAATGTTCAGAGAAGGAAAGACAAATCTAATAATAATGTTCAAATATTAGAGCATGAAATATACACTTGAATAAGAACAATGATTAAATAAAAATTTAATACTGGTTCAAATAAATGATAGATTAATGACAAATTCAGGAAATGCAAGGAAGGCTGGAGAGTTGAATACAACAAAGATGAGGATACTAGTCTGAATAATTCATGGAATAATGACAATACTTCATCTGAGAAGTTTAGTCAAGGCTAGGAAGGCTGGAGAGTTGAATACAACAAAGATGAGGATACTAGTCTGAATAATGACAATATTTGAAAACTTTAGACAACACAAGAAAAAACACATGTATTGTTTAAAAGTAGTGATCAAAATAACTTGTCTGATTCAATAGAAGAAAGATTTTAAAGTTGGAATTTTTGAATACACCTGTTTATCCCTCATATCATTGAAAAAAAGAACACAGGCGTGTTTGAAAATTCTGACTTTAAAATCTATCTCTTCATGCTTCTTTTCAGTCAAAAGGTTAATATATAATAAATATCAATTTTATTGACAATATTGGTCTCATTTTGTTGGCTTTTTATTCATGTTTTATTAACTGTGCCTGATAATTTTTTTTTTTTTAATCCAGTTTTGATTGAGTTCACAATAGGTATTTTACTGTGCAATGTGTTGAGAGAATTCTATGGAGATGGACATTTTTAAAAGTGACAAGGATACAAATAATGTCAAAATATTTGATTTGTTGAGTGGTCAGACAACATTCAATACATTAGTGCAAATGGTTAGTTTAATACAATTTTATAAACACTGTAACTGACACAAAAACATTAAAACAAACAACTTTTAAACACAAGATCTACTTGTCCAGATTTAATTAAACCAGTTGCTGCAATCATTTTCTGTGGTTGGGTTGGACTAACTTCTTCATCTTAGTTTTAAAAAAAAGAAAAAAAAAAAAAAAGAAAGAAAAAAAAAAAAAGAAAGAAAAAAAAAAAGAAGAAAAAAAAAAAAAGAAAAAAAAAAAAAAAAAAAGAAAATGTACTCATGCACTCATTGGCCTTTGTCAGGTGTCTGTTGTTCTGGAATATTGTTGAAATTTCTAAGAGTATATTATATCTCTAATACTAATACACATGTTCAGTACTTGTGTGCGTTCTTGGAATTGTCTCCACCTAACCTCTGTATTAAACTTGTGAACTGCCATAGACCACTAAAGATAAGGAAATTAGTCCTAACCAAATATCTATATATATCTAGTGATAAACTTTACTTACTATCAAAATATTAAAAGTTATTTCTGAAAAGTAATCTTTATTATTTCATGTTCACTAGTTCTATGTGTTAATGAAGCCTTCACATAAACATCGAAAAATTTCACAGCTTACCTATTTAAGTTTTCTGATGAATCTTATTCTTAACTCTTAAGTTAATGATTGAATAAGCTCATGGCTTCTACAACAATAAAATATCCATAGAAATTGCCATATCGCATTGTTAAATATTTAACAACTTCAGCAAAATATTGCAATAACAAATCATAAATATGAATGCTGGTCTTTATTTTAACAAGTGGGTAGAAATGAAAAGATTTGAAATTGACAATTTTTTCCATTTTAATGAAGCAGAAGTTAAACACTTCTATCGCCCCTTCATTCTTTAATTTTTTCACTGAAACCAAGTAGTGTCTTTTTCCTCCTTTCCATGAGATTTAAACAGAATAGTACATTATTTATGAGGTATTGGCAGGTGATGTTAAACACTCATCTTCTCTTGAGCCCAAATCCCCATCTTAAAAATTTTTCTTAATAATAATTAAAAAATAATTTAATAATTTAGCAGATTATGTTATTTAATTTATTACTTGGTTTCCATTGTTTAATACTGTGTGTCTGAAAAGTGGCACTTGTATCAGAGTCGCTAGGTTTCTTTTGGCTGTGATCAAAGTGTAGCATCTGTTCTTAGCAGTTAATCTGATTATCTCTCTCTCTACTTCTTTCTTTCATTTTCTCACTGAAACCAAGTAATGTCTTAACTCCTTTCCACACCATCAAGACATGGAATAGTCCATTATTTATGAGCTAATGACAGGACATAACAGTCATGATAATTAAAAAAGGGAGGGACAAACATAACAGGATAATACCCCTATTCTGCCAACTCATTTTCTTACCAATGACAATCTATGTTTTCTTGATTTTCAATACATCTCAATATTAAAAATATTGGCAACATTTATATAGGTACCGCCGCAAAAATCAGAAAAAAAAAAAAAAAAAAAAAAAATACATAGGGTTTAAAATGAACTTTTAAAAATGAAACATCTTTCTTGAGGGAGGCTTATTTTAGTTTTGATTTCAAACAAACATTAAATTTAATATTTCCAATAAGCCAAATACTTTGCTGTATTTCAAAAACTAACTTAAATTGACTGGAAGGAGTTTTCTTTCTAAAATAGCTGATTAGTGCCCTTTTTCAGTCATCTTTCAATCATAATGTAATTTTCTTTATTAAAAAATCTTCCAAAAATAAAATAGGCTTTTCTGTAACTATTTGAGGAATATTAACTGATTTCAAGTATAATTAATCTGATTTGAAACCAATATTATTTAATTTAAATTTAAAATATCTCAGAAATACATTTTTAACCAGACAGTGGCTGTGCTGACATGTTTCACAACTGTAATGACAGATAATGTTTTATGGTGATTTTATCTGTAGTAAAACAATTATGTAAGTGCCTTTTTTAAATAATTTTTAAGTATTCAGTAATCTTAAAAATTCAGGAAAATATTCTCAGTAATCTTAAAAATTCAGGAAAATATTCTCAGTAATCTTAAAAATTCAGGAAAATATTCTCAGTAATCTTAAAAATTCAGGAAAATATTCTCAGTAATCTTAAAAATTCAGGAAAATATTCTCAGTAATCTAATGTTTTATAGAATCTTAGAAATTTCGCCTTTAAATGTAATATAGTTATCACTCTTATCCATATAATAACCCTATACTGTAATATTTGCTTTAATCCAATAACTTCAAATTAAAAAAAAAAAAAAAAAAAAAAAAATCCTTTTTTTTTTGTGTGCCTGATTATTTAAATTGTAAAAGTTTTCTTAATTGTATTTTTTTCCCTTGCTTTTTCTTTCTACATGGTTTTAAGGAGTTACTTTTGCAGAATATACTCAGCAAAACAAAAGTTTTTTGTTGGTCTGACTTTTTTGGGTGCTTAACACATCATCTTATAAATAAACTTCCTGCCTTAATTTGACCCAGTTCTAAATTAAAACAAAGACTTTTCTATTTCTTGGTTTATTTTGGTTAATACTGACAACATTAATTGCATTCATATGTAAGATGAATCCCTACCACATCCAAAACGTTTGAGTTTTGTGACAGATGAAAATAGGAAAGACAGAACTCATTCAATAGAGGAAAATAGAAGCTCAAAAGATGTTATCACATTATGACAGAAATATTACTATATATATATATATATATAAAAAAGATAATTTTAGAGAATAAAAGATTTTTTTTTTTTTTTTTTTTTTTAATTGTTGCTTTTGGCATACTAGGTTGCATACACTTTTCAAATAAATTTTTGTGAAACATTTGATGTGTTCAGTGGCAGAGGAGGGATGTATTCAATATAAAAAAAAAAAAAAAAAAAATTGCTTTTTTCACTGCAAATTATTCATTGTATCATATCCAAGTACCAGCAGGTATAACCCCATCTTTGACCAGGTGCTTCATTACTGGGAATTTTTGCCGTTCAGTTGAAGCAGTTTAAGTTTAAAGTCAGCTCACCTGAAAATCAATATTAGTAACAACAATTGGGGGCAACTGAGGCACATCCCCAAATGGTGGTGGGGGGTTAACAATTTGAATGGGGTGTGGCCCTGAAAAGGGCCAGTTTTTGCATTCTCAATATTGCAAGGAAGGAACCTCTTCAATGGACTATCATAATAATAATAATATGAGATAATTTTTATTTATAATTTTTTTTATAATTCTAATAATCTTTTGCATTAGATTTCAACTCTCTAAATTGATTGTATGCTGTTTTTAT
>OZ010599.1:57105991-57175991 GCA_963932145.1 Acanthosepion lycidas | reverse complement strand
AATTATAATCACCATTTTATTTACTATTCCTATGTAAATCTAATCAAAAGACATTAAAATCTACTCTACTTGGTTTAACTAGATATAGAAGTCACACCACAATGAAATACAAAGATAACATCCCAACACATAGATTAAAAAAAAAAAAAATCCCCAAAGTTATTAAAATACTTTTCTATCAAAAATAAATGATAAACATAGATAACAAAAAAAAGTGTACAAAAAATATTCAATAAGATGAAGGAAAAAAAAATTTCATTATTTGTAAAGTCTGCCCTGAAATTGAAAAACAGTAAAATAAATAGAGAAACCACCCAACAAAAATGGCAATTAATCCTGCAATCAATGGTTGGATAGCTGGCTGAAGAGGAGGAGAAAATGGAAAACGTTGATTTGTGCATAAGCAATTCTCGTTTAAAGGCTGCAATTGGTTCTCTGATGTTTTCACTAGCAAAGTTATTGTCAGAACAATTGTGTTTGTGATGCGTGTACACACACACACACACACACACACAACAAAACTGCTTCCATTCCAGCAAACTCTGCCTTCCTACAAGAGCAATAGACAGTGAATATCTATTGCTGGGTTCTCAGTAGCAAATGGTCAGATAGTATTAACATCAGATGCATCAAACTTACAGAATTTGGATGAAATAGAATGTAGCAAGATTTGCGCAATCAATGCAAAGAAAAATCTTATTTTTAGAATACTTAATTATTTCACAACTAACATTTCACAATAAGTCAATATTACAAGAAATATTACAAATCATAGTCACTAGTTGAGAAATAGTGAACCAGTGATTTCTTCTGCTCAAAGAGCAATGTTTCTGATTGATCACAGCTCTTAAACAATAACTTTAACTATCAGCTTTAAGGTAAAGTAAAAAGCTTAGCCTGAAACTACATTAATAAAGTTGATTTTATTAATATTTCAATGTCTATTTAAATCCCTTTGTCAAAGCTAACTTTAGCCTTTGTGCATCTTGAATGTCAATTTAAGAATATCTAAATATCTAGAGTGTGAGGTTGTCTAACAAAAATATCAACTGGAACTAATTCAGTGCCTTCTGCTCATGTGACTCCATATATATATATATATATATATATATATATATATATTTTACTTAATTCCAAACAAAGGCATGACGTCAAAACTATCTGAATCCTGTTAATAACGAAAAAGGCAGAAATACTTTCCTATACTCTACAAGAGACTGGATCAATAAATAAATATATCCATGAATAAACTAAGGCCTAAATATAATAGGAAATCATTTTCATTATTCCACAAATTATTCAGACTGGCATCATCATCTCTATTGTTTTTATCCCAACACATTATCCAAGGTCCTTCAAAATTTTCAGGAGTATTTTTAGCTGATAATCTTTGAACATCATCTAGAATTTTTTCTTATTGTTTTCATGAAATTCCAAATGCAATGTATGTATGTATGTATGTATTAGGTTGGTGCAAAAATAATTTCGTATTCTCACATAGTAACATATGTTAGAAAACAAAATTATTTTTGCACCAACCTAATATATATATATATATATATATATATACACACACACACACACACAGAGCTTAAAATTTGGTATATTTATAGGGAAAATATGTTAAATATAAGAGATATAGAGAGAGTATTTATAGATACAGACAGCGAGGAGATAGGAATTCTGTATGGCAATTGTCAGTTTTCATATTCCAATGTGATCTTCAATCCAAGGAATAAGATGGAAAATGCCTATCACCTAATATGGCTTATCAAGCAACAGTAAGAGTAGAAGCATTTTAGACAATGAGAAAACTGAAAGACGAGGGAAGTTTAACTACAAAATGATGTACCATGACTCTTCAGGTATTTAGTCATGGCTCTCCACAAATTCCTGTCTTTTGTTCTGAGTAAGGTTTTTTTTTTTTTTTATAGCTCTCCTTCCTAGTCTCTGTTCTGACAACAATTTGCACAAGCTTGTTAGGTTGGTTATTTCCTCTGTCCCTCTTGTCTTCAGTGTGTCCTGTGAGTGTTAAATTCTCCAGGTCCTCTTTTCTCATTATGTGCCCTAGAAATTTCAATAATCTCTTTTTAATTCTAAGTGTCCTTTTTGCTTCTATTTACATGTTACTAAAAACATTATTTGAGGTAAAAAGATCATGATAGTAGTTGCATGCTTGTGTTGCAAGGTTTCGAAAATGTATGTTACATCTGCAGAAATTATGCATTCTGGAGCTTGGTCAACAGAATAGAATTACTATCAAAATGTCAACATAAACAAACACTACTTTTTTCATCTGTATAAATACATTATATTTGACCAAATTAACAATTTGTTGTAAATAATATTTGAATATCCTTTTTATTCCTAAATTTGATATTTTATTGATATTGGATTGCTTGCTTTTATGCTTAATGCTTCTAGTATTTGTAATCATTTTTTACATTTTATGTAAACATAGTACGTTTGTGTTATTGGTAAGGATTTGTGGGTTGGTGATATGCAATTTAATTGAACAATTATCAGATAAATCGCATGTATAAAATATTATCAAACTCAGAAATGAATGTACCAAATATATTTAATTTAATAAATAAGCCGAAATATCTAGAAATGACAAAACAGACATGGTTCAAAAAAGAGCTCTTCGGTAATGGTTTATGAATGTCAATAGTTCAGACAGTGGACAATTTATGTTGAAATAGGTACCGTAAGTCAGGAAAATGAACTTGCATTGGTCTTTAATGAAAGTACATTATATATATATATATATATATATATATATATATACACACACACACACTCTCTCTCTCTCTCACTACAAAGACAAATTGAAAGACAACTTGAAATGTCTCAACTTTGATCTTAAAACCTGGGAAGCACAAATATCAAACCGAAACAGGTTTCATTAAGTTAAAGGGTTTTGAAGACAGTAGACTGAAGCACCAGGATCAGCTTTGTCAAGCTCTGAAGCAGAGACACCATCAAAATCCTGCTTTAACAAATTTCATATCAGTGTGACTGTTTCCCACAGTAAGGCTAGGCTAGTATCACACTTAAGAAAGCACAAATGAAATATGTCTTTCCCTTACTTGATTTTCTCCACAATAGCCCCTGCTAACATGCATAAGTGTAAAACAAAAAGGTACTATCCAATGCTGACCCTCATTCATCGTTCACAATACCACCCACCCAGACACAGAGGGTGTTCAAAAAGTTACTGTGCACTTTTTCTAATATTTTTTACATTTCAGATTTCACTCCAATATGGTTTTAACAACTATAGAACGTATATTTCTTGTTGAACACTTATTTTGAGAAGGTGGTAGATACAGATTTGGTACAACAGCATTTTGCTGATAAATTTTCAGATACACCTGTTCTACATCACAATGCAGTTTGTAACTTTATTGATAAATTTCAGAAAACAGGATCAGTGGATGATGCCAAATGTTGTGGAAGGCCAGCAAATCTATCGGGGGAGAAACTGTTGTGGATATTTCTGGCAGTATGCGGCAGACTCCAAGAAAATCATTATGAAAGTTAGTGCAGCAGCAAGATATTGGTCTTGGAACTACTCATAAAGCCGTTCATTCAGTCTATTTTAAGAAAGCAACTGAGAATGATATTCAGAAATAAAATAAGAAGGATCCAAGCCTGTATTGGTGCTAATGGGCATCACTTTTGACATTGTTTATAATATTCTCCTGTATTCTATATTGAAACATGTCTGTTAATAAAAATATAAGCACATAATGACTTTCTGAAAATTTTTTCTACTTTTTCCACTGTCGAACGTTTTTCTCATATATAAAAATTTATATATCATTTTCTCCCATATATTTTATATAAGTGGAGATTGAGGTTAACACCCAGAAGCAACAGTCTCATGCAATCTTTAGGCCATTTGTGTTCATGGCCTGAAAATTGTGTTTAAACATGAAAGACTTTCAATGCGAGGTGTTGACCTCAGTGTCTCCTCTTATATTTATGTAACTATCTCTGATATTAAGCACTTTAAATATAGCATACTTTAAAACACACACACATCTATATATATATGTGTGCGTATATATATATATATATATATATATATATATATACACACACACAATACCTGATCTTAACCTCTTCAAGTCTAATTTCCCTTATCTTCATAAACTGTGTTATTCTAACTTTCTACTATATCTTTTGGACCTTATACATGGTGAACATTATTATAAAAGAAAAAAAAAACAACATATATATATATATATATATATAAAAACACACAGGCACTTTTTCATATATTTTTATGTTGTTACTGAATTAGAACCATTAAATAGGCCTTGGTTCTTATGGAATTTAATTCTGGTTTATTTTGCTATCTTAATATTTACAGGAAAAAATTATTTCTGATAGAAGAAATTACAAAGAATGAAATGGTTACCCGAGAAAATTGTAGTAAATATATATTTTTGGTTTTGGAAAACTATAAAATCTTTTATGCAGAGAGAGAGAGAGAGAGAGAGAGACAACATTACAGGAAAATTTCCCATGAGATGTTGGCAGCCATCATCAATAACATATCACAATGTTACGTTTGAAACATGTTGAAAAAGCCACACCTTACATTAGGCTTGGAAATAACATAACTTGCCATTTAATATAAGCGATTCTTTATTTTGGTATTTATTATAAATATTAATGAGAATATAAAGCTTAAAAGGAAAAAAAGTAGAAGTGATTTTTTTTTTATCCTTTGCATAGAATATGCAGATATTACACTGAAGTGTTATCTATATATAAATAATCACATCATTTTTATGGAGCATATGCTACAAAGAAAAGATTACTGAACTGCTATGTAATATCAATCCTCCTATATGGCTTTGAATGCTGGACAATCCCCACAAAGATGAAGAGGAGACTTGAAGCAACAGAAACATGGTTCTACAGAATGATGTTGAGAATACCATAGACCAAACATGTGACCAACAACAAATTTCTAGAGAAAAATGGAAACAAAAAAGAAACTTTCAGGAAGAGAAAGTTGAAATTTTTCTAGGACATAATGAGGAAGGAAGAAGGGTTTGGAAAATGACACCCAATTGAAGGCAAGGGTGGGGGACAGAGGAAAACAATACATAACCTACTTAGTGAGCTTGAGTAAATGGATACTAGAGGAAGTTTTAGGAGAGATAACAAAAAGATAAAATTAAGAGCTACAATGGATAGGAAGATGTGGAGGGCCATGATTGCCAACATCCTGAATGAATCTGGAACATAAACAGAAAGAATATGCTAGTATTATATAAAACATTAGGTTTTAAAGCAAAATTTATTTTTTTTCATCAAAACATTTTTAAAAATATGCTTCAAGTATTTTGTAATTTCAAGAATAAGTATTAGTATTCATTGCATAAATTGTTCAGACCGATATCATCATCTTAGTTTTGAAGACTACATTTTTACTCAAGAAAAATAAAAATTGTAGATATGAACATGCAAGGATTGACTGAAACAGTGAGTTAACACAATGATATTAGTCTAAATGTTCAGTCAATACTAGGCTCAAAAGCCAGTGAAGGTAGAGATTCGCTCATAAGTGTGATAAGAATGTAGAAGTAGAAAGTGACGATTCTGAGAATAGGTGATGATTGACTCTTGACTTGAAGAGGTAAAAACTGTTGTGTAAAGGGAAACATCCATGCAAAGTGGTTCTTGGGGGTAAAAGCTGTCCAAGTGGAACTTCAACTCCATACAACTGGAATATGGAAGGAATGAGGTGTCATTCAGCATTATACTTACTATCAAGCATAAAAATCTAAGTTAAAAAAAAAAAAAAAAAAGAAAAAACGAATAGAATATATTAAGAACCTAAATTTTAATAAAAAAATATTTTAGAAATATCTAAACTTTGTACCAAATTTTATGTTTTTTTTGTTTTTTTTAAATTTATAGAGAAACTATTTTTTCAATATCTTTATTGCAAACAATGCCATAGTCTGTCTTTAGCATTAATATTTATTTACATGAAAGGAAAAAAGCAAAACAAACAAAAACAGCTGGTTTTATTGTGAATGGGGCAGTGTTTCACTACTAATTAAATAGTTTGAAACACTTAAATCATTATAACTATATAGTTTTACAGCCAACCTCCATCAAGCAAATGTTTCACCCTTATTGTTTAGTAACCAATTGTTCTATCCCTTCATGCCATATTTAAGGTTATTAAAACAGCAAATGCACTTACATTTTAATTTCTGATACTATCTATATATAAAATTCTGTGACTTCTGTTAGTCTGATCATCAAACAAAACCAAAAGTGCAAACAGGTAAAGGGGGAACAATGTATAGTTTTACTAGAGAGCATAGCTTAGTACAATAAATTTTCATTAAATTTTTTGGAAAAAAATTAAGTTATTATTTAACATGCAAAATACTCCTATTTTAAAAGTAATTTAATGATTAAAATAACAAATAATTATTTAATAAAAATGCAATATTGTTTTTTGTATATCTTTTAAGTTCTTATATACAAGAATTCAGTTTTCGGTTTGTAAGAACTATAAACAAATCACAAGGTCAAATGTTTCAAAAAAGTTGGAATTTGGCTCCAGAAAGAAATATTTAAAAAGTTGTATGTTGCATTCTCAGGATAAGAAATCCTAAAAATTTATTCTTCACTGTTAAAAAGGCAAAAAAGAAATTTTCTTAAAAAATATTGTTTACCACAAAATCCTTTAAAACAAAATTATTAAACCACGAAGTAGAGTTTTTGTCAAAGTATTTTTCCAAACAAATTAGCTTATTCAAATTTCACCAATTGGTTTGTGAAATTGAATGAAACAGTTTGTAAATCTCAATAAAAAATATTAGTGATAAATTCAATGATACTAAATACTGTGAAGACTTCAACATGTGTCAGTGTATTGCAAAAAAATTCTAGTACAGTAAAATTCCACTCCAAGTGACAATATTTAAACAGTAAACTTTTCTCTTGAAAGATGTTTTTTCTATTTGCAAAAGAGTAACATGTGTAAGCCTAAAATGTTGCTTTCAATAAATTTCTTTTTTATTTAGAAAATCATTCTAGCATATTCATATATTTACTAAGTTTAAGAGCACTTAGTGTATTTATTTAGTATAGTTTAAGATTGGCAGATCACATGCCCAGAACGGGTCCCACATATCATCCTGTTTGGAGAACTCACCAGCAGCAAGAGGTGATGTGGAAGCCTAAAATGTTGCTTTAAGGATCATTTGAAAACATCCTGACATGGGCCAACATTGAGCCCAAAACTTAGGAAAGCTTTGCTGCAAATTGCCCTTCCTGACTCACCCAGCAACATCCACCACCCACACTCCTCTGCGACTCCTGCTCATGACTTTTCAGAAGTAGGCTGGGCCTATACAGCTATCTCTGTCACAGTGACCAGGTGGGAGAAAGGGAATAAGGAGAGAGAATGATCCCAATGACTGGATGCAAGCAGGTGTCGACGAGTAGTGTAGTTTTAATTAAGTAATAGTCCTCTCTTGTACTCTCCACAATTAAGCAACTGGGGTTAATCAGGTTCTTCAGGCAACAGATAAATAACAATATTTAACAGTTACCTCACTACTAGGTGGGATGTGGCAAAAGGCTGGTTTTTAACATGGGGCAATCTGAGCACATACGCTTGGGCAAAAATTTCCTATAATAATAGGGTTGGGTAGGTGTCCAACCTCCCTAGATGAAACTGCTCTTCAGCATAGCCTCATCTGGGTTCCTCCTTGAGGTTTGGCAAACTCAAACAGATAAATAACTGATGAGAGGAGGGGAAAACTGGCAATCTTATTCCAGTCAATAGGGCTGACATGTCTATTAAAAGCTGAAGTCTCTAGGTTGTTGACTGAAGTTTGTGAGCTCACTCCCTCTACATTTTATTTTCATTTTATCTTCAACCACATTTAGAAAATTATTCTGGCATATTTATATATTTACTAATTTTAAGAGCACTTTTTGCAGGTTTTTGTATTTTGTTCATTATTATTGTGTTTATTTTATATCATCAACTTTAATACTTATATTATTTGACCAGTTTGACCTCCTTTATCCCAGCACTTTTTGGTCTGGCACTTTTTTTGGATCAGTTGCGATTACTTCATTGAGGGCAGCACCATATGTTTACAACTTTCCATACAGCCAGCAGCAGCTGAGCATTTTGGTGATAAGGCCTTCCTCATTTCTTATATATAGCTGTGTATTTACCCATTCAAGATTGTAAGTACTGTACATATTCCTGTATAATGCGACTTTTGAGGACCTAATTTTGAAGTAAACTTTAAAGGGGTCACGTCATACACAAGATATAAAATTAGTGTAAGTACTGCTTGCCCTTTACACACCATCGACGAAACTATATATCCATTTACTGTAGTCAAAGTAGCTTCAAAAATAGGTCTTCATTGGTTGCACAATATGCAAGTATATATGGTATATATATTTTGGTTTTAGCCATTTTTTTTAGTCTTTGTATTGCATGGAACAAAAAACAAAAAAAAACTTTGAATTATTAATGATTGTTTTATTTCCTGTTTTAAGCTGGGATAACAACAGCATACATGTGGAATGAGATGGCAAGACTTTTTACATAGGCTATTTTAAGGTTATTTTTTTTTTTTTTTTAGTGGGTGATTTCTGTCTTATGGCATTTTCTGTGGCCCAGAAGTGGTTAAGAAACTTATGTGGTAAGAATTTCAAATTTGAAATTTATGATTAGCATTTATTCAGGAGTATAAATGATATTTGATAATAATTTCAACAGCTTTATCAAACATTTCCTCCTGACAAATGATTTGAGAGACACTTCTGAATTTGGTCAATGAGAAGTCTATTGAATACATATTGATATATTTAATATTTACAAATTAATGGACACAAGACCAAGTGGTTACAATGTTCACTTTCCAACCGTGCGACTTGGGTTCAAATCACACTATGGTTAATTTGTCAGGAAGGTGACTTCATGTTGTTATTGGTCTGAGGGAGGTGATCCCAGCATGCAGCACCTTTGGAAAGTGCCTGAAAAGCATACCATGGATCGACCCAAGCCTGGTGAATGAAATTGGGTAGATGGAACTACAGTGCTGTTCGATAAAAGTGACTCACCTGATTTTTTTTTTTTTTACTTAAAATTTTTTTTGCCTATTGTTTTTTTGGATAAAACTAATATTTAATCTTACTAATATAAAGACCCCTTCCCGACCACCTAGTAAAAAAGTTTACTCACCCTAAGGCATTCTATTGATAATTATAATTTTGGATATGAGATTTAGGGAAAAACTATGCAAAAAAAGTGACTCACTTATTTCCTGCAACTAGTAATCAATAGAAACATAACCGAACATCTTTAAAGAAAGAATAATAGAGGTATAATTTATTTATAATAGGTAATATAGTTCGAAATATTTAATAATGTATGGGTCCGCCTTTATTTTGAATAAACTTTTCAACCCTTTTTGGCATCGACTTGATTAGGTTCTGGCAAATCTCATCTCCAAGCATTGAATCCCATTTGGATAGGAAATTCACAATCAAATCCTCTTTGTTGCTCAACTTCTTTCTCGAGAGCCTGCACTTTATAATGCTCCATAAGTGTGGTCAGGAGATTGGGGCGGCCATGTCATAACACTCACCTGCTTCTCATCAAAGTATTCCTTCATCAATTTTGATTTGTGACAGGGAGCATTATCCTGCATAAAAATGAGCTTGGTGGGGTTGATTTGCACCCTTTCAGCAGGAGGGAGCAAGACTCTAAAATTCTCTTGTACTGCTCGCTCCTGAGGGTCTTTTCAATAGGTTTTAAGAAACCAGTTCCATGAAAAGAAAAGCATCCCCAGAACATTATACTGAACGGATGCTTGACAGTACTTACTGCTAAATTCAAAGAGCTTTCAAAGCTTCTTCGGATTTTAGATCGCTTATCCTTTGAATTTAGCTCAATTTCCATTTCATCGGAGAAGAGAACATTTAGTAAAAAATATCAGGTGAGTAACTTTTATCGAACAGCACTGTATTTGGAAGCCATTGATGGTTGAGTTAGAATGAAGTCACAAGTCATTGTGACCGAGGGCTTGAATGTACTGGTCATGTTCAGACTGTTGATTATACCAGATAACACGTTCTCTCTGTAACTAAGGTCTGCTCAGCTTACCTGCAGCATTAATCACAGATGAGCTCTGTGGGTGTTGAACTAACAAATGTGTCTGAGCAGGCGTCTGCAATAGGGACTAGCAAGCCACCCTCACAGACACGTATACTCATATACAAGCAGCCAGCCATTAGCTACTTTACTATTTGCATAAGTTTGGCACAAGATCAAAGCTGTGAGAACTGAAGATCATTAGCATTGGCCAATGAGACTAGCTTGTTAACCAGCATTAGTCATAAAATTTAATACAGTGTAACCCGGATAAAAGAGAGACCTGGATAAAAGAGAAACCCGGATACAAGAGAGATTTTCTCTGGTCCCAAATTAGAGCCATACTTACCTAAACAAAATAGACCAAACCCGGATATAAGAGAAACCTGGATATGAGAGACTTCTTCTCCGGTCCCAACAACTCTTATATCCGGGTTACACTGTATGTACATTTGTGTATGTGTCAATGGATTCTGCAACAACAGTCAGCCAGAATGTGAAGAGAGAAAGTATGTTGAACATTGTGCTTCCTGTAAGTTACCAATTCAGTTGTAATGTCTTTCAATTTTTAGTACATATTTGGATAATTAGTTTTTCATTTTCAAATTATATCAATAAACATTTTAAAGTCATAATTATTTCTTTGGGTGAGACTGGTTTCACTTTGATAAATTTTAATTATGTGGAGTGATGAAGAGTTATTGCTCTATCCAGGACCAGGAAGCTCTTTAAGAAAAAAATCTGGTGTGTGACTTTTTGGAAGTAGATTAGCCAGAGAAGATTTCAGCACCCCCTTGCAATATCATTCATCATCATAACACAGAAGTATTTATACCAAAAGAGGAAATGGTTTAAGGTGTATGTTGACTAATATAGCCAGGTTCACTTTAGTAATAGCAATATTATTTTTATTATATTTCTACACTACTTTTTAACTTCATACTAAATCCCATGTATTTTCAGAATATAAATGATCATGATTCCACATTTTCCTTTTCTTTATTATCTATGAATTGCTATGAATTCTTGGGAAAGATAGTAGAGAGGGTCCCCATTGCCTTCTCCATAGTTTTGAATTCAGAGTTTTCCTTCTTAGACTGGTTGCCATCTAAGGTTGGAGAGATCAGTCTAACTTGCTATTTTACTTTTGTCAGTTGGGAAGAGAAGAGGCTGATTCATGCCTTTCCTAAGAGCAATAGTGTAAAAGGCTAATGCTGAAATAGCTCTCTGATTCCACTTCCTACACTAATAGTCATTGCATCATTACCCTCACATCTAATGAGAGAAATACTAAAAAAAAAGTTAATAATAATAAAAAAGCAATAGCAATGTACTAAATGCAGAAATGATGGCAAGATCAGTTGCTTTATGGTTAAGTCTGCCTGTACCAAACAAGTTGTTGCAAACAATCCCCATACCCATCAGTGGTTACATAGTTCAGGGTTACAACCTGAAACTGAAGGTCTTATTCTTGCTAACTAGACATTACCAAGTCCACATACTGAAAAATGTATGTTAACCTGAAATATCAAGAAACAATTGATCATCTTGTATGAGGTTGCACAGTTAGAAACCACAACCCCAAAAAGGGTTTTTTGGTTGGACTGGGAATTTTTTTAACACCTATTTGTACAGTAAGAACTTGTACATCAAAATTCAGCCAATAACTGTATCCGACTACCAACTTATTGATTCACTCATGTAAGGAGAAAATTATATGGGAAGTAATTAAAGAAATTGGTTTCCACTAGAATTTTTCTTTTTTTAATTTTTTTATTTCTCATACTGTACTATAAGGTACCTTTGTTTGTTTGTACCTTGTTTACTTTCACATGTCGTCTTCAAGTATGGAAAGGCTATTCTTGAATTATGGTAAATGAAGAAATACAACCATTTCAAGATTTAAAAGGAAACATAATACTTTTTTAAAATATCTTCCTATATCAACAGGAAGGAGATGGTTAAAAATAGAAAAAAAATAAACCAATACTAAATGGACAAAAGTTTTTTTGTTACAATTGAATAATGCTTAAACATCCAGCCTAGAAATGCTATACTTCTTACAAAATGCTCAGAGAAAAACGTTAGCAAATCAATATTCATGAATTTTAAAGTGATCATACACACAAAGTTGTCATTTGCTTACATCATTACTAGATAATTATTTTGGTTTAAAATAAGTCTTCAAGAATAAGTAAATATATATATATATATATATATATATAAAAAGAACTGAAGCACAAAGCAGCAGGATTGATGAGAGAAGAAAAAAAAGGACAAAGAAGAAAAAAAAGGACAAAAAGAGAAAAAAAAAACAATTTCAAATATAAAAGAAACTATTATGTAACAATATCCATTTCTTGATTTTAAGGCAATTCCAGTCAATGTGAGTGGATCATTAAAACTTACTTCAGGTAAACTGTTGTCAAAAAACTACCCTCTATGAAAAATATCTTTCAAATTAAATACCACCTTTTAATGTTTACATTAAAACCCAGGATTGAACTGAAAATTCTTTGATGTTTAGTTTAAAACTTTCTTAGCTGAACAATTTCGTGGATGACAAGTATGCTAATTATTTATTATAAGTACAACTTTTATGTTTGCCCAAGACAATCATTCGACACAAGCATTTTTTACTTAATTTCAGACAATAATTATAGTGTTAAAAAAGAAAAAAAGAAAGAAAGAAAAAAAAAAAAAAGGAAAGTTAAAAACTCAAGATTAGCCTTTTTATATATAAAAAATTAATTCGTTTACAAGGTCTGTAATGCAGCCATTTTGAATATTTTGGAGAGATATTCGTGCAGTCTTGATGTCACCTGGTAACCAATCAGAAGACACCTTGCCGCACATACATGAACAAGCTCTCGCTTAGGGTTACTCAGCAGTAAGATGCCAATGAATTTTCCATATAAACATTAATTTTTATAGTCTTGTTGAATCTTTTTATTAGCTTAGAAATTTTAAGCAAAATGGTCAGAATGTACAAGAGAAAAAGTGTTAGTTTAAAATGGATACCAAGATGATATTTTTGCTTTTTAGTGAACATGCAGACCTGAAATGCTTGGAATTGGAAGATTCTTCCCTCTCTTTCTCTGACAAGTAATTGGTAAAATTTCTCAATCAATAAAAGCCATCAATTCAAACTTTATGTAAACCTCTCTCTCTCTCTCTCTCCCCCCTAGTGAAAAGTTATCTAAGTCAGCCAACTTTAGCATATTGGTCCCAAGAAAGTCATAGAAACAACTGTGATGAAGCAGTTGACTTGGTCCATGGACCTGCAGCTGCCTACAACATAACATATTGTAACATCTACCGTTATAATTTATTTTATAAATTTATAATCCAGATCAGGCCAAAAATGGAGTATTGTTGCCATATTTGGGCAGGAGCTGCCCAATCCTCACTTTTCAGTTTTGATAGAGTTCAAAAACCTCCTTGCTGAAGAAGAATTATTTTCCACTCTCCAACCTCCCTCTCTCTATTGCCACTTCCATGGAAAGTGCTTGAACGAACTGCATTCCTCGTTTTCGCTAGATCTAACCTCACAGCTAGGACCCACCATGCCACTTACATAGTAGCAAACCACCCACATTACCTCCGTATTCCATCGGTGAGAATTAAGTTCCACCAAAAAAGCTTCTTCACACAAACCACTGCCCTGTAGAACAGACTCCCAAGAGGATGTTTTCCCCGATCATTGCAAGTCCAGAGTTCAATCATTATCTTCCCCTCCTACCCATATGAACTACCCCTTAACGTAATCCTCTACCTTGAGTGACCCCGAGCCCTGTAAAGAGTGAACCTTAATGCTTAAAAAAAAAAAAAAAAAAAAAAAAAAAAAAAAAAAAAAAAAAAAAGAGTCACATATGCTGAGTAACAGATTTTGATTAAAATTAATGCTTTTTGTTATTTTTCTTTATTATTAGGCAATGGACTTATTGAAGCAATATATGAATTATATGTACATATGACATTCATAAAGAGCAAGCAACTAGATTATTCATATGCTGGTCTGTGGTGGGTTTCTTGGCAAAACGACACAAGTTTGTCAGTCATTAGAGTGTACAGGTTCAGTTCTTTGAAAAGAGAATATGACAGTGAAGAGAGGATTTTATAGACTGTTTTTTAAAAAGTAGGATTGATAGATTTTTTTTTTTAATAACTTAAAACCAAAATATATTTTGCATTGTAAAAAGAATTCTTTTTGCAAATGAATATCCCATTAATAAATGTTTTTTGAGATAATGATTTTTCCAGATAAATGTTCTACTATTTAACCCATAGCTGTGATAAGGGGAGAGAAGAGATGGAATCATACCTTTCACAAAGGTATTTGCACATAAGTGAATGTAATGAACTTGACTGGAATTTGAACTTGGCTCTCCGATTTCAAAAATTAGAAGGTTGAGAGAAGTGATTTAAGTCTCAAGACGAGTACATTGACTATTACCCTAGGCAGGCCTTTCTTCTTTCAGTTAACAGTAAATCTTTTAATATATTTTTACTGGACAGACTGTATGTATATCTGTGTATGTATTCCCACCACCCATTTAAAAATGAGTTAAAATTAAAAATCCCCTCAACACACAAAAGAAAAAAAAAAAAAGAAAGAAATGAAACTTTGAGGAATTTTTTTTTTTCAAAGAATCTAAGCTCTTTATCCAAATCCCAAATAAACAAAATAAATATTTTAATTTTTAGAAAATAAAGTCGATCAATTAAACCAAATCGATGACCATTTCTTAGTTATTGACCTAAAAATCAATCTAATTCTTTTCACAGTAAATAATAGAAAGTCTGCTAAATAATGTCCCCCTGTGAAATTTCTGAGGTGAGGCAGAGGCTAGATGTGGCAGCATCTTGATAAGCTAGATAATCTTGCAGTTTCAACATTCAAAAAGGAATATATGACAATCACTGCCATGGAGTGAATTGAAGACATGAGAACTAGTGATGGAAACAATTAATCCCAAGTCAAATTTCTTCTTTAAATGAATGAAACATCTTTTGTTTTCCTGTTGTAAAAGTAGAAATATAATTATGTTGCTGCATCTGGAATCTGTTTTATTCACAGAAACAATTTGCCCTTGTAACAAAATTAAGTCAAAAAGGCTGTTAATTTGAATATTAAAATGATTGGGAAATCAAAGTTTATAAATTATTATTCCATGAATTATTCAGACTAGTATCCTTATTTTTGTTGTATTCAACTCTCCAGCCTTCCTAGTGTTGTCTAAAGTTCTCAGATGAAGTATTGTCATTCCATGAATTATCGAAACTATACCATGTGTGTAGAGGGGATGTTTGGGCAACATTTTTTTCATTTATACAAATTTGATTAAAAATAAACAAAAGTGGTAAGGACCATGAAAATCATCCCAAATATAGAAATAAATTTATAAAACTAATATCCTTAATAAAGAGCTTCTGTTAGAGAGTGTGTGTGTGTGTGTGTGTGTGTGTGTGTGTTTATGTATATATATGAGTTAGGATTAAATATCAATCGGAACTCAACAGGATAAGATAAAGAAAATAGAGGAAATGTTTTATCAAAGATTTGTCAGAGACTAGATATATACTTTTCTTGGTCTCTGACAAAGCTTTAATAAAAGTGAAATATGTTAGACTGATAAACATTTCCTATTTGTTCTTCATCGTGTCTGTGTTACTTTAAATGTTACTTTTAGTAAATACTCATATGAGAGTAGCAACTTTTTTCTTTTTTAACAGTATTTTATTCTGTCTACCAGCCTGTGCATCCAAGAAATCTTATTAAAAGAAAAATGAGCTCTTTGGCAGGATTTGGATCCGTGTCTTTCTTTCCAGGAGAAACTGTCATTTGATGAGACATGCTTTGACCACTCAGCTATAAAGAGCTTCATAATCAAACAAGGTTCTATCTGCTTTTAAAGCACACTTTACTCATTCAGATTTCTTTGAAAGTCATAACTGAGCAGTTTCATATCTGAAATGTAAAAAATGCAATTTCTAAAGAATTAATGGATTTTTATTAATCTGATATATTTCTATTATTTGAAGAGAGACCGGAGAGAAGAGAGAGAGAGAGACCGGAGAGAAGAGAGAGAGAGAGACCGGAGAGAAGAGAGAGAGAGAGACCGGAGAGAAGAGAGAGAGAGAGACCGGAGAGAAGAGAGAGAGAGAGACCGGAGAGAAGAGAGAGAGAGAGACCGGAGAGAAGAGAGAGAGAGAGACCGGAGAGAAGAGAGAGAGAGAGACCGGAGAGAAGAGAGAGAGAGAGACCGGAGAGAAGAGAGAGAGAGAGACCGGAGAGAAGAGAGAGAGAGAGACCGGAGAGAAGAGAGAGAGAGAGACCGGAGAGAAGAGAGAGAGAGAGACCGGAGAGAAGAGAGAGAGAGAGACCGGAGAGAAGAGAGAGAGAGAGACCGGAGAGAAGAGAGAGAGAGAGACCGGAGAGAAGAGAGAGAGAGAGACCGGAGAGAAGAGAGAGAGAGAGACCGGAGAGAAGAGAGAGAGAGAGAGACCGGAGAGAAGAGAGAGAGAGAGAGACCGGAGAGAAGAGAGAGAGAGAGAGACCGGAGAGAAGAGAGAGAGAGAGAGACCGGAGAGAAGAGAGAGAGAGAGACCGGAGAGAAGAGAGAGAGAGAGACCGGAGAGAAGAGAGAGAGAGAGACCGGAGAGAAGAGAGAGAGAGAGACCGGAGAGAAGAGAGAGAGACAAAAAAAAAAAGAAAGGGAAATTTTTTTCTAAATATAACAAATATATTGAAATAGATAATTAAAATTTCATCCGGTTCAAACTCCTCCCCCTTTTTTAAAACAGGAATGGAGTTTTATCCCTAGGATTGAATTTCCAGTTTCTTCTGAAGCCTTTTAATTCTCTTTTACTCTCAGTAGACCTCTTGCATCTTAAGACAATTTACAGAGGACCTGATTGCTTTCAACTAGTAAAACAGTTTCAAATAAAGTATTGTTTTGAGAGAAGGACTCATGATGATTTACAATTAGCACTGGTAAATCAACAAGAGTTGGGTTTTTTGTGTGTGTGTGTGTGTGTGTGTGTGTGTTTTTTCCACTACTGAGCAGGGAAAGACAACTGCTGGCATTTTCAGCTGTAACTTTAATTATTCCCAATCTTTAAAGTTTTTTTTTTTTTTTTTTCTTCCACTGAATGCTTTGGCAATGGATTCTTTTCAAATGTTATTCAAATCATTTTTTTTTGTTATGGTGATTCCCTGACAAGGCATCATATAAATATGACAGATGAGGGGAAAAGAAATTCAAATTCTGAATACTGATTAGTTTGAGAATTAAAAGAAAGAGTATTGCTCGAGATACAAATTCTTACATTCTCAAGTGGAAACAGAAAAGAAAAATGTTATAAACTTTAAATACAAATTTAAATATTAGGTCGGTGTGAAAATAATGACATAATGACGTCGTTTTTTTATGTATTTTTTAACGTCAAAAAACGACATTATTACGTCATTATTTTTGCACCAACCTAATATAATTCTAACCCTTCCACAGCAAAAGATATTCTTTTTATGAATGCAGCATGCAACAATATTATTCCAGGTGTTTGTTTTTACAAATATATTCATCCTTTTTGTCTATTATCAAAATGCATTTTTCATCCAATGATTTGTGCCTTCAAATTAGGTCATGGGAATTTTTTTTTCTTTTTAAAGTTATAAAAAAAACAAAAATGAAGATACTAGTTAAAGACACTCCCTCCAAAAGAAACAAAAACAAGGGAATTATTGAAATCACCAACACTCAAGATTGATTTATTTTCTCTGGCTTATCAACCTTCTTCTGCAAGTTATTTAAAACCAGAAAAAAAAAATTTGAAAAATACAAGTGATACAAGTCTTAGTAATTAGCCATAGCTGGGGTGAGAGAAAGAGGTGGGTTCATGCCTTTTCCAAGTGTATTTACACTTAAGTGAATATAAAAAAAACAATGAAAAAAGAAAAAGTAGAATGACAATATAGAGGAATGGATGGAGAAACCATTCACAGAAACCTAGGCTCTGGTGGGCAGCTCAGGAGATCAGTGTCCCAATTGATCCTGCCAGGGTTAAGGGTGAAAGCCAAGCCACACATACTTTGCACTTCTTACTAATGTCTTCAGGAATGAGACATGCACAGACACAAGAGAACCACTAAAAAATGTGATCTTTAGAATTTAATTACACACATTCTAGTCTTCAGGCCACCTGACGATTGCATCTAGCATGAAACAGACTGTCACCTGTAAATGTTGACTTTTATATTTACACACGCTCTCTGATATTCAGCACTTTATCCCATAAATATAGCACATCTTAAGACTATATTTCTTTAATATATATATATATATATATATATATATATATATATATATATATATAGTTTCTTAAATCTTAAAATTATATTCATATTCTCTCTATAGTTTGGGGCCACCCAGCATTTCAAAGTTTACTGGAAAGGAAGAGGCCAGAAAAGGGTTCCACAAGCAAGAAAATAAACTTATGATAGGACTTGGTTATTTCAACTATAAAAATGACAAGCTCTAGTACGGCACTTAAATTTGTAAAGTGCCCACAGAAGAAATCTCATTAGAACAATTATCATGAAAACATTTATAGAAAAGTTATGTTGCAACAATGGGAAAGTGATTAAATTGAGATGCCAGGTCAGGACTAATAATATTGTAGATTCTTTGGGTTTTATCTAGAATCTCTAAAGTACCAAACCAAATGTGACAGCAATATTCAATGCATTAAAATATTCAATAAATGCTTAACCTAAATTCTGGCAAGAAAAACTGCCTGGCACAACAATGTGAATCAACTTTCGTAGCAGCAGACCTAGCATTTGATTCAGTATAATCCTTCCAATTCATGTCAGCTGAAAACGTTAACCTGAGAAGGTGCAACGAGTCACAAGCAGATTTTATTTTATTATTAGATCAGTGAAGAAAAACAAAAAAAATTTATTGTATTCTTAAATCAGTGGTAGACTTAAGAGTGTAAAATAGATTCTGGTGAGAAAAATTGTCTCGCATGACTCAATGCACCAACTTTTCTAGCAATTGAGTCAATATAATTTTTCCCACTTAAACATTAGCCTAAGAATGACAATGATTCACTCTCTTGGAGGTTAGCATCAGCCATGCTGATAGAAGGCAAAAATGTTTCTCTTGGACAATTAAAAGAGAGCAGTTTCATTCTTGGAGATATTAAAATTAACATCATGTTTCTTGCTCCAGTTAACTTTACTGTTAAGTAGTCATGTATAGCATGCGAAAACAGTCTAACAGCTAATGACTTGGAGAGAGAAATCAGCGAGTTAATTTCAAATTCTGGTAGAGTTCGTTGTGTTCAGTTCTGTGCCAATACTCTTGAGGAATCTATGAATTCATCTCTTCTCCCTCAATCTATGGGTTAACTAGCACAGCAGACTGGGCTCTCATGTCATGAGGTGATAACTAGTCTTAGAAAAAGAAAACTGAATTCAAAACCAGCCAGAAGAGAGGTAGGACCTATCTTACACAAGATATATTGTTGCTATGGCTCCAATATATGTGATACCTCTATGACTCTAATGTTGAATATTGCTGCTACATTTGGTTTGGAGATTTGGAAGATTTAAATGAAATCCAAAGAAGAAGCTGCCATATTATTGGTCCTGACTGGGCATCTCAAGTTTCCCACGAATGTATTAGATTGGTGCAAAAATAATGTCGTTTTCTCACATAGTAACATCTGTGAGAAAACGACATTATTTTTGCACCAACCTAACAATATAATAAGTCAGGAACAGGGATATGGAAATAAAAAGGACTGAAGACAATGAAAGTAGAATTGGGGATAAAAACCCTTTTTGACTATCAGCAAAATCAATGACCAAAATAGTATAACCATTGTAACATGAATAGTACTTGTTGCATTCAGTGTAAATTTGCGCCTGAGCCATCCAAATGTTAATTCTTTGTTATAAATTTTCATAAGTTTATTTGAAGGTCAAAAAATGGATTAAGAGAGAAAAAAAAGTCAAGGAAAGCAACAAAAGTGTGCAATAAAGCAAAATGCTTGGTTTCTGGTCAGTATAACTATAAATAGCATTAAAAGAAAATCATTTCTTCAAAACAACATACCTGCTCAAAGATAAATTTAATATATTTCCTGTATCATAAAAAGGTGCATGCACACATTTAAAAAAAAGTTTCATAAATGTGTATGTATCTCCCTCAAATATATATATATATATATAAGTGATTGAGAATAAATTGCTTGAAATTCTCATGTTTGTACATAAATGTAAAACATTAAAAATAGCTGTGAGAATAACCATGGTCTCAAGTGGATAAACAAGTGGATATTTAAGTTATTTATTCCATAGACAATTTTAGTCAAATACTCTAATTACTTTCTTTGTTTCAGCTTTTATTCATGTTACACAATTTCTAATTCTTTTTCTCATACTTGGAATAATTTTTAACTTCAAAAGATAGAACATTCTTTTTCTTTTTGCTCACAGACTGTGACTAAAAAAAAAAAAGAAAAAAAGAAAGAAAGTAAATAACAAATATGTAAATATGCATAGTGTTCTTTGAGGACACAGACGATCATGGCTCAATTTCCTGTCTTTTAGAGTTCTTAATAAATTTTATCTTTTTGCTATCTTTCCTAATTCTTCCTACACCATCCATTTACTTAAGCTGACTAAGTAGGTTATACATTATTTTCTGCTTGTTTTCAACCTGTCCTTTGAGTATCAAATTTTCCAAGCCTACTCTTCTCATTATGTGCCCTAGAAATTTCAACTATCTCTTCCCAATGTTAAATAGAGATATCCTTTTTGTTTCCATTTTCTCTAAAACTTCTCTGTTACCCACTGTTTGGTCCATGGCATTCTCAGCATCCTTCTGTAGCAAAATACTTATTCTAACAGTAATAAACTTTATAAAAATAATGAATCTTATTTAAACTTTAAAATCAAGTTAATATTTTTAAATGATGCAAACATTAAATATATGTACATCTTCTGCTTCTTCTTTTGCCTAATAGTTGTTTTTGTATCAAAAATGAGCAGTATGAAAACCTATCATCATCATTTCCATGACTGGGTGTGGTCATAAAGCCACTGCGCAAATGAGCACCAGACCACCTTCCTCCATGTGTCTCAGCTGCATGCCAATGTCTGCAAAGATCTTTTAGTCTCGTCAGTAATTTCACCAGCTTATTTTTACTCTCTTTCTCTCTCTTCCCACTTAGCATACATCTAGCCATTTTAGGGTAACAATTTCTTCTCTCACACTTATCGCTTGTGGAACTCTCTTCTGGCATCTTGCTTTCACAGTTGTTTTCATCTGTCTTCTTAATTCCTGTTCTTTTATTGTTCTCTCTCCTTAATAGCGTTTTTTTCTTTTTCTCATTCTTTCACACTCTTGCAACTTAGTGTCTTTATAGTCTTGCTTGGGGTGAAATGATTTTTTTTTTTAATAAAATGTAAGTTTATTTTTCATATATTGACACTTTTAAGGCATATGAGTGTGCAGGAGAAGTGGGTCAAAATGAGAAATTGGAGTGCCATGAGTGAATTCCATTTGGGCTTGTTGTGTTGACTAATATGCAAATATATTTAGGAAAGGTATGAATCCATCTCCTCTTCCAGCTATGGGTTAGATATCTTGTATCTGAAAAAAATCTTTATTCTCAGAAGTTTTTAATGCACAAAAAAAATAAATATTTCTTATAATCCAAAATATATTTCAGCTTTAATTAGCCCACAATAGGTTGACAAGCTGTAAAAAAAACAAAAAAAAAAAACAAAAAAAACAAACAAAACAAAAAAAAACAAAAAAAAAAAAACAAAAAAACAAAAAAACAAAAAAAAAAACAAAACAAAACAAAAAAAAACAAAACAAAACAAAATAAAACAAAACAAAATAAAACAAAAAAAACAAAATAAAACAAAAAAAAACAAAATAAAACAAAAAAACAAAAAAAAAACAAAAAAAAAAAACAAAAAAAACAAAACAAAATAAAACAAAAAAAAACACAATCAATTTAATGGGTTAGTTCATCTTCTTTTGCTTTTTATCACAACTCTCTTGAGTGTTGTGTAGAGAGCCGAGTTCAAATTGGGTTCATTATATTCACTTACATGCAAATACCTGTGGGGAAAGGTATGAATTCACCTCTTAGCCCCCACCCCAGTTACAGGTTAATTAGTAAAACTTGTAGCACTAAATCATTATTATCTTAAAGAAAAAAAAAATTAATACAATCTAAAAACAGATTTTGCTGGCTTTAAATAGCCTGTAAATGGTTGATAAGCCATAGAAAACAAATCAATCAGTTGTGGGAAGATTGTTGGCTCTTTTGCCATGTCCATACTATTTCAACTTTCTCTATTGACACTTGTGAGGTTTTCAAAATGGGCAGGTTTGTTTGATTTTGTAATCATTTCACCCTAAGCAAGATGATAAAGCCATTAAAATACAAGAGATTACTGAATGTGAAAGAAAATGGAAAGATGTTAGTAAGGAGAAAAGAATAAAAGAACAGATTCAGGAAGACAGAAGATGGTGATTTAAACCGATTTAAACTTCGGAAAATTGTATATGGCAGGGAAGCAAGAAACTGGAAGAGTTCCACAGGAGAGAAAAAACCTATTAGAATAGAAAATATGGTTAAATCTATCTATTTCAACAGTAAAACCATGAGACCTAGTTGCCAATCTTTAAGTACGCTTAAATTCAGTGGTTGCATGTAAAAGGTTCTACTGTATTTGGAACAGCTACTATAAACAGAATCTTTGACTAACCAAACTACTGGCCCACATAGCATTTTTCTGAAGCCCATGAGCAAGATTTTCCACAAAATTTATCCCTAACCTCTTCCACACTTTAGCATAGTGATTCCCAAAGTGGGCAGTAACCACCCACTTTGAGGCAATGGAAAGATTCAGGAGAAAAAGAGTGACAAGCCAGAAGGTGTCAGTGGCACATCTGGACTATAGCATGCACCAAACACATTGTACCTGTCCCATTTACATAGCACTTATTATAGGAAATACTAAGACACTCATTAGACCATGCTCCAAACACCAAGAAAATCCAATCAAAAAGGTTGACTATAAATTTGGTGGTGGCATTAAGATTGTGTTTTGGTATGTAAGGGGGCTGCAACCCCAAAAAGTCTGCGAGTCACTGCATTAGCAAGAGCAGTATTTAAACATACCTACCAAGTACTAACAGTCCATCAAGTTTAAGGTCTGTAAGATCAAAGGATGGAAAGAAAACTAAATTTTGATACTGAGGAATCTGCCCTGCATTAACAGATGTGAGAGACATTTTTGGCCTCACATTTTGACAATTGCTGATTCTTTTTAAAAATTATAACCCACCCCAAAAATGTACTTAATAAACTCAAATGGCTAGCATATGTATGAATTCTTGCCTCTTTGTGTGACTCCACTATTTCATTTTCCCAATTCTATTGCTCAAGACTATTCAATTGTGTGTCTGTGAAATCCTGGTTGAAAACTTACCCCTAAGTTAGCTCGTGGACCCCATGGTTGGGAACCTGTTAACAGGATGTATGCCCACCCCCGATTGCGAATAAGTTTAGTAATAAGATATTCAATGTATCGGTAGAGTAACGATTATCAGTACAGAATTACAATGTAGTGTGCTACATTCCACTTTCATGTTAATGTCTTTGTGAAAGGCATGAATCCACCATTTCTTCCCCAGCTGTGAATTAAATAGCAGACTAGATTAGGCTCTCCAATCTTGGTGGCAATTCAAAACCATGAAGATGATAACAGGAAAACACTCAACTATTTTATCCAGGAAGTCCTGCCATTAATAATATTATAACAACAACTACTACAACTACTAATACTACTAATATTACTAATAATAATAAAAAGAAAAAAAAAAGGAATCTGTGGAGAGCCATGATCACTTATGTTCTGAAGGTACATGGCATTAAAGAAATGAAAAGATATTAAAATTAAATGAAGCCAAATTAAGCTTTTCATATTTTTTTTTTTTTTTGTAGAGCAAGTCATTTTTTTAGGTTTTGTCTATTATATATTACACACAAGATGAAAATAAATATTAAGAGAAGAATCCCTCTGCCAAACAACAATAAAAAGTAACATTACTAGTTTTTTTAGTTTTTTTTTATTAACATTCTTGATTTTTAACAAGCATTCAATCACCTGAAATATGGGTAAAGCAGATTAAAATATGGGTAAGACAGATTAAAAAAAAAAAAAAAAAAAAAACACCATAAAGAATGTTCTTTGTGTAGCTTTGAAAAAAGTACAATGTCAGTATTTTTTTGTTTAACAGAAGAGAAAAAGGTTTTTAATTGAACAGTGATAAAATGTTTCTTAAAATTATACAACTTTAATTTTGAATATTAACTTTTCTTCTTTCTTTCCCTAAAAGGAAAAAAGAGTAAAACCGGTTTTGAGACAATTCAAACTTCTGGTAACAATAGTGATGGGTTCTATAAATAGATAAAAAGCTGATGAAAGACAGGAATTACACATATTTTATATATCCTGCTCGAAAAAAAAACAAAAAACCCATCATCACTCCATGAGATTTGTCAGCCTATATATGACAGGAAAAGTATGCTCAATGTGCTGGCATCAAGGATGGGAAAGTAAGCACCAAGAAGTTTAACTGTACATACTGAATGAGGTGGACGAGATAATGAGGGAAAATCAAAAGGCTTTTGTAAAATGGGTGTGTCAGATGTGCAGGAGTTTTATTGGATGGGAAATATGGTAATTCTTTAGTTAATTTTATAGTGACAGACATTATGTTCACATAATCCTCCCCACCCCAAATTATATATCTGTTATGTTACATAATTATGAACATCCATACTAAATTCTTTTTTCTAACAATGTGGTAAATGTTGTTGGTTGGGGAAGCAAGTAATTTAATAAACTTGGATTTTAGCTAACATTCAAAAGATGCTTGGGTTTTACCTGTCAACTAAAATTTGGATTACACTAATACTGTATAAATACAATAAAATCTAATACTGAATATGTAGCGATATTAGTCAGCTGACTAAATGGAAAGCAGCTGGACCTGTAACAAAAATGGATTCAGATATTTATTTTCCTTGATGGTTATCAGTAAGTGGAATTCACAGTACATAGAAAACAGCTGGGACAAAAAGGGTCACTGAATGAAGATAAATTACTTTTTATTTCAGACAAAGATGACAAGACAAAGAACAATGTCCTCTATAAGACAGTGACCACTACCCGCAAAAAGTCAGAGAGTCTGAGGGAGCCTACAGAGAAAAAGTGTAAGGAAAGACACCAGTTAGACTTTTCACCTCTCACTTCACCTATGCCTCATCTCAACTTTACTCATCTATAGCAGTAGGTTACAACTTGAGAATAAAATCTGGTTTACTGCTAGAAATTGTCATGGTTTTCATTCATGGGTAATGATCTGGTTGAAAGATTATTCTTAAGTCACTATTGCTTGAATGGAAGAAACAACACCCTGTCAACAAACCTTGCGTCTGGTCTGCTACATATATGATAATAAAAATGTGGTTAAGAGAAGAGAAGCAATAAGAAAAATTATTTTAATCCTTCAAAGTTTATAGTTTCTCCCATTTACATCAATTATTTACTATCATTCATAATTCATGAAAGATCAAAATCAAAAAGTTTGGAAAATTAATATAAAAATCAATAAATCAATGGCATAATTGCATCATCAGGTCCATGTACAGGTTTCAGTTTGAAATTGACCTTCTCCAAAATGGATTACCAACCACCACTAGAGACCCCAGTTTGCCTTGCTATTTAACCCATAGCGTGGGGAGAGAAGAGATGAGTTCATGACTTTCCCAAGGGTATTTATGTGTAAGTGAATATTACAAACTTTACTCAGATTTCTCATTCCAAGACACTATCTATTACACCACCCTCACATCCTCAAAAGATGTATAATTAGTGGGTCAAAGGTGTATTATTGAATTATTATTAAGTGACCACTGTTAGTCTGGTTAAAATGATAATCTAGCATTGTTCTGGGACCAAAAGTTGTTTTTTTTTATGAAACCTAGTAGATATCCTATATTGCTGTGCCAGGTCTATGTGCAGTTTTCAATTCAGATTGACCTTCTTAAAAACAGATTACCAACCACAGCTAGAGAGCCTAATTTGCCTTGCTATTTAACCCATAGCTGGGGGAGAGAAGAGAAGAGATGGGTTCATGCCTTTCCCAAGGTTATTTACTAAAGTTCTGGAAAAATAGGAGTAGATAAGCTCACCTATCATCCAGCCCACACTTCTTCCATGTCTATTAAAAAGGAGTCGGGTTCATCCCTTCCTGCCTGTTCAGGATATGGCTTACTGGTTCTCTCTTTCTTTTACCATGACCACTATGATTTAACCATCTTAACTTTTTGTTGATCAGACTAACCAGTGGTTATGACTTTCCATTATGAGGGTACCAGGTGGGCAATTTGCTGGCTGATGCTTCTGACTCGTTAAAAGTCTGACCTCTTTGCTAGGGTTTAGAGAGGCTGCTCTGATCAACAGCTGCATAATATCAGGGCATCTGTAGTGCCATATTGTGCACAGGTGGGTCTCCCTACATGTATTTCTGGTAGGCAACCCTGAAGCCACATCATGTCCTGTCCTCAGCCTTACCCTAGCTGGTTTGTATTGCCATTGATGACAGATAATTATTGTGGTCTTTGTTCTCTTTCCTTAAAATGAATCTCATGAAAATCACTACAAAAAGAAATACAACTAAACCAGTAAAAAAAAAAAAAAAAAACCTACACCCATCAACCATTCTTACTCCAATATTCATAGTATCCATTCCAACTGTAGCGTAGAATCTTTTCTCTCACAACAGTTGCCAGATATCCTTGCCCTTTGTGAAACCAACTTACTTTCTTCCATTGCTACCAATGAATTCTTGATTCCAGACTATCTTCCCCTTTAGCAAAAAGATTCCAACATTCATATGCATGACCTTGGTGTCAACATCCAGTACATTCTACAAATGGCCAGGGAATTGTCTCTCAAGGCTCACAACTTCTCTTTCATGTACTTCCATCTTTCATTACTAAACTGTTAATTATCTCTTTCCTTTATCACTCCCCCTCCACCCAAGACTGCAGTATATTAAACATAAAAATTGACAGTATAGAAAAGGCACTTTCTCTCCAGCTATCTGGAAACATCATTGTCTTTAGTGACAAAGCATTAAGCTCACCATGACACATGGCTGAAACATTCTAAAAGTAGTGATGTTGCTGGTCTTCAGACATTAAATTTTTCCAATGTCCAATCCCTTACTAAAATCATGGACTTTCCTACTCATTTCCATAGCAAAAGCGAGCAACAAGCATTACTTGATTTATTTCTCACTTCCTATACTCACTCTTGCCGAGTTTCACAACACTGTCCTCTTAGTAACTCGAACCACTTTGGGGTATCCATTAATATTTCATTCCAATCATGTATTAAACAGGAACAACCCATCCAAAAGACCTCTCTGTTACCAGCATGCTGATTGGGACTCACTGTGATTTTCTTCATGTTGCTCCTTGGACTAATATGTCCCTAATTGAAAATTGCACCAATAAGGTTTCTTGGTTCAAAGACAGCATGGATGCTTTCATCCCTTCTCAGAAATACTAGGTGAAACATCAATCCTCCTATGGTTCCCACCAGCATGCTCAGCTGCTATAGCACACAGGAAAAACTATTTTTGTATATACCAGCAAAACAGCTCTCATCACAACAGACACCTATTTGTTACTGCTCATAATAAATGAGAGTTCTTGAAGGAGCTAAGTCCCTGTTCCTCATAGAATAAGGCACCATATAGCCTCTATCCACTTTGGCTCTTGTGATTACTGGTGGCTCTGTAATAGGGCATTAAATAAGTGTAAGGTCTCCATCCCTACTCTCTTCAATCAATTTGAAGTGTTATCAACTTCTGCTGATGAAGCTGGATGCTTTGCCCGTAAATACTCCTCAAACTCTACCCTTGACTCATCTGGAGTATCCCTGCCTAACTTCCCACTTAGAACTAAATCTCTGTTAAGTGATTATAAACTATTCCGTGGTCTCTGCTACCATTCTAACCTAGATCCCCACAAAGCATGTGGACCTAATGATATCCCTGTAATAGTCATTAAGAAGTGTGCTCCTGAACTGGTCCATTCTCTCTAAACTATATAATAAATGCCTCCTGCTTTCCCACTTGCTGTAAGTCATTGCCTGTTGTTCCAGTTCTTAAGAACTCTGGTGAATTGTCCGACCCTTCCAACTATCAGCCTATTAGCCTTCTACCACTTTTTTGGAAACTCCTACAGGTTTTAATCAATGCTGAATTGGTTCAGCATCTCTCATTGCAGGGCCTTTTCTCAGACAAGCAATATGACTTTCACTTATCCAGGTCAACTGCTGATGTACTGACGATAATTGTGGAAATAATCTATCATGCTCTAGATAAAAATGGTGAAGTCCAGGCTGTAGCTTTGGTCATCTTTGGCATACAGGTCTCCTCCACAAACTCAAAAGTTACAGTGTCTCTGGACACATTTTTGAACTGATCCAGTTTTTCCTATTAAATTACAAAATAAAAGTTATCCTAAATGGCTACTTGTTTACATCCTTTCATACTAACATGGGTGTCCCCCCAGGGCTTCGTCCTTAGCCCTACTATTTTTAATTTTCATTAGTGACCTTCCTGATGACATCAGCTCTCAACTTGGTATCTACACTGATCAGTTTGACAAGGTCAAAATGGCAGATGATGTCCAAAATAACCTCAAGTTCATTGTTAACTGGAGCTAAAGATGGCTTGTTAATTTTAACGCCTTCAAAACTAAACTCTCCATTAATCATCTGAGAGCTAACCCTCTGTAACTTTTCTATAAATATTTTTGTGATGAATATAAAGATTTATAAGATTTATGAGCTCTTCATTATGGTAATTAGATTTCATGAATTTAAGCTAGACTGGCATTGAGATCTCATCAAAACACAGTTGGGATGGCTAGATGTAGCTGTTCTATGCTAAGTATTTTTTCTCACACTTCTCACTTGTGGAACCCACTTTCAGCTCCATGTTTTTCAGCCAACTTTAACCTGCAAAAATTTAAATGCAATGTTACTCGCTCTCTACTATCCTCCTGATTACTCTTTTCTCTTTCTGCTCATTACTAATGTTTCTGTTCATAATTATTCCACATCTTGTAACCACTTGTGTTTTTGTGTCTTTACTGCTTTGAATGGGGGTGATAAAAAAAAAATTGTTAAATCCTAATTTCAGAACTTAAAATGTTTCAACAGATACTAATGCAGCAGACATTGTCAGAAGACTTTGATCAGATAAAAAATTTTTTACAGTCTTGAATTTTAAGAGAAAGATCTCATATAGACAGCTGAAACCAAGACAGAATGTTATATAAAAGTTAGGGAGTCTGCAAATAAATAAAAAAAAACTGCTGTATAAAAGAAGAAATATTCCTATTTTATATTTTTGCATCAATTTCTTTTAGTAAATTTTCAATTATTACAGCTGAATTTTAGCACACAATATCTTATAAAATATGATAATTACAAACAGTGAAATCTAATTGGTTGAGTAGGTTTCTCTATTTTCTGAAAAAGCTTTTCTTTGAAGAGAGTTCTATTTTGGATAAGTTAATCATAAATATTGGTTGTTTTTACAGTACATTGCTCAGCACAGTGCACATCTAGCAGATGCAGAGATGAAGGGTATGCCAAAAGAAGATAAAAAAAAAAAAAAAAGAAATTACACAACTCAAAGTCCTTATGGGAAAAATATGCAATCAATAGCAAGATTTACCAAAAGAGAGATAAAAAGAAAAAACAAAAACAGAAATTCTTTCTCACAACCTCACTGATCAAAAAAGAAAATATTAAAAAGGAAATTTTGAAAATAGGAAAATATGCAATTTGTTTGAATACCATATCTTTGAAGCAAAATTAATATGATTGATCTCATCGGATGGAAAATGTGACACAGAAATCTGAAGACACATTGGGATAATGAAAGATGCCTTTACAAAGCTAAGCAAAATACTAGAAATAAAAAAAAAAAAATCTCATTAGAAACAAAGAAAAGAGTACATATGTAACATTGGTTCTCCTATATGGCAGTGAATACTCAACAATCTCAAAGATGAAAAAGAGACTTGAGACAACAGAATTGTGGTTCTACAGAAGGATGTTGAAAATACCATGATCTGAACATGTAAGTAATGATGACATTTAATGAAAATTGAAACAGTAAGGACATTTATACTTAGAAAGAAATAATTACAATCAATAGGGCAGATAACAAAGAAAAAGTGCTTGGAGAATTTGACACTCATAGAATATATTGAAGGCAAGAGAAACAGAGGAAAGCAGTACATAAGCTACTTAATGAGTTTATGGAAATGTGTGTCAGAACAGGAATTATGGGACATGGTGAAAAGACAAAATTTACTAAGAGCTACAAAGGACAAGAAATTGTGGAGGGCCATGATTGCCCACATCTTGAAGCAACACAGCACGGAAGATTTTCATAAATTTAAATGCAACACTGGCATCTTTCATCTTTTTGAATCCCTGTTATTTTATTGTTATTTCTCTTCAATAACTTTTACTAAGTTTCTATTATTAGGTTGGTGCAAAAATAATGACGCAATAATGCCGTTTTTTGACGTATTTTTTTAACGTCATTATTTTTGCACCAACCTAATACTTTTAGTAACCGCTAATGTTTTAGTGGTTTTATTGCTTTACTTCGAGTGAAATGTAAAAAAAAAAAAAAAAATAATAATAATAATGAAGGTCACAGTCTAATTTTCTGTGATGAGGTGTTGAAATTTCTAGAGCAGATAATGAGGAAAGAGTGCTTGGAGAATTTGAAACCAACAGGATATATTGAAGGTTTGAGGAAAGCAGTACATAACCTACCTGTAAATCAATGGTAGAACAAAGAAGAGAAGAGATAGTGCAAAGACAAAATTTACTAAGAGCTACAAAGGACAGGAAATTGTGGAGAGCAATGAACACTCATATCCTTAAGGAACAAGGCACATAGATTACACATTTCATTTTTATTTGATTCATTAAAAGAATGAAGAGAGAAATTTATTTTCAAGTTAATCATACCTGCCAATGATAATCTTAGAATGACATGCATTTTCATAAAATTTTACAGTGTGTACAATTACAAATAAACATGTTCATGGTTACAGGTGTTCATAATGGGGTTACATTGAACATCAAAACTAGCAAAATTAGTGCCTCGTGCAAGCGATTAAACACAAGTGCACAATAAAATTATTCTAAAATATCTCCAAATATAATTAACAGTAAAATTTTAACCTGTGTATTGAAAAATACTCAGTAAATTGTTAAATATGTAATTAACTTATCTTTCAACTGACTTCAAATTTTTGGACATGCAAACCCAAATCAGTGGCCTGTCTATGACTATGAAACTTTGAAGTCAGTAAAAAGATGTTTATTTTTGTTTATTTAGCAGGTATATCAACTCCTTATGGATCATTTAATGTTGAAATTCAATTTTCTTGGGAGCATTAGTAGTTTCTTTTACAAAAAATGTATTGCTGGTAATGTTTTTTTAATATATATTTTTTTATACTTAGTATTTTGACCAGAGTTTGGGATAACTATTTGCCCATAGATGGGACCCTAGGTCAAGGTGGACCTGGGAACAATAGCAATTAAGTGATTCCATGCTCTTCAAAACCCCCTGATCAGAGGCTTTCCTGCCAGATGTAATTTATTATTATACTCAGGGCATGAAATATAGGTTGATTGAACATTTATTAATTTATTGACTATTGTCACTAGTTTTCTATTGATTGCTTTCTTGGCAAAAATTAAGCCGAGGAATACTTTAAATTCTAGTAATCTTACATATTTTGATGGTGTTATTGATTTGGTAATTTTAAAAAAGAAATAAAATTAATCAAATGCTATTGTAATACTAATTAATTTGGACTGACGTTCTAAGCTTGGCTGAAAAAATTAGTGTATAGTCAGTTAAGTGCCATATGTGATACAAACTTGTGCGATCATTTTTCATTTGATTCATGACTGATAAGCAGAAGATTTTCCTGCAGTAGGTTGCCATTTCTTTCTGCAGGAGACTGGTTGTCACCAAGGTTATAAAACCTTACACTGTTATTCCTCCTATAGCTGGTGGGGGTGAAGAGATGGATTCATATTCATCCAAAGGGTATGTGTGTAAGTGAATGCAATAAACCCAACTGGAATTCAATCTCTCCAATTTTATCATTCATTACACAACATCACACCTCCTAGTTTATAGTATTTCATCTAAAGAATTCAGGTAGGAAATTAAGTGTTACAGCTAATCTGTAGGTAATTATTTGTTTTACACACACACACACACACACGTGTCACACCTGCACACGTGTGTGTGTGTGAGTATTATATATGGTAGAATATGAGTAACTGGGCAAGATCCCTTCTAAAACTCAAATCTCCAAAATGAACATTTTAGGGATGATTTCCATATGGTTTTAAATGGCACAAGTGACTTGCAAGCCATTCTCCATTGACATTTACTTTTATGATGCTAAATAAGTCTACTGGCTGTCCTACGCACTTTGTTACAAACGCTGCATCAAAAGTCTTACTGGGTATCAATATTGGTAGAGGGGGGTGTTTTTGTGCCTATGTTTGTGACTGAAGAGGACTGCATTGAGAAGCAGACACAGCCACATTCATCAGACGAGAGACTCCCTTGTGCCCCTCTCGGGTGGAGGGTAGATGTCTTCCATATATCTACCAGCTTAGCATGAGCAACTTTGTTGTTCTGAAATTCTTTGAGACCAACAGCAATCAGATTTACACCCCTGACCCAGTATGATACAAGATGATCCCAGGTGTTCATATCTGCATTGACGTTTGTAAAAGTGCACTTAAGGTTTTCTTTGAATTGTTTGTGCGGCTTGCATTGAGGATGCTTGCCTTATACAAATTCACCATACAGTATCTGTATTGGCATGCAAGCGTCCTCTAAACGGACAAGGTGACCAACCCGTCTAAGTTGGTGCTTTGTGATCATAGACTCAATGCTTGTTATTTTAGCTATTTGCAACACTCTCCTATTTGGCACGTGTAATCACCATGATATCTTTAGTATAATTCACAAGCATCATTGGTGGAACCACTTGAGATGTTGGATATGACTATGGCAGGTTGTCCAAGTTTCACATCCATATAACAACACTGACAGTACTCATGCTTAGTAGACCATTACTTTGTTTGATATTTTGATGTTTGATTTCAGCTAAAGTTTTGATAAAGAGACTATCAAACACATCACAGGCCTTAGAAAGTCTGTAACTGACTTCCATATCAAGTGTATTATGTCTAGTGTGCTACTGAGATAGTTACCCTCCCCCCACAAGGGCATCATGTGGCACAAGGCCGGTTTAACGTGGGATCTCCGAGCCCGTGGGATCGGCCAAAAATATGCCCATTGAACCCGTATAAACGGGTTCAGGGCCGTTTTACCTCCCCGAAAGAGAATCCACCCTTCGGCGTAGCCTCCTTTGGGTTCCTCCCCGCCTGAAGGCAGAGAGTTCAACCGATCAGCCAGTCGACTGACTGACTGACCAACTTGTAGCCAAAAGCCAACTGACTTGAATCATTTCATGGAAAAATATATGGGTGAATAAAGACCACTCATGCAAATGTATTGGGCAGGTCCATTCGAGCAAAATGGACCAACGTAACTTGTCTATTAGGCACTCTCCTAAAAAATGAGGTAAAATCAGCTGGCTTGCTTCACAAGGAAACACAAGAAGGCAGCCATGTTGGCAGGTAAGTCACTTGACTTCTACAGTTGGGGACATTGTAGAAATATTTTTGTAGAGGTGCCAGTTTTTTAGCAATTAAAAGAATTTTCAACAGTGAGTACTTCTTGACATTTTGGAGGCTCTTCATTTTTTTTTTTTAAGGAGGAAGGTTTGGGTTATGTGGGTGCATCCAATTTTGATTCTTGTAAGTGTGACATTATCTTTTCTTGAGTGTCTGGCACTGTGAGGTTGTACAATCAGAATGTGTTTTATTTGATAGTTTGTTGTTTGAGTGTGTATTCCTTCATTTTTGACAGGGTTAAAAATGTATGTGTTAATTGTGGCTTTCAAATCTGTAAAAGGGATTTTTCAATTTGATATGTTGAGTGTGATCCTTATCAGCCCTGCTATTCCCAGGGATCTCGATATTTACAATGCCAAAGTAGATTGTGAATAAAGTAGGAGCCAGAAGATCAGACTCAAAAGAAATGGACCAAGGGCTGTAAAAGGTAATGACTTGGAATTGTTAATTGGAAAGCCATGTTCCAATTCCTGTTGGGTTCATTATATTCACTTACATACAAATACCCTTGGGAAAGGTATGAATCCATTCCCCACCCAGCTATGGGTTAATTAGTAAGACTTGTATCACTAAACCATTATCTAACAAAAAAAATAATTCTTTTTACAATCTAAAAACAAGTTTTGATTTTAAATTTTCTGCAAAAGGTTGATAAGCCATAGAAAACAAATTCATGAAATCAAAAGAAATGGGTTCAATAGTTCATCATTGATACAATCCAAGTTTTCACATTGTCATATAAAGATCTGATAAGGCCTGTGTACTTATCTGGACACCATAGTTTAAGAAGGATACTCCTCCAACATGTTAGCCTATGCACAGTGTCAAAGGTCTTGGTGAGAGATGAAGCACTGGTAGAGATCAAGTTGCTGTGCTCAACACTTCTTTTGAACTTTTCAGGCCATATTTTTTTATATATATATACTCTCTCTCTCGGAATGATAGAAGCGTCTGTCGAAAGCCCATAACTATATTTGAACAGTTCATAAACTCTAATAATAATAATATTTGTGTGTCTATGTAAGTTACATGATCTTGATATAATTAATGAATTAATATCAGCCATTTTTTAAAAGAATTCAAGTTAGAGAAAACAAAGTTTGGGTTGTTTCTAGAGGAATCAGAATTTAATTATTGATCAACTGCTTTCCCCAGAACCCCTTTTATTATCAGAAAACCCCAGGAAAAGGGAATGTTACAGAAATAATATTCATAAAGGGATCAAGTTGCAACATCTCTAGAAAGGTCTGTGAAAAGGCCTCAGCTACTCTTTGCCATTGCAAGATTATTTTTGGTAGAGAGGTTAAAATATTCAATTTGAGAAGGATATAATATGGATTAGTAACAAATGCCTCATTGAAGTTATAAAATAACCCACATAAAAAATTTTAAAAAAAGCTAAAAATGTGATGTTCAGTCATTTGGCATTTGGTCAGATTTGAAGAACTGAATTGGGCTAAGGAGTTTTCAATAGTGTGTGTGTTTTTTTTCTGTATCAAACTCAGTACTAAACATTTTTTTTTTCAAACCAAAAATTACCCAAAGGTAGAAGCATATTGTATAGTATGGAAACACCAGAACAAATATTACACTTTGATCCTAAGCAGAACATAAAGGTACTCTGATCCTAGGCACAAATGCTGATCTATAAATAAATATCATTTTTTTTTCTTTTTAGGTACTACAGAAATTATTTTAATAGAATGTTGTGATTTATTAGAAATCAACAAAAGTGAAGTCAATTAAGTGAATAATTCATGCAAATCTAATGAAATGGCTTTATTAAACCTGATAAATTATACAATGCAAATGTAAAACTAAGATGATTGTGCAGGTGCTATCAAATATTGGTTAATAATTTTGCTGTGTGTTTTTGTCAGGTCCAATTGTTAATATTCCGCATCTAGAAGTTAACATCAGAAGAAAATGGAAAACAAAAATATATATCACACATGAAATCTTGTCACAGAAGAGGCACTAAAAGGAAAGAAAAAGAAAAAGAGGCACTAAAAGGAAAGAAAAAGAGGCACTAAAAGGAAAGAAAAAGAGGCACTAAAAGGAAAGAAAAAGAGGCACTAAAAGGAAAGAAAAAGAGGCACTAAAAGGAAAGAAAAAGAGGCACTAAAAGGAAAGAAAAAGAGGCACTAAAAGGAAAGAAAAAGAGGCACTAAAAGGAAAGAAAAAGAGGCACTAAAAGGAAAGAAAAAGAGGCACTAAAAGGAAAGAAAAAGAGGCACTAAAAGGAAAGAAAAAGAGGCACTAAAAGGAAAGAAAAAGAGGCACTAAAAGGAAAGAAAAAGAGGCACTAAAAGGAAAGAAAAAGAGGCACTAAAAGGAAAGAAAAAGAGGCACTAAAAGGAAAGAAAAAGAGGCACTAAAAGGAAAGAAAAAGAGGCACTAAAAGGAAAGAAAAAGAGGCACTAAAAGGAAAGAAAAAGAGGCACTAAAAGGAAAGAAAAAGAGGCACTAAAAGGAAAGAAAAAGAGGCACTAAAAGGAAAGAAAAAGAGGCACTAAAAGGAAAGAAAAAGAGGCACTAAAAGGAAAGAAAAAGAGGCACTAAAAGGAAAGAAAAAGAGGCACTAAAAGGAAAGAAAAAGAGGCACTAAAAGGAAAGAAAAAGAGGCACTAAAAGGAAAGAAAAAGAGGCACTAAAAGGAAAGAAAAAGAGGCACTAAAAGGAAAGAAAAAGAGGCACTAAAAGGAAAGAAAAAGAGGCACTAAAAGGAAAGAAAAAGAGGCACTAAAAGGAAAGAAAAAGAGGCACTAAAAGGAAAGAAAAAGAGGCACTAAAAGGAAAGAAAAAGAGGCACTAAAAGGAAAGAAAAAGAGGCACTAAAAGGAAAGAAAAAGAGGCACTAAAAGGAAAGAAAAAGAGGCACTAAAAGGAAAGAAAAAGAGGCACTAAAAGGAAAGAAAAAGAGGCACTAAAAGGAAAGAAAAAGAGGCACTAAAAGGAAAGAAAAAGAGGCACTAAAAGGAAAGAAAAAGAGGCACTAAAAGGAAAGAAAAAGAGGCACTAAAAGGAAAGAAAAAGAGGCACTAAAAGGAAAGAAAAAGAGGCACTAAAAGGAAAGAAAAAGAGGCACTAAAAGAAAAGAAAAAGAGGCACTAAAAGGAAAGAAAAAGAGGCACTAAAAGGAAAGAAAAAGAGGCACTAAAAGGAAAGAAAAAGAGGCACTAAAAGGAAAGAAAAAGAGGCACTAAAAGGAAAGAAAAAGAGGCACTAAAAGGAAAGAAAAAGAGGCACTAAAAGGAAAGAAAAAGAAAAAGAGGCACTAAAAGGAAAGAAAAAGAAAAAGAGGCACTAAAAGGAAAGAAAAAAAGGAAAAGAAAAAGAGGCACTAAAAGGAAAAAAAAAAAGGAAAAGAAAAAGAGGCACTAAAAGGAAAAAAAAAAAAGGAAAAGAAAAAGAGGCACTAAAAGGAAAAAAAAAAAAAAAAGGAGGCACCAAAGAGAAAAAGATCCAAAATGAAACTTCAAATCTGTTTTGAAAGGTTATTCACGGAGATCGATCAGAGTAGAAAAGAAATAGTAAGAGAGAATGTGAAAGAGAAGAGGTGGGAAAAATGTTACTGCCATCAAAGACATGAAACAAGGAGCTTGGAGCAAATGGGAAATTATCAAGCAAGGGACTTTGACATGGGAGAGAGAAATAAAATTTCTTCATGAAGTCTGTGTATTATCCCCACTCTACACTTACTAAGCCCAGAGATCAAGATGAAGCCAAATCCGGACGGATCAAGAAGGCTTTTATTGAGAGTTTAACAATTGGGACATGAAAGTAAGATACAGGAAGGGTCCCCTAAGCCAGAAGCCCAGCCTTTTAGCTTTGATGAAAAAGCTTTGTCTAAATATCGTGAAATTTTCAGAATATTTAAAGGGAAATACAGGCACAAGTTGCTTTCTTCAAATATTCATACACAGATTCCAGAAAAGAAAGACAAGGTCATGATAAGACCAAATTCACATTTAGATAGGATTGCATCTTTACCAGAGACAGATGGATGGATTGGCACATTTTATAAAACTGGAATTTACTTTGACATGTCTGAGAGACAGCTGCTGAATGATGGGAAAATAGTGTCTACCAGGATATAATAGCATCTCATACAGAAGAGTTATCTGAAGAGTTGGACCAGCAGTACCAAAGTGATATCACATGGGGGGAAAAAAAAAAAAAAAAAAAAAAAAAAAAAAAAAATCACTGGTGTGTTTATTTTGTAGGCTTTGGTTTTTTTTTTTTTTTTTTTTTTTTTTACAGTATATCAACCTCAATGGGTTATTTAATGCTGACAAAATTTTTATTGCTGGTAATATTTTGTTTTGTCAAAATTCTATTTCTGGTAATATTTTTCCTTCAAAAATGTTTCTGGTAATAATTTTTTCCAAAAATCTATTGCTGGTAATATTTTTTTCTTCAAAGATTTATTACTGGAAATAATTTTTTTTACAAAGTATTTCTGGTATTAAAACCTATTTTTACACTTTCATGGTGTTTTTACCCCAGTTTGAGGGTTAATTATTTGCCCATAGCTGGGACCCCAACAGGTGCTGTCAGGACGGACCTGGGAACACTAGCAATTAAGAGGTGGTTCCACACTCCTCAAAATCTCCTGATCAGAGGACTTGCTGTTGGACGTAGTTTATTGTCTTACCCAAGATGGTCATTTTGTAGGTAGATATTGTAAAGTTGCTAGACCGCTTTAGGCAGTTATCTGTTCTATTCAAGCAGTTAAATTCTTAGACCACTGCCTGTGATTTTGATTCCCACTAAGTGCCACACTTAATGAAACAGAACTATTAGACAACAACTTTTGTGCTACTGACCATTAATACAGAATGCAGACACATCCTTAGGTACACTAGATAAATTTGAGATGCGATACGAATGTAGACTAGAGAGAAGATTCAAGACATGATACCAATGGAGACTCATGAGAAATATGCTTTCCAAGGCATATAGATCTTTAACCACAAGATCCTAAAAAAGTCTTGATTTCTTTTGGCTATCTCATGATGAGAGGATAATGCAATCCATATAATTGCAGTAACAGAAATTCTCACAGTTGCCTGTCCAGTGTGGCATTAAACTGTCCAAATGAGAGAATTGATATCATTATAGACTCAATAGAAAATTCAAGATATATCAATGTAAACTCAAAAGAATCTGCTTTCTTTTTCCATATGCCATATCACCCCATGATGTAGATGGCTCTCCACGATTTCCTGTTCTGTGTAGCTCTTAATAAATTTTGCCTTTTTGTTATCTTAAACTTTGCTCCACCATCCATTTGCTCAAACTTGCTAGATAGGTTATGCATTGTTTTCCTGTCTTGTGAGTATAAAATTTTCCAAGCCTTTTTTTCCTTATTATGTGCCGTAGAAATGTCAACTATGACTTCCTGATGTTAAGTTTAGGTTTTCCTTTTTGTTTCCACTTTCTCTTATACCACAGGATCATAAAAAAATGACCCTTGATTACTTTTGGCAATCCCATGATATAAGGAGATAAAGTAATCTATATGGTTGTATCCTTAGAGTAGCCCCTCCAGTGAAGCATGAAATAATTACTAATACCTCTCAGATCACTGACTATTTACCTTATAAGGTTTTTATAAATAATGAAACCATCCTTACAGTTTAGCATTATTCCACATGTTCAGGTAAATATCTTTAATTTGTGAAGCAATTTTTTCTAAGACATTCATCTTTGGGTGTGTTTTACAGTATGTCATGTTTATAATATACACTTGCAAAATATTATACACAAGTATGGAATAATGAAAGTATTTCTAAAAATTTAAGAAAATAACAAAGCAAGGTTAGCCTTCCTAGAAAAATTGGTATTTTAACCACATATGAAATTTAAATTATCAAAAGTATACATCAATTATTACAAAAAAGGTGTTGCAGCAAAGGAACAGAATGAGAAAATTAGTGTATGGATTCTGTGGTTAGGTTATAGCCTTTTCATTTTTTTAGTTGGCATCTACGCGGATGACACCACAATTTATTCCTGCCTCAAAAACAAATCTAGTCTCGCTGAGAAAACTCGCCTGGCCGTGTGTCTCAAAAAGGACCGCCAATCGATTGTGAACTGGGGCATGAATTGGCTGGTCAACTTCAACGCTTCCAAGACAAAACTGCTCTATTAATCACCACAGAGATCCTTCCCTTCCCTCCATTAGAATGTCTGACACTCAACTTCGAGAGCAACTCTCTGCGGCTTCTCGGTCTCACGTTGACTGCTGACCTGAGATGGAATAAATACATTGAGTCAATTGCCTCGTCCACTGCAAGGAAAGTTGGCTCCCTGAGATCTACAAATCAACAATTCGCCCTTGCATGGAGTATTGCTGCCATATATGGTCTGGTGCCCCTTCTGTTTGCCTCAGGGTTCTTGATAGGCTCCAGAGGCGGATATGCAATATAATTGGCCCTGCTCTGGCATCTCGTCTCCAGTCACTTTCTCACAGATGCGCAGTCGCCTCTCTGTCTGTTCTACAAATACTTTCATGGTAATTGCTCAGAGGAGCTGCATTCGCTGGTTCCCACACTTCATGAGTTCAAGCGCTCTACGAGGCTGGCATCCCGCTCTCACCCCTTCACTGTCGAAACTGCTAAATGTAGCCGTCTCTTCTACTCTAATAGCTTCATGTCTCGCACATCTCGCCTGTGGAACTCCGTTCCCTATTCCAGTTTCCCTGAGAGATATAATTTCCAGCTATTCATGTGTAATGTCAATCGACATCTCCAGTTCCCTTGATCTATCCATTACCCTTCTCCTCATACCCTCTTCTATCACTCCTATCTGATCTCGCTCTATATTTTCTGTAACCCCTTGCGTCCTAGTGACTTCCCGCCTTGCTTGGGGTGAAATGCTTTAAAAAAAAAAAAAAAAAAAAAAAAAAAAAAAAATCAAAGCTAAAGGAGGATATTTTGACAAGAGGAAAATTTAAAATCATAAAAAGTTTTTTTTCTTTTTGTCATAATAAAATATAAGAGTAGTTGTTTTTTTACTTTAAATAAGAGAAAATTATTATAAATGGTTTAATAATAATAATAATAAAAAAAAAAAAAAAAAAAAAACTATTTTTGGGATCAATACTAGGGGTTTCTTCAAACTTTTGAACTATAGTGTAGTTAGAATCAAAAAGGAGGAGTTGAAATTTCTAAGACACTAGAGGAAAGTGGGCATGGAAAATTTGACACTCATGGGAAAACAGTGAGCAACCTACCTAATGAGCTTGTGTAAATGGATAATGAAACAGGAAATGGAAGGGATAGTAAGAAACAGACATTGCTAAGAGCTACAACGGATAAGAAATTGTGAAGAGCTATAACCATTAATTTCCTGAAGGGACACAGTATATAGAAAAACAGATTTCAACATCTTGCAATCCTACCTGGTCCGGCTATAAAAACTTGTCCAGTGAGTGCTATACATATTTACTTATATACAGGCTTTTTTTTTTTGTTGTTTGCTTTTACAGCAAGTCAGATTGTTTACCTCTTTCTAGTATAGTAGGAGTGCTGATAAATTCTCAACCCAACCCACTTTCCAAAAATTTCAATGGCCAAACATCAGATTTTTGGAAATGGGTTGGGTTGAGAACTTTTCAGCATCTCCTTGTGGTAGTAGATATCTTCTGATGTGCCATGTCCCTTCGGGCGTAGGCGATCATGGCCCTCCATCTTCCTTTCTCTTGTAGATCTTAAGATTTGTCTTTTTGTTATTTCTCCCAAATCCTGTTCTACCATCCATTTACTCAAGTTCATTAAGTATATCACGCATTATAATCCTGTCCCGTGAGTATCAGATTTTCCAAACTCTCTTTCCTCATTACATGTCCCAGAAATTTCAACCACCTATTCCTGATGTTAAGTAAAAGTTTCCTTTTTTTTTCCAAAACCTGGTCATTGCTCACATATTCAGATTAAGCTAAATTTTGGAGAAGTAACTTTGTCATTGTTAATTTTGTGAATAATCCCCAATGTCAAAGGAATTTTTCCAGTGAAGTCATTCATATTTGAACTTTCCTTTTAGTATAAAATAAATAAAAAAAATATCTTGTGTGTCAGTGTATAAAACAGGATGTTATTACTAACATACTTTTTCTTTCTTTTTTTCCCCCCCCCTCTTCTTTTTTATAAAGAAATCAGTGTTAGCAGGAGAGAGAAAAAAAAAGGTAGTGGGGATGAGCCATATTGAAAGGGTTTGACTGCTTCATCTGGGTTACAATAATGAGGAAACAATTTCTCTTCTACAAAAGAAATAGATACTGGCCTAAAAAACATCAGTGAGGACAAAAAAAAAAATAATAATAAAAAAAAAAAGCATCTTTGTGTCTTACAAAATGTCATAGGAAAGAAAGAAAGGAAGAAAAAGCAAAATGAACAAGGAGAGTCATTAATAGGAATTTTTTTTCTAAAAACGATGTGTTTACTTGTAAGTTGTACAGATGAAATGAAGTGATTACCTCAGATTTCTTGTGACAAAATAGTTGGACAAACCTGTACAACAACTCCAAACAGAAAGTCTAAATAAAGTGGACTTATTGTTCTTGGTCTAGTTATACAACATAGACAGGTAAAAGAGAGGAAAAAAAAAAAAAAAAATGTTATTCTCAGTAGAGTCCACTTTCTTTTTGAGCACAGAGGAATTTGGTCATGTCTACATTAAGAATACACGCAATATTATCTGGGAAAGCTCAAAAATAACATGAAAAAATACAACCTTAAGTTCTCAGTATTGTTTCAATTCATCAAAGAACTCTCCATAAAACAAGAGAAAAAAAAAATCTAGGTGTTTATTAACTTTTTACATATACTATATAGATATTTATTCAAATTTGGTCTATCACAAGGCTAACAATAATGGAACATCCAGTAAATATTAAACTTAATATACTAACAATACTTTGGTAGATGAGCCTGCAAAGCATGGCTTTATGATAGGTACTAATGGTTGGCTGATTGTTTCTCAGTATGGCCATCTTCATAGGGTGGCGAGCTAATCCCTGTTCCAGATGCCTGCTCAAGCACATTTGTGTTTCTTCAACACTCACATAGCCAACCTATGGTTTATACAGCAATTATGATGAGTAGACCATAGTTACAGTTTTTAGGAGAGAGCACATTATTTGGCATGATCAATAGTTGAACAAGGCTAGGATGAGTTGGGAATTAGTGCTAGCACAACAATTGATGGCTTCTAAACAGCTTCATCTACCCAATTTCATGGCAAACTGAGGAAAAAGACAAATTATAGGAGGAAGAAAGTAACTATAAAACTCAACTGAAAATAGGAGTCAGTGATTTTGTTTGTTTTGGTAAACTTGATGAAGCAATGTGCTAGTTGGAGAGGGGAGAAAAAAAAAAAAAAAAAAAAAAAAAAGAAAGATGCATGAAAAAGGTTGTGAGAGATGCAAAGGAAGGAGGAGATTTGAGAAGAAGGAATGACGAGAGAGATCCTCAGAGAAGCAGAGGAGATTCAAACTATCAAGCCCCACTTACTTCACATTGATAAACCCAACCTCTGCATTCTTTTTTAATTCTAAGCTTTCAAACCACACTATATCAATTAAAAAGATGAGATGAAGTGTAAGATTATGTCTCTTTTGCAGTACTCGGAAGCAGCAGCAAATCTGGGGAAGGAAATATCCTTATCTCTTACAGGGAAACTCAATATGTATATAGATATGTACATGTTTTAAGCAACAGTTGAATGACTCTTAAACTAAGTAATTGGAAATGTGTGTTGCTGTTTCTCTCTCTTCAGAATGTCTAATTTTACTCCCGTTATGATGGTTTCCCTTTTTTTCAAAGCTCTGCCACCACTACACTTGGGAGCCATAATGAAGAGCTAAATATTTCCACAAACACAACACAAATGAAAGACTGAATACCCAAAAATCCAATACGGCATACAACCAAGAACTGACCCATGCTGCCTTATGTACAAAGCAAATGGCATAAGTTGAAACATGATCAATGGAGATTACATTGTAACCACTAATTGTCATAAGTTGGGACTGTTGTAATCTGAGGACTTACTCTGTGTGTGTGTATATATATATATATATATATATATTTATATATATATATATATATAAAAACAAACTAAGTTATTGTTAAAACTTCAAAGAAAAACCCTGCTAACACAAAGACTGCCATAAGGAGAAAAAAAAAACATGAAAAGACTAGAGAAATCAAATAAATAACAAATAAAAAATAAAAAAAAAGAAAATGAGAAAACAAAGAAAGAAGAGAACAAAGACACAAAAAGGAAAATGATAGATACCTACAGATATCCAAAAAAGTGCTCAATGCCTCTAGAAATAAGACTCAAGACAGGACAGTAGCACTAACAAACCAAACAGTACTCAGGGAGTCAAATTCAAATTATTACTCAGAGTTTGATTGTCAGAAAAGAAGTTTGAGTGCCATTTGTTTTTTTAGTATATATCATAAATACATTTTCTAAGAAAATGTGATAGGAAAAACTAATTACAGTTTACATAGTCCAATTTGAAAACAGATCAAAATATATCAAGTTTAAACAACAGTTCCTAGAATTTCCCTGACTTTCTATAGCCTCAGGCCAACATCCTTGAAGTTTTGAAACTATCTTTACAAAAATGAATCTGACTTTGATGAAGTTGGCAATAAAATTTTGAACATCAAAGATATCTCTGACCATATAAAGAAAGTTCCACTATTTATATTCAGACTATTGTCCTCATCTTTGTTGCCGTCATCTAATGAATATTGGCTTACAGCCATATTACTTTGAAACATCAGTCTCCATATGATCACCAACTGAATTGAGAAAGTAGTTGTACACAGCTCACAGTTTAGATATTTCTGAACAAATTTGGTGTCATGCATGACATTTATATGAAAGTCTTGATCTGATGAAGCAATTTAAGAACATGCCTTGAGTTTTTAGGTTAATGTTTTAGTTTTGTAGGAATTTGCAGCATTGAGCAAAACTATCACTAGCGTTGTCTATTCTATGTTCAAATTCCTTATTTCCTATACTAAATTTGTTACAAGTGATCCATATGCCATGGTATTTGAAGCATTTGGTATTTACTCGTCCCATATCTTGAATGTGTAAATGGCTGTAGTCATGGAACAGTGTATAGCTTTGTGACACCCCTCTCCTATAAATGGCCTTTTTCTTCAATTGCCAAGCTCAAATTTGAAGGTGACAAATGAAACATTCAGTATTAACAGTTTCATCAAGCTTTAGAAATTTCTGAAGCCATATACTTTTCATATATTGCTAAATATAGAGCAATAACTTCTTTTCTAAAAAGGTTACATTTTGCTGTTGATGCAGTCCTGGATCCACCCATGATTTTCGACACTTCAGTTATCATAATGAACCCACTTTTCATCTCCAGTGACAATTTTTTTACAAAATAAAAATAAAAAGATTTTCCATGGCAATAACTGAAATATAGATCATAAGTTGCTGCCCAATGCTTTTCTCTGACAATTGGCAATTTATTTAATGGCATATCAACTCCTTATGGGTCATTTAATACCAAAATTTAATTTTATTGGGAGATTTGAAGTAATAAAAGTATGAAATTATTCTGATTTCACAATTGAATACATGGTAGATGATACTCAGCTTTTGTGCATATACATGTTTTTGAGGACATAATTACCAGAGGCAGTGATATGTGTGTTTTATGTTGTAGCTTTGTTGGAGTTATATTTTGGAATACAGTTTGATTTCTTTAAGAAATTGCAGGATACTATTCATGACGCTATATAGATTAGCGTCATCAAACAGTTCTTCCATGTTGTTTGGTTTGCTTAGTGACATATTAACCTCTGTGGGATATTTAATTGTAAAATCTAAAAATTTTGAACACAATTATATACCTTCAACTACAGATAAAATTCATTGTTGGTCATATTTTTTTTTTTGTTAAAAATGTATTGCTGATATTTTTACTATAAAAATATATTTTTTATGCTTTCATAGTATTTTGATTTTGTTTGGGGGTTCGTTATTTGACCATAACTCGGACCCTAACAAGTGCTACCACCCCAAGTCAGGGTGGACCTGGGAACAACAACAATTAAGGGGTGGCTCCATGCTCCTGAAAACGTTTAAGTTCCCTTCCCCAGTCATAGGTCTTGTTGCCAGATGTAGTTTGTCATAACCAGGCCTACCTGTTTTGAATCTCCCCTTATACTTTGCAACTGTATTACAGTTGATGAGAGATAAACAAGCTTTTTAACCAATTTCAATTGGAGATGGTCATCATCCAGAAGGGTTTACAATACATCACTTCTAAATTCTTGTCACCTAAAAATCAACACTCATGTTCGCAAATTATTCATGATATATATTGATTCCAACCAAGGTTTTATCAATCATCATTGTTTCTGATGCTGTCTTGGCAAACATGGAAAGCAACAACATACAAGATATGTTTCCCTTTTGTTTTTATATATATATTATATATAAAACATTTCAACAAGAAAAATAAAAATAAAAATAATAATAATAATAATTTGTATTTATTAAATTGACAGATTGTTATGTTATTTTTAGTGGATACCTATATTTGAGTAAATGTTTATTTTTTAAACACTATTTTATTTTCATCTAGCAGTTTGAATATTCTTATTAAAGGAAATTATGTTCTCTCCGACAGGATTCAAACCTATGTTTTCTCTCTGCAGGAGAAACTGCTGTTGGATCTGACATCCTTTTAACCGACTCAGCCATGAAGAGTGACATCAGTTAAGCTAGGTTCTATACTACCTTTTCTCCTACAAAAGGAAATGCATGTCCGAATCCTGAACAAGGATACATTTTTCTTTAAGATTTCTAATTACTGTTTAAAAAGAAATGGAACATCTACTCAAATATGGATATTCACTAAAAATAATGTTCCAAGTGAGAAGGATTAATATAAATATTAAATTTGTCACTTAACCGAATGATTTCATATTCAATCTCCCAACTCCAGACTTTTGCAGACAAACCTTTTTTAATCGTTCCATCCACTTGTCAGGAGGTATCAGCAATTGTCTACTGATTTTCTCATTTTTATATTAAGTTAAAAAAAATAATGCAGTTTTTATTGGCATTAGGTTGATTTTTTTCTATCTGTGTGTGTGTGTGTATATATATATATATATATATATATTAGTTGTGATTGTCCCGGGTATGACGATAAACTACGTCCAGCAACAAGGCCTGAGATAATGTTTTCGGAGAAATAATGTTGCCAGCTATACGTTTTTTTGGAAAAATAATTATTGCCAGGTATGTGTTTCTGGAAAGAATAATGTTGCCAGCTATATGTTTATGTTTAATAGTACTGTATATTTAATATATGTATAGGTGTATGTATATATATATATACACACACACACGCCTTAATTTGGCATTAAATGACCCACAGTGGCTGATATGCCATAAAACCCAACGACATTATTTTTGCACCAACCTATATAATTTTCTTGTCGTCTTATGCTCTCACCATTCCTTTTCCTTCTTTTTTCTCTTTCGGTTCAAAATGTCAAAGATTATATATAGATAAAGAGAAACTAGTAAGAAATAATAGGGAGTGATCATTATAATTCAACAATTATATGCCTTTCTATATAGACTAACTTGCTCATCTTGATTGTTATATTCAGTTTCTGCCCAATGCTCCCAGTGTCCTTTAGCTCTTTCATACAGTCGATAACCTTGTGATTTTGAGCAAAACCCTTTATATAAACAAACTTAGATTGGTTTCATTTCACTTTCCCTTTTTTTTTTATCATTTCAACCCCCCCCCAAATCAAGATGGTAAAGCCACTAAGATTTAAGGGGTTACTGAGCATGAAAAACTACGAAAACATTGGGGAGAGAGAACATTACAAAAAGAAGATTCAAGGAGACAAAAAAAAAAAAAAAAAAAAAAAAAAAAAAAAAAAGACAACTGATATTATTATTAGGTTGGTGCAAAAATAATGTCGTTTTCTCACATAGTAACATTAAAAACGACATTATTTTTGCACCAACCTAATACATTTAAATTTTTGAATATTGTACTTAACTGGACAGTAAGAAGATGAAAACAAGTTTTACAACTGAGAAGTGCAAGAGAAGAAACTTTCCATGCCTTTTGTTCATTTGTCCCACTGAACCAGAGTACGAATACATTTATACACTAGTGAATTCACAACTTCCACGCAATCCAATAATATTACTTTAATAATAAATATAATTTAGGTCAACAACTGCAAGCACTTTTCAGCCTCAACTTTTTAAAGATAGAAAGTAATGGAAAACAAATTTCTAAAGAATGGATTTTTATTAATTAATCCAACACATTTTTATTAAATTAAATGTTATAAATTATAGACAATTCATACAGATACTTGCTGGGATTACTTCCTAAGCAATAAGATAGGCCACTTCTAGGTCTCATCTGCTATACTGTTGTCTTGAAGTCAGAATGCTACAATCACTTATGTGTATCCCTTTTGGGTGTTAATACCTTTCTTACTTTGCAAATATCCACTAGTTCTGTCTTGCATATATATTGTTTGCTTAATATTGTTTTTGCCTGGTTCTTTTTCTTTCTTTTATTGGAAACATTGGACAATCTATTTTTGGGCATTTTTGCCAATTACGATTAACCAACTTTGGTTCAGCCATATTAATAAAGACAATAAATTTAAAAATAGAGGCTGCCCTAGAAAATAAGGAAAATACTGAAATTTTTAGATCCAGACCAACCGCTAAATATTATATCTGATTGCTGTGAACAAGGAAAAGAAAATCTGAAAGATCATAATCACCATAGGTAATAAATAAAAATATATAAAAAGTATCAGCCTGAGTACTAAAGCTGTGACATACCGAGATTTTTAGTCTGTTCCTATAATATCCCAAATTCTTGAGGTGAGATAAAAAAGAAAGGTTGAAATTGGAGGTCAGCAAGTGTACTGAGTAAAGTTCTGTAGCTCTAAGATTTGCCGTCACTCAGTCTGCTGAATCAAACATTAAATAAATAATAATTTGAAATAGAACTTCCTAAATGAGGATCAGGTTTAAAACATCCTCATTTTTATTGTTTTAATCATTACATTTCAGTTGGTATTTCCTCCGGCCTTTTGAGTATTATATTCTCATATATAATGCAGGTTTTTATTATCAGTTTTTTTTTACACAAAAAACTGGAGGCCTGTTATGTATTGGTTTCACAATGGAGGCTTGTATTTGTACTAAGTCGGTCCTAAAATAGGTTCGACGTACAAAACGTTAGGAACTTGATATAATAGGTAATGACGCAGTAATCTAGTTGTGGTGGCTGATACTTTAATATCTGACTAACGGTCGTCCGACATCAACTGACTGACCCACTCCCCGAGCGACTGCTACTACTCCTACTTATTATAGGTGGGAGAGTCTATTAACAATAGAATAGGTGTGTTCCACTATAACAGGGTCACACAATACACAGGTAATTTTTTTGAAGAGTTTAAAAATCATGCATTTTCGGTGATAGGTTGCACTATATACAGATTAATTTTTTCTGGAGGGGTTAAAATTAACACAAAATATTTCAGGGGTCGCACTAAACATAAAGTCAGCTTATATACAAGTATATAAGGTATTTTCTAAGCTCATTCAAGAAATAACATTAACCAGAGTGCTCTCCAATCCAATAATATTCAATTAGTTTCTTTTTTTCTTTTTTTTAATTTCCACCTCAGCCCTTACATGAATTCTAAAATTTCAGAAAGAATTTGTTCATAAAAATTAGAATAATGAGCTTCAAAATTTTAAACAAAAAAACAAAAAAACAAAATCTCACGGCTTAATTCTTTTTTTCCTTTTTGAGAATTTTAGTCATTATGAGTCTTTTAGGTCGATTCATCCCCATGAACATCCAGGCTGTTGGGTTTGGTTGGTTGATTTTGTTTAGTGGCATATCAACCTCTAATGCTGAAATCTAAATATTTTGAACACAATTACAACTCTTCAACTACAAATTGTTGGTTATTTTGCTATAAAAATATATTGCTGATATTTTTACACTTTCATAGAGTTTTGTTTTTGATTGGGGGGGGGGTCACTATCTGCCCATAGTTGAGACCCTAACAAGTGCTACTACCCTGGGTCAAGGTGGGCCTGGGAACAACAGCAATTAAGAAGTGATTCCATTCTCCTCAAAACCTCCAATCTCCCGATCAGAGGTCTTGCTGCTGGATGTAATTTATTGTCCTACCCAGGACTAACAAGGCTGTTGGGGTATGCACACGCATGTGTATGTGCATGTTTTTATTGAAACACCATTTTTAGATATGTGGATTGCCAATCAAGGCTACTGGCCCATGATGTGAGGACTTGTGGTTTCCTGCTAATACAACCACAAAGCTTGGGTCAACCCATGTTTTTTGGCCCTTCTCAATGGTGCTACATGCTGGGATAATCTGCCCAGTCTAATATTATCAAAAAGTCACTTCCTTGACAAATAGTGAGGGTCAAATTTGGGTTTCATTGACAGAACTGATATTCTAACTTGTCCAAGAGTTAAATGAATTTAAAAATGACAAAATCTGTGACTTTTGCAGACAACTTGAATTTTTTCTTAAGTTAAAATGAAAAATTTAAATTAACAAAAATAATAATTACATCATATAGTGTGCAGCAGATGTCATATCTTGTTTTTGAGATAATAAATAAGAAAGACAAACTCGTAGATAAGTAATGAAATAGTAGGTTTACTACATGAACATACAATTAGCAATTGATCTAATGTTAACTCTGCTTATTTACATAAACAGACGGTTCCATCCATTTATGTCCTATTTGACAGAAATACCTCCCACATAATGTTAAGACTAGATGAAGGTACCATGGCCACTCATGTCTTACCATTATGTGGTAGGTATTTCTGCCACACCCTGTATTAAGTAATAATCTGCATTAATTAACTGAAATGTTTTGAAATGTAAAATTATATAATATCTTATGATTCTGAATATAATTTTTACAAGTATATTTAAAATAAAGGGACATTCTAACAATAACAATGAAAACTGTTCTTGGTTTTCAATGGAGCAGTAGCAGAAGGTAAAATGGTATGCAGTGACAAAAACCCTTTCTGCATCTAACAATCGAGATTTTTACCATAACAATAGATTCCATTTAAATCGAAAATTGGCTGCAATGTGCTGATGCATAGTAGGACCAATTGTCAAAAGACAATCATTTATGTATCTAAACAATATGATTTTAATGTGAACCGACTTACCTCATAGCACTCTACAAAAGGTAAACATCTAGAAATAGAATATAGTGGATTCCACTTAACCCCCTATTAGTACTGTGTAGCATTGTTAACAACATTAGTATGATGGGGTTTTCAAATATTCCAAAACCAAAATATTATAGATATATCATTCAGTTCTTAATTTTATTGTTATATATTATCTTGAGTGGGTTTTTTCTGGTTCTTAAAAAATACATTTGTAGAATTCAAAAATCCAAATATGTAAAAATGGATTTCATTTTATTTTCAGCAAAGAACTAAAACTGCTTGTATTTCATGAAAATATTGACTAAAACCAGAAACCCTTTATAGTTACTTGATATTCAGAAAACTGACTAATTGTGAAAATTTTATTCACTACTTGCTAAATATTGAAGAAAAACATTTTGTGGGGTGTTCAAACTGCCTACAATACTTACAGCAGGTTAAGTAGAAGATATTGGAACCACCAATTTTGTTCCCTACAAGCAGTTGTTCTTTTTAAACAGATCTGCATAAAAAGGACAAATTATCACAATCATCCAAATGGTAATTAATTTGTATAAACATTTCAAGACAGAACTGTAATAACCATATCTTTTGATAAAAATCAGTAATGTGTGCTAAATAGGTACTTTTTTTTTTTTAATTGCCATGTTTGACCCCTTTTTCCTTATCTGTGAATTAAGATAAGAGTGGTTTCACTGTTGCCTTCCCATGGATTTCAATTCAGAGTTGTCATCTTGGGATGGCTGCCACCCAAAGTTAGGGAGCCCAAGCTAACCTGCTATTTAACCTGTAACTGGGATAAGGGAGAAAAGAATTGTGCCCTTGAGCATTATTGCACAAGTAATTCATTGATAATTATACATCCACAAATAGGCACTGGATAAATTTAAAAAAAAAAAAAAAAAAAAAATGAAATGGACTAAATAACCTTTGAAAATTAAAGAGCATTTTTTGCTTCACTGTGTATGTGTGTTTTTATTGAATAATATAGACACATCTATTTTTATAATTCTTTTCAAACATTTAATGCCATTTTGCATTTCTAACAATTTCTGGTCAGTCCCCTTATATTGCAACACTTGTTTTGCAAAAAAATTACAAAGGATGAATTTAAATTTTTAAAATAATTATAAAGCATTTATTTTGTTTTGTTTATAAAAAAAAAAAAAAAAAAAAAAAAAAAAAAAAAAATCAACACCCCAACAAAATGCAGATTTTATCACAGTTCCAATAAGTTTGTCTTTGTAATTCACCCCTGAGGATGATCTTGGAGAAGATTGAAAGCATTAGGTTGGTGCAAAATGACGTAATAATGTTGTTTTTCGACGTTAAAAATACGTCAAAAAACGACATTATTACATCATTATTTTTGCACCAACCTAATACTTGGGTAGGAAAAGCTACTGCACCTTCCTTGATGAATTTAACATTAACATCAAGAAATGGATTATAGAGCTGGAAAGGATTATTATAAAAATAAATAGACATAATAGGACTATATTATTAAATGATACATGTTTATTTGTTTGAATGAAGATATACTGCACACACACACATGTATATATATATATATATATATATATATATATGTATGTGTGTGTGTGTGTGTAAGTTTAAATTCATTTTTTCATCCTTGGGAGGGAGGTCTGATGATCCAGAAAAAAAGAAAATCTGATGAAATAAATTATAACAATGGAACCTTAAAGTGGTCTGTTTTTCTTTAAATTAAATTATTTGCTCTGACTTAACATTGAGCTCTCCAGATTTCATCCTCCTTGGGATTATCCATATGGATTACCAAAATTTTCATTATATATATATATATATATTACATACACCTTTATTTATTTTATATATGTAGGCAGCAAGTATTTATTCAAACAAGTTTAATAACTGACAAGGTCTGTTTATTTTCATTGCATTTTTCTAATTTTTGAATAAAGTGTTGAGTATTGTGATCAAAATCTACAATTTTGAGCATAATACTCAACACCTGATTTGAAAATTGGAATACAAGAAAAGAAACTTAACACTACTCAGAAACTCAGATTCTAATTGTTACAGTTTCATATTGTGGTCGTCAGACAAGAACCCAACTTTATATATTTGCTGACACAGCCTGTAAGAATCTCTGATAGCCAATGTACATCAAGAATTGAAGAATAAATTGACCAACATATCATGATAATATTGATGAAGAGAATATTAATCCCAATAAGTTTGAGACAGTGTCAAAAATGAACAAACAAACCACTCAAATATGAGGATGGACTTAACAAGCCAGAATAAATCATAGGGTCAGGAATTCATTTTTATAGAAAATTTTATCTGCTATTTTCTATTTTAGGTATATTTTAGAATTTAACTTTTCTCTTAAATAACCAAAAAAAGTAAAGGGATAAAAAACAACTTGTTCAGTTTTATGATACAGGAAGGAAAAAACCCAAAATAATAAATAAATAATAAAAAAAAAAAAAAAAAAAAAAAAAAAAAAATGGAAGGTATAGTTGCCGTTAATCAACTATCAAACAAGTGGTAGCAAATGTATATTGTTAATATTTTCATGAGTATTTACAACATTCTCAGAACATTAAGAACAGGAATAATTTTCTGTTTAGTACAAAAATCTTAGGATAATTTAAAGACATTGAAGATGGATGCCACTTTGTAAAACTATTTTTTTATACTATTGTTCACTCAATACAAAACCTAAGAGCCACTCAAGGTAGAGGGCAACTGGATGTGGTTGTTTTCAGGGCATAAGAGGAGAAAGTAAGAAGTGTGCATTATAAAGATATGTAGGATAGATAACCCTAGACTTAATATCATCATGATTGCATAAGTGTCCTTGCTTATAGCTAAATCAATCTCTTTTTTATTGTCTATATGAATAGTGTTTGGTATCATTTTCATTATCCTACAACAATGAGCCTCTTAAGTGTTCCATGAATACGTGTGTGTATGGAGAGGGGGAGTAGTAATGGTACAGCATTAGTATTTTACTAAATAAGCTGCACAAATAGTTGAATAGAAACAATGAAATAAAGTAGGTTCATATTTGTATGTAGGTTTTTAAAAATCTATAGTTTTATTTCATAACATTTAAATTTTTAAATTATTGCTAAGTGTGCCATGATATTTTCATTTGCTCCTAGGTGTGCCATTGCTTAAAAGGTAGAGAAGAACTATTCTATACACACATTAAACATGCTTTGAAATAAATCTGACTTTACCTATCTATAAGAAACAAAATATTATCTAAAATATATCAAAGACAGAAAAAGGTATTTTTGAATACATTATAGAAAACAAAGTTAATACAGTCAGTTGATAGGTGAAATTACTATATTAGCTAATGTTGATTTTCACACTATAGTCCTGGGTATGATGATAAACTACATCCGGCAGCAAGGCCTCTGATCGTGAGATTGGAGGTTTTGAGGAGCATGGAACCACTTCTTAATTGCTGTTATTCCCAGGTCCACTCTGACCTGGGGTGGTAGCACCTGTTAGGGTCCGAGTTATGGGCAAATAGTGGACCCCCAAACAAAAACAAGATGCTATGAAAGTATAAAAATACATTTTTATAGTAAAAATACCAGCAATACATTTTTTATATATATATAAGAAATGGACAAAGTCTGACAATTTATTTATTAAAGACATTTTTTATGTTTAACGTTCTTTTTATGGATACAAGTATTTAAGTAAATGCTCTGTTTATAATAAATGTCCAAGAAATTTTCATAGAAAATATTCGTCCTTTGAGATTCATGGAAGATTGAAGTTTATAAGCAGTAAATTTGACCTTGCCAACCGAACGCTCCTTTGTGGCCGAATCGGTTAGGCACGCCTGGCTAAATGGAAGTTCCGTATAGGATGCAGGTTCGAATCCTGTCAAAGGACGAATATTTTCTATGAAAATTTCTCAGACATTCAGGCCGGTAAATGTTATTTAATAGTTTATTATAAACAGAGCATTTACTTAAATACTTGTATCTATAAAAAGAACGTTAAACATAAAAAATGTCTTTAATAAATAAATTATATATATATATATATATATATATATATAAACTATCAACAATTTCTATTTATAGTGAAACTGCCGACAATTTCTATTTATAGTGAAATGACCAGCAATAAATTTTATCTATAGTTGAAGCATGCATACAGCTGTGTTCAAAATATTTATATTTTGGCATTAAATAACCCATAGAGGTGTTGATATGTTGAACAAAATCAACCATACATTTTCACACATAAAAGAAAAAAAAAAAAAAAAAAATTCAAGATGCTTTTTAAATTAGTCATTGATAAAGAATGAAAAGTTATTTCAGTTTCATTAACAGATGTCATTTAAAAGAACCATGTACTTCCTGCTGATTTAAATGTTTTTTTTTAGCTTGCCAAAAATTAAGCGGTCATATTTAGAATTCTTTTGCAATAAGTTTAGAAAAGTATTAGGTTGGTGCAAAAATAATTTCGTTTTCTCACATAGTAACACATGTTAGAAAACGAAATTATTTTTGCACCAACCTAATAAAATAAAACTAACAAATTTAAATTTGTACTCTTTACTGCTGGTACATTGATTTAATGTACTTTTAATTAATTTAATCAAATTAATTTAATGTACTTTTTGCTGCTGACTGGTCTATCATTAAAAGTAAAAAAATTAAAAATATCAATCAATTTGTATTTAAAATTTTCTTTTAATACATTTTATTCATGCACTAAATGATGGAATGCTAAAGTATAGATAACAGACTTCTATTTTGAAATCAATTTTTGTTAAATGCTGATGTTTTCTTCCAAGAACAGGAAATCAAGAATCAATTTGAAAAGATTGGCAATAATTCTCCAATTTTATTTAAAAAGAAAAAAGAAAGAGAAAAGAAATGTGAAAAACAATCTTGGAAAAGTTTCTCCCATTTCTATCAAAGGTCCATCTTTTTGATGTTTCTTTTTTTTTTTTTAAATACGCTACACACAAAGTATACTAGAAAGTTCCCAGACAAGGATCTCCTAAACACATCCGTAACAGGTTCCAATCATATAAGAAAGATGATGAAATAATCAGTATGGCATATAAAACATTAATTTTTCTGTTCAACCTAAAAAATAAAATCATCCATGGGAATGAGTTAATTTTTTCAACACTTGATATTTTGTTAATGATAGGTTACTATTCAGAATGATTGTTGTTTTGAACTGGCCTTAAAACACACAAGCCACTCAAAAATCTGTTTGCCAAAAGTCTTAAGCACTTCAAGGATCCTTGTAGCGAATATGTTGAGCTTCATGCAAAATTTGATGCATGCTTGTTTGCTTGAATTTGTCAAACATTGCAAAGATTAGAGCCATTCTAACACAATGTTACAAAAAGAAAAAAAAGAAAAAAAAAAAAAAGGTAAATTTTCATTTCAACACACGAGCGCTAATATCTCTTCAAATTTTCCCAAAATAGTCTTTATTTCTATGCAAATGTGTATGCTAAGCTCAAATCAACAATTAGATATTGAAGAAACCTACTTTTTTCGGATGTTAACGACCCGAAAAAAAAATCGAACTTACTTTTCCCTGGTCTTTCGTCAGCCATTACCGGCTTATTGATAAGTAATTCAGTGCTGAATTTTGTTGGTGGACGTATACAATTTGGGCCTATTTACTTCCTTCACAGTAATTCCTTGTAGAAATTAGTACGCGTTTTCGTAAAGCAATTTTTTTTTGTACTTAATTTAAGAAAGTTTACATTGACAAAAAAAAAAAAAAAAAAAAAAAAAGTAACTTTTTTTTTTTTTTTTTAAGAAAGTTAACCTTCAAATTAGGGTTAGGTGCTTTTTTTTATTTTATTTGTCGATGTTTACAATACATATATTTGAAAGTTAACTTCTTAAATTAAGTACAAAAAAAAAAATCGCTTTACGGAAGCGCGTACTAATTTCTGAAAGAAAATAGTTCAACAGTGAATGACGCTCGGGTGTTAAAATGAAAATTTAACAAAAACAAAACAAAAAAAATAAATAAAAAATAAAAAAAATAAAACACAAACAAACTTCATAAAAATTGAGTATAAGCGTTCTTCTGTCTGCAATAGATGAGCCTGGTCGGCTAAATTGATCCTCCACACCCCAAACTTTCCCAAACTATTTATATTACAAGTACAACTTATCCTCCTTCCATTTTTGCTCCCAAAACAAATTTATTTTGAATGTATTTTCAAACCTACCCGTTTATTCAAGATGCAAGCCTAGAAAGGAAAGAAAGCCTAATGGCAAAAATTTTAACTCAACAGGATGGGTACCAATGCTAGCCGTGTTTATATTTCTGTTGACGGTTTGACCAGTACAATCACAGCACAGCATGTACATTACCGGATCTTTCTGATAACACCTTACATTTTCTATCATGGAATTTTCCAGAATTCTTTTTTTTAGCTAACTTTAAATGACCTACCTTTTTAAACAAAGAAAAAAAAAAAAAAAAAAAGACCTCCCCCCAAAGCAGTCTGATGAAAACTAACACTTTCATAAATAAATTAAAAATAAAATAAATAGAATTTTTTTAATGTCTCAAACAAAAAAAAAAAAAAAAAAAAAAAAAAAAAAAAAAAAAATCAAAATTTTATATTTTGCTATATTGAAGTCAATTTTTTTAAATAAAAAAATACTAATAATTAATGAAATGAAGCAGCAGAGAAATGTTGAATTGAAAATGTATTAACTGTTAAGGAAAAGATGTTTATAGAAAATAGAGATTAAGTAAACTAGTAATCATTAAAAAAGTTATTAACCAACTTTATCTTTTTGAAAGCTACATTCAACCCAACATGTCTTCATTTCATTCTATCAAGTAAGTTTTGTACTGTTAAAAAAATTAATTAAATTAAATGCTAACATAAGAATAAGATTAATAACCAACAACAAACTCTCCAGAAAATGAAATATTTAATAAAAAATATCTAAATTAAGCTTATAATTTTTTTTTTTTTCAAAAGTTAGCACTAACACTGACACTCCTTTCATCGGAAATTTTTTTAAAGTTTCTTTAAAATTACTGTTTTAAAAATTATAAATAGTAAATTTCTATTTAATTTTCTTTATTAAAAACATCAAAGTCTGTTAATTAAGAAGAATCTTATTCTCCAAAATCAAATAGAAATTGTTGAGAAAATTATAGTGTTCTTTCTTATGAAAAATGAGTAGGAAGCATTCTGAAGAAAGATTTAAACAAAAAACAGATTCGGATGAGAAGAAATAAATTTAATAAAAAATATCACAACCATCCTTAGCAATTTACAAAGCATAAAAAAAATCACTTTTGAATCATAGTAAAGTAAAAGTAAGATTAAGAAATAGGAAAGAATTTAGTCAAAGAAGTTTGTTTATTGAGGTTTACATTTTCTTGTCCATGAATTGAAAATTTGAGGAACACAAGTGTGAAGATAATGATGGCTAGTGACACGCACACCACAGTTTAAAGTTTAAACAAAGTATTTCCAAAAATAAAAAAAATCTCATTTTCAATATTTCAAAACTAATAAATGGATTCAACAAAACAATTTTTGTAGTCAAAATTACAAATTTTTAAGTAATTTCATCTTCATCAATATTTTGAATTTTGAAATAAAGCTTAGAAAAAGGATTTTTGCTAAAAATAAAAATACCATTTTTTGGCATTTTATTTTAAGGAAAATTATGGAAATTTTTAACAGAAGGTTATATTTTTTTGTCAGTTGAAATATTTCGTTTTAAAACCTAACTGAAAAAAGAAAAAAAATCGACTTGGTTTTTTAATTTAACTTTTTAGGTTTTATTTTCACTTCGGTCTAGAATTCAAATAGCTTCTTGAAAACACAGAAAACATCTTTGACTTTTAAAACTTTCAAGTTTTGACTGAGTTTGACTATTGGAAAAGATTAGTTTTTTGTGTTTTTTATCTCATACAATATGTAGCATATTCCAATACAGAGATCTCTTCTTACAATTTATGTACAACTTGTTTTAGAATTTTAAAACAGTTTGTTTTTTCTTGGTGCTATAGAGAAAACTGCTTTCAAATTATAATGCATAGAATAACTAACTAGTAAAAAACAGTACCATGCTTCCTAAATATTTTAAACTTTAGTATTTAAAAAATTAAAACTCAGTTCTGCAGACTCGACTCAGCTAAAAATTTATTTGTGACCCGTACTTCTAAAATATTTTGATTGTTTCTATCTTTCACAAGCTAAAAAAAGTAAATCTCTTGTGTGTCATTGTTTGCTGGGAAAAGTAAATGAGAGGCCAATAAGTTTAAAAAATTAAAACTTTTTCAATAAACTAAACATATTGGTAAAAAGGTAAAGAATCGATTTCATCATCCACTGAAACAGATTTTTTTATAAATCACAAAAACTATTAAATAAAAAAAAAATAAAAAAAAGCGTAAATTAAATCAAGCACTTATTTAACAATATCTATCAAATATTGAAATGTGGAGGCTTGTTTTTCACTTTTCCAGAGATGAAAATAGTCATAAATTTGAACATCGAAACCACGGGATCTAAATTATAAGTTTGAAAATATAATCATAGACCAAAGTTAACCATTTTGATAGTTCTTTAAAATGATCAAAGACATTTTTCTTTATTTCATTTACAATACATTTACTTTACACTACACAGTACACCATTGATTGAATTGAATGAAAACCCAAGCTGAAAAACGTGGTCAGCAATTATTATTCTAAAATCAATTAGAGAACACAGTGAATTCAAAATCATTTATTAGCATCAAAACACAAATGACGAGAAATGTATTCAGAATTACAATAAATTCAATAAATATTTGGTGAATATATGCGTCCAGCCAATCTACCCTTAATTTTTCAAGACCTCTCTCTTGAGAGAATGAAAAGATTGGGATAAAAAAAAGGTCTTCTTCGTTCTCGTCATAGTCTTATGAGTCATAAGCCGGCTTGAATAATTTAAAAACTAATAACAAGAGTTTTTAATACACGTTATTATTCAAACTAAAAGAAAAGATTTTTTTTACATCATTTAATTTTTGCGAATTTAAAGAAAGAAAGGGAAAAAAAAAGAGCAATGTTTTTATTTCGGTTTTTAAAAAGGTCAGGTAAACAATAATTCATTTCATTATTAATAATAACGATTTGATTTTTTGAGAATAAAAATGCTAAACTTATATATTTTTTTAAATTTGCAGAGAAACTGGAAGACGAATGCGTATCCAAGTACCGTAGATAATTTATATTCTTAAATTTAGTCTAAAAAATGATTTCAAACCAAAAATCTACCCGGCTTCTTAACAAAAGGGAGCAAGAAGCCAAAATGAACATGACTTATTTTCACTTTCTTTGTTTTCCTTTTTTTAAAAGCTATCCAAATGCTAAAATATGGGGTCAGTGTTTAATTTCGGGTTTATATAATTTTAAAATAATTAAAGGAAATTGTTAAAAGAGGCTCTGATCCATAACGAAGAAAAATGAAAACGTAGAAAAACTTAAAGGGATTTATCAAGCCGGGTGGAAGAGAAAATCCCTGCGGATGTGCGGTTTTTCTTCATTGTTGGCTGAGTCCCTTGTTTTCGATTTTGGAAAGAAATTCTTGCTCTTCGTTGCAATATTTATTCACAGAACAAAATGCGAAAAAAAAAAAATGATCCAGTTTAAACACTGATGATAAAGAAAAGTTTAACAATTTAAAAAAATGAAACGAATAGGTGGTCAATTTTGAAGCCTTTCCCTAAAGAAGATAAGAGAAGATCCTTAAATTTTTAAGGCTCACCCAGACAAGCACCGTTTTAAACGTTTTTCTGAATTAAAGTGTTGTATTGAAATTCTAAATTTTGGATAGGGTTAAATTATTAATGTCAAAAGAGATAACTAAAAAAGAAAAAAAAATAGATCATTTAAAAAAAGTAAATAAGAAGATAAAAACATCAGATGCAAAGATTTCGATAAGTAAACAATAAAGAAGGGGGAAAAGAATAAAAACATCTTGTGCCATCAGATGACTTTCCTTGGGTATTATTATGAATTGAAAAGAAAGAATAAATTAAAAAAAAGAAAATAGTCTTTGAAGACGAAGTTGAAAGTCAAAATATTTTAGACTAAATGGCTAGGGATATTATTACCCTAGGATTGAATTAGGGGTGCCGATAACTTTGGGGAAACAACTCGTTTAATACTTTTCTTTTTCTTTCGGGAAAGGGAGAATGTTCATTTTTGTTTCTGTCGTCCTTCTTTCGATTTCGTTTTACAAGTTTCGTTTCTTACTGACTTTTAAAGGCTGACAATCAAAACCAAGGAAATGAAGAAACCTAAAGACTAAAGAAAGAATTCTTAGAAATATCGAACACGAACGAAAATAATAACCATAAAGGGCATCTTTTCTCGAAGAACCGTGGAAAGTAAAAACAAAATTAATAATGTTAAGTCTCATGACTTTTTAGAAGAACGATGGTATGGACATTAACGACCGAGAAAGGCAAAAAAAGAAAAAAAAAAAAAGAAAAGAGCATTGAATTAAAAAAGAAAAAAAATTAAATGAAAATGAAGACCAACTCACCCGAAATTCCTGTTCGAATCCGGTCATTGTAGTCCTTTCATCTTTGGTCTCCAGTTCATTCACATGTTGGATAAATTTAAACAATATTTGCTTTATTTCGGTCGACGACATTTTTGTCGGATTTTTAAAGGATATATAAAAAATTGAAATCGACGACAAAAGCTTATGTATAAATTAAAGGAAGAGATATTAAAAAAAATACGTGTTTGTTTTGTTGAGCTTTTCTCTACAGTCAAATTTTGTTTTTGGTGGTTCAATGTTTGTTTTTTTTTTTTTAATTCTTTCCTTTCTTTCTCTCTGTCACTCACTCACTCACTCATACACACAGACACACACAAAGAGGGAGAAGGGGAGAAACGTGTCTCTCAAATTTCAAAGTAAAAAAATCAAGTGCCAGTATAATTAATATTAGCAGTGTTAGTTTTTTAAGTTAGTATCAAGAATAACCGATCTTGAATTAGTATTGGTTTAAAAAGTATTTAAATTGCTGTAGGTTGTCGAAAAACGGCAGTAGTCGAAAGAGCAGAGGTAATTCTCAGTAGAGTAGCCATCCTGCTCAACAGAAGAGAGCAGGTGCGTGTGTAGACCTTTCTCTTCAAATAATCTCTCTCTCGTAGAATAACTGCTTCCTTGTTATTACTACTACTACTACTATTTTATTACACATAGCTGTAACACAGCTCTGTTATTGACTGAGGGGGGAATACCACTCCTTCTTTCTCTTGTATGAGCTCAAACTAGGCAAAAAAAGTAGTAGTTAAAATTAAAAGTAAAAAATGTAGAATAACGCTAATCATCAATGATGTCTTAAAACACGACAGGTTCCACGTGAAAATTAGTCTTTCAAGTTAAAAGTACAAGTAATGTAAATAAATAAATTAAATTATAAATACTAGCTGGTAATTCTAAATTTAAGTTTAAAAACGTTCATTCATAAATTTCGTAGGTGTTTAGTTGGTAATTTACCAATTTTTCAGTTAGTTTACTTTAAAGAAACTTTTTCGTGTGCTGTTCTAACAAGCAGGAATATAATTATTTTTAACAATATTTATTAACCTTTTTATTTTGTCACTACTTGAGTTTTAAAATTGTTTTTCTTTTTTTTAATTCTCTTTTTTATCTAGCCAGAGAGAGGAACGTAAAGTTTAAAGGAAAAAATTTTTATTACATTCAAGCGGAAGAAAATGTTATTTAAAAAAAAAAATAAATGTATGTTTTACTTTTTTTAGTCATTAGAATACGTCTGAATTTTTAGGCTATATAAAACCTAAATAATGTAAAGGTTTATGGCATATAGATATATCATTATTCATTTAGTGAGAGTAACGTGACTATCAGCAATGTTAGAACTCTTAAAAAAAAAAGAAAAAAATTATCAGGCGTCACGTGACTGCAATCATGTGACGCTTGGAGATCAATTTGGATGGCTTAACTTTTCGCTTCTTCCAACTTGTGTTTATTTTCTTCTTTTTGTACACAATTTATACCTGTACATATGTTTTCTCTCCATTGAGTGAATAGCATCTGCAATAAAATTCGATTCTTCTAACATAAAGTAACTTTTTGTTTACATTTCGTTAATAAAAAAAAGTGAAATATTGGATTTAAAAACTCCGTTACTTTTTAGGACTTTTTTTTTTTTTTTGTATCCTTTGCTTTTTTTTGACTCATTGTACACCAAAAAAAACATTATTTCTGTCACGTTTTTAACTGTTTCAGCATCTCATATGCACAAAAAAAAAAAAAAAAAAAAAAAAAATTAAATATTGTTGACATTTTACGACTCAGTTTTTTTCTCACTTGTTTGGTAAAATTTTCTTTATAAACCCCTTTTTTTTTCTTTTTTGTCAATTTTTTTCTTCCAGGTTAAAAAAAAGGCGATTCTAAGATAGGTAAGGTATCACATAGTGTATTTTGTTGTTTGTGATTTTATTATTAAGAAAAAACATGCTTAGATTTGATTTTTGAAATATTTTTATCACCTGTCCACAACATACGACTGAACTTTGTAATTAATGGCATTTTGTTTGCAACTGTTTTTCAAAATTTAAAAATAATACACAGGAAAAATACTGTAAGTGTAAGTGTAAAGTATAATGAATTAAAAAAAATGAAAAAGTAATACTAACATTAAATTTTAAATTTAATGTATTACTTTTTCATTTTTTTAATGATTAAAAGAAAAAGAACCTTTGTAAAAAAAAAATAAGTGAAAAGAATACAAAAATATTTATGAACCGCCTTTTATTTTTAAAAGAATTTGCAATATCATTTTCTTTTTTTCTTTTTTTAAATAGAAAAGGTAAGCGAAACAATTACGTTAAAATTTAAAAAACAAAACAAAAAGAAACTGTATGTTTTTTATGGTAGGACTTTTTAGTTTTATATTGAGAACCCGAGAAGGAAAAGGAAATTTTTATTTTCGAACACTAACTTTTTAAAAGATATTTTTTAATTTTTTGTGGAAAACTAAAGTATTTTTTTAATTAAAGACACATCTTTTTATTATTTTTTTTATTCAGTATTTTCAAAAAATAAAGAAAAGGTGTTGTTTATGTTGTATAAACGCAATAATTATTGAATTTCATTAAAAGTTTTGTAGAAAACAATTACATAAGCTCTAGTCTAAATCTTTCTTCTAGTTGAAGAAAAACGACAGTTTCGGTTATTTCCCTTTGTTGCCGAACTCTCCTGTCAACAGCGGCAAGTATAAACATGAAGTCTTTCTAAAAATGTTATTCTCGACAACAAAAAATAGTTTCCTGGGTAGCAATAAAGAAAACAGCCTAAGTATATGATGTAAGAGCTGGCGGTTGAATTATTAAGTTTTTATACAGTATGGCCCTGTGGCCCCCGAAAGAATTATCGCTAATCCGTCAGGGAATGTCAGAATTTTTGGTCAAGTCGCCCGATCATGATTCGACTGAGGTAATCAATTTACACGGAAATTATCTTACTATCATTCCAGATTTAAAGAAATTGCTAAATCTCCGAGAACTTGATTTGTCATCCAACAGAATTGACAGTATGCACGGTCTGGAAAATCTTTGTTCGCTTCAAACTCTTAATCTCTCCTGTAATTTCATAAAAAATGTTGAATGTCTATCGTCTCTAAAATCTCTTTTGAAAATTAATCTCAGCCATAACCAAATAAAAGACATAGGAGGTTTTGCGGAAATGGCAGGACAAGATTATTCTCTGACGGTTATCAATCTCTGTGACAATAAAATAGCAAGTCAGTCTCATGTTGTTAGTTGTTTACGAAATTGTACCAATTTGCGATGTCTTATTCTTAGTCATGACGGATTAACGAACCCCGTTTGTGAAATGCTGAATTATAGAGTCCGATTACTTTCAAGGCTAAACCAATTGCTTATCTTAGATGATATTTCTCGTGATGGACAAAATGTAATGATAGACGACCTTCAAGATTTGGATCTAAGTGCTTCCAGGTTCTATCTTGATTTGAGCGCTGATGTCGATGATACCGCTCTCAATGAAAAGAGAAATCACAATTCCAGAATTAATAAAATCGGTCATAGACCTAGTATTATATCCAATGATAATGGTCAGCCTTCAATACCAGAAATAAGTACTCCTCGAATTGACCTAATTATAGAAAAATACAGGGAACAGTATCCGTCAGATTATTCTGCTGATTTGAAATCTGAGAATATTGGAGTCAGTACATCTTCAGATTTTGAAAGAAACAGTTCTACCGAGAATCACTCTGAAATGATGCTTCTCAGTTTAGATTCCGTTTCTTTTGCAAGTCCAAAAAGCAACAAACTGAAATCATATCTAGAGGAAAAAGATTCTTCAGCAACTATAAAGCACACAAAGAGAGGAAATTCTTCCAGCCCAGTACAAAAAAAGAATGCTGCTCCAAAAATGATTAGTAATAAAAGCTGCACAAAAGTTTCACAACATAAAATTGTTTCTTCTCAGCTGCCACAAATTAACAGAAGCAATGAGAGTGACGGACATTCAAAGAAGACGAAAGGTAAAAAGAAAACTGCTGTACCTGACCAAACTGATCAAGACTATCGAAATGTCATCGAAAGTACGTACAATTGTTTAATAGAAGAACTAAATGAGGAAAAATCCCAGCGCTTGAAAGCAGAGCTTGCTTTAAAAGAAATGACAAGTTTTGTAAATGATATACAAGTAAGATCCCACAAGGCAGAATTACACTATGAGAATGCCTTCCAGGAAAATGTATTCTTGAAAGAAAACCTCATGAAAGAAAAAGAGACTGTGAAAAAACTTCAAGGGGATCTACTTCTTGTGACGCAGACCAATGCAGATATCGAAAACCAGTTGAAAGTGTCAGAGAAAAGCCTGCAGAGTCAGAAGGCGCTGTTTGCAAACTTGCAAAAATCGGCCAATAGAAGTGAAAGAGATCATGAGAAAGAACTAGCAGACGAACAAAAAAAGACCAAAAAGTACCAGTTGCTTGCAGCAAATTCTGCAAGAGAATCCCAGGAATTAAAGTCTATGGTTTCGTTTTTGCAAAAACGGGTAAAAGAGTTGGAGCAGCTATTAACGTCACGAGAACTTGAGCACAAGGAAGATCTCAAGGATAGATACAAACTGGATAGCAAAGAATTAAGATTGGTGATTGATGATAAACTTGAAGATGTCAAAAAACAGCATGAAGAACGTATGAAGCTTCAGACTGAACGTGAAGAAATGATGAAAAAGCACTACGAAGAGGTGACAATGGAATTAAACTGTGCCTTGCAATTAGAGTCTGGCCAAGTGACTAAATTAGAATCAGCTTACAATACAGTTTCTAAAGAAAATGAACTAAACAAGCAGGCTTTGATGGCAGTCCAAGCAAAAGAGAAGAAAGCTGTGGAAACCCTTTCTCAGTTGACAAACGTCGTCAAAAAGCAGAAAGAACAAATTTCTGATCTTTTAAATTCAAAGCAAGAACTGATTTCCTGTCATGACCAAGAAATGAAGAAAATGGAAAGACAAATGGATGACATGAAGAAAAATTCAAATCATTTCAGCAAACTGAAACAAGATCGGCTAAAACTTGAGGCTCAAATTGAAGCCCAGGAGTCTTTGATTGTTGGTCTACGGGCAGAACGGAAAATGTGGGAGAATGAACTTGCTCAACAAGGTACCTCGTTAGCCCAGGACAGAGGAAGACTTGAGGTCAAAATTGAGACACTGACAACTGAAGTGGAGTATTTAAAGAAACAACTCAAAAGTGAAGTGGATACAGTGAAGATAAAATCGAAATTAATTGAAGATCAGACTGATTCTATTAAAATGCTTAAGATGCAACTAAACCAGAAAGACAAAGAAATACATGAAATTCAAGAAGAGGCAGATAGATCTAAGAAAAAACTAGAAGATGAGATAGCACTGGAGCAAGACGCCTTGCAAGAAAGTCAGTTAACAATTCAAAGACTCCATGACCGGAAAGAAGAACTGAAAGACCAAATCAGTCAAATTGAAATAGAACTGAGAGAGTCCAAGAATGCTCATAACATTTTAAAGGAACACTGGAAGCAAAAAACTGACATGATTAGCTCACTGGAGATTCAGGTGAGACAAGCCAAAAGCAGTTGGGAGAGAAAGGAAGAGGATTTAAAGGCTCAGTGGACAAAGGCTCAACAGGAGGTGAAACAAAGCGAAGAAAAATTGAAGAAAGCAGATGATGCTTTTCGAAAGCAAATTGCTGAGAAAGAAAAAAGTCAGCACGCAATTATTGTTCAGTTGCAAAAAGATCATCATTTGGAGATGGATCTTGCAAATCAGAAAATTCTAGATCTTGAAGAAGAGATGAGAGCAATTTTGAAAGATAGCCACAATATGCAAGAAAAAATGGAGAAATTAGCTGATTTCTTTGGTAATATCACAACTGTAACTTCTAAATAGCTACAATTGACTATTAGGCAACATTTGATGTAGACAAGTCTCTGAAATTCTGAATTGAACTATTTTCATTACTTCACGAATTTTCCAGACTAAAATTCTCATCTTTGTTATATTTTAACATTTCAGATTTTGCCTGGTGTTTAGTGAATTTAGTAGTTGTGAACTTTTTTGTTTTTTTTACATATATATTTTTTTTCTGCAGCAAGAAAAAAAAAAACAGATGCAACATATTTTTGCTAAAGACTAAGATCGGCTGGAATATTGGGCTAAATACAGCAACAAATATAAAGAAATGGACTTACATAAAAAGAAAGAATTGTGTATTTTAAATGTACATATGATTTTAATATATTTTAAGCAAAATTAATTTTAATCAAGAAATCAAATTCTGTTTTGGATTTGTGGATTTCTTATGCGTTTCTGCTTGTGTAATAAGTTTTGAACATCTTGCATACAGGTGTTTAGCATATTTGAAAAACATATCTATGATATCATAATGAATATATCTTTATCATAATGTATATGTTATATATAATAAAAACACTTAAACACTAATATTCCATGTTCATAATTTATTCCATTGGAATAGCAAATACGATCCAATTGATCAGACCTACAAATTCAAAAATATATATTTATATATTTTACATATGTATGTGTATATTTACCACTAATATTATCTATCTCTCTCTCTCTCTCTATATATATATATATATATACATATATATATATAGTATATAAATTCATATATATATATATATATATATATATATATATATATATATATAGTATATAAATTCATATATATATATATATATATATAGTATATAAATTCATATATATATATATATATAGTATATAAATTCATATATATATATATATATATATATATAGTTTATAAATTCATATATATATATATATATATATATATAGTATATATATATACATACATACATACATATAGTATATAAATTCATAGATATATATATATATATATATATATATATATACATACATATATATATATATACATACATACATATAGTATATAAATTCATATGGAGAATTCTAGTTTTTTCTCCATTCTGTCGGATTTATATCCATTTATATTTGCTTACATAAATTCATATATATATATATATATATATATATATATATATATATATACATACATTCATATATATATATACATACATACATATAGTATATAAATTCATATATATATATATATATACATACATACATACATATAGTATATAAATTCATATATATATATATATACATACATACATATAGTATACAAATTCATATATATATAAATATATATATACATACATACATACATATAGTATATAAATTCATATATATATGCATACATACATATAGTATATAAATTCATATATATATACATACATACATATAGTATATAAATTCATATATATATATATATATACACATACATATAGTATATAAATTCACATATATATACATACATACATATAGTATATAAATTCATATATATATATATATATACACATACATATAGTATATAAATTCACATATATATACATACATACATATAGTATATAAATTCATATATATATATATATATATATACACATACATATAGTATATAAATTCACATATATATATATACATATAGTATATAAATTCATATACAGTATATAAATTCATATATATATACATATACATATATATATATATAGTATATAAATTCATATATATATATATATATATATAGTATATAAATTCATATATAGTATATAAATACATATATATATATAGTATATATATATATAGTATATAAATTCATATATATATATAGTATATATATATATAGTATATAAGTTCATATATATATATATAGTATATATATATATAGTATATAAATTCATATATATATATATATAGTATATATATATATAGTATATAAATTCATATATATATATATATAGTATATATATATATAGTATATAAATTCATATATATATATATATAGTATATATATATATGGTATATAAATTCATATATATATATATAGTATATATATATATATATGGTATATAAATTCATATATATATATATAGTATATAT
>OZ010599.1:56898491-57100991 GCA_963932145.1 Acanthosepion lycidas | reverse complement strand
TATATTATCTATCTATATATATATATATATATAGTATATATATATATTATCTATCTATATATATATATATAGTATATATATATATTATCTATCTATCTATATATATATATATATAGTATATATATATTATCTATCTATATATATATATATAGTATATATATATATATATTATCTATCTATATATATATATAGTATATATATATATTATCTATCTATATATATATATATATATATATAGTATATATATATATATTATCTATCTATATATATATATATATATAGTATATATATATATATTATCTATCTATATATATATATATATATATAGTATATATATATATATTATCTATCTATATATATATATATATATAGTATATATATATATATATATTATCTATCTATATATATATATATATATAGTATATATATATATATTATCTATCTATATATATATATATATATATAGTATATATATATATTATCTATCTCTCTCTATATATATATATAGTATATATATATATTATCTATCTCTCTATATATATATGTATATATATATATATATATATATATATATATATATAGTATATATATGAAGGTGAAATCCAGAGTATGAATTTTGGTACCATTATTGTAGGCCTGAATGATCTTTTTCCTCTCACCATTGCTCATTTAGGAAGATAGTAGGGCTGACACAAAATGATTTTAATCTGTTCCCTTTCTATCTGAATATAGGGTTTCTCAGCGATTCTTGCAACAAGATGGCTAAACATCTGAAAACCTAGAAAAAAGAAATTCAGTTAGTTTAGTGTTTTTTAGATATTTTGTGGGGTGGACAATTCATGTTGTCCTTTTACAGATATATTTTTAGTTATATCTGAATATCTACACACACATATACAAAATCAATTCATTTTTTGTGCATATTATTTATATATATATATATATATATATATATATATATATATATATATATTTTTTTTTTTTTCTCAATTCATTTTTAAACAATACATTTTTATATGTGTGTGTGTGTGTGTATATATATATATATATATATATATATTTTCTCAATTCATTTTTAAACTACATTTTTATACATAATTTTCTATTTATATATATATGTATATTTTCTCAATTCATTTTTAAATAATACATTTTTATACATATTTCTCTCTCTCTCTCTCTCTCTATATATATATATATATATATATATATATTATAATTATTTTCTTTATTTCTTTATTTTATTATTTCTTTTATTTTTCATATTTTCAAAATCTGATTCCATCGTGACACAGAAAATTTCCATGTGTCAAACCAAATTAAATTTATAAATTTAATTATTAAAATTAAAATTAAAATTCCATTGTCAGGTGATGGTCGGAATAAACTTTCAACAAAATCTACTTAATTTATAAGCATATACAATATTGATATGAATTGTTAAAGTTAAGGAAAATCTATTTTAATTTAGGGGTGGTTGGCTTTTAATTTACCTAGGCAGCTTATGTATCCAATATATATTGCTTACAAAGTCAGGCTAAGTTTAGGTGGGGTGGAAGTGTCTGCTAACAAATGTATACTTCTGTTCTTCAGTGAGTCGTCTGGGTTTCCAATGTTTAAAAAAAAATTTGGGAAAAAATTCATCCACTTAATTAATATTTTTATACACAAAGACATTCTAAAAGGGTCATTTAAATATCTTCAAGACATATTAATAATTAAATTTTATTCTACTAGATTTAAAGTATCATTCGACCTTCTAATAACTAGTAGACTATACAGTATTTTTACAAACAAATATATTAGAATTTAATTTCTAATTAAAGATCAAATATAAAAATGTATGTTTCATCTCCATTTTTTATTATTTAATTTTTTTCAAATTAATTATTACTTATGGAAAATATTTGACAGTGCCTACAAAAAATAGCTATTTCTTTGATTTAGTAAATTTTTATTTTTCAGAAGCTTATAATAATATGTATAATTTTTTGTAATTTTTCATGTATGCACAAAGACTAATTTCAGTCAAATATTTTCTAACATGTTCACTCCCAAGACTCATATCCCTTATTGTTCCAGGGTACCAACTCTATATCTTAATTAATTTTTGTACAAACAACTTTGTTTTGACATTGTTTCATATTTAAGGCAAGGATATCATAGGTAGTACTTATTACCCACATCCCACCGGTATGTCATTCGGTACCTGTACATTTTAAAGCTCAGGGTCCCACATGACCCAGCATGAGTTCTTGGAAAATTCCCAATATGCAAGCATTACATTGATACTAACTCTTGTTTTCTATATTCAAAAATATTTAAATATTTTGGAAAGAAATGTGGTTCTGGTGTACCGTGATCTCATAAGCAGTCAATCAAAACATTCCACAACCAATAATCCTCATAGAAAAGAAATTGGAAAATGTCCAACCAGAGGATCCTGTGGGCCTTGCAGATATACCACCAGAACCATTCAGTGGGTTGTATGGGAGGCAACATGTTAAATTATTCAATAAGCACTTTGCTGGTGCCAAAATGTTCAATGAAAACAGTATGAAAGTCAGTTACAGCTGTTCAAGTAATATGGCTAAAATAATATATTTAAAAGCAGTAAAAAAAATAAAGTAATATATTTAAAAGCAGTAAAAGTGCAGTAATAATAACAAAAAATGCAATTGTCAGAATAAAGAATACTGTCCATTCTAGGGCAAATGCTTAACAATAAATGTAGTCTATAGAGCAAAGAAAAATTTTACATTCAGACTAAAGATGGGAAGTGGAAAAAGTGATATTGGCAGAGGAAAGAAAAGGATAAGCCTGACCCCATAGTTGAGTGGGAGATTTTGAGCACCAAGTGCATGTATGGTGGTAAGGGTAATAGATGTAACTTGTGTATGGGTGAAAAGCTGATCTTGCAAGTCCCGAGTAATGATAGAATGCTCAATAAGAGGCAAGAGCTCATGACCATTGTATTTAAGGCCACTACCCACCTACCTTGATTCATTGATACAATTATCCAGACTAGAATCCCTTATATGGTAATGATATGCCCATGTTGAGTATAATCTCTTTTCCTGATCACCTTGGTTTGCAAAATATACAATTATAGAATTGAGTTTCTTGTCCTTTTTAACTGCATGGCATTTGTGAAATTTAAGTACCACTTTTTTATACATTGTATTTTTTAATCAATATCTTTTTTATATAAAATATAAAAATGAAAATAAAATTTGTCACTTAGCTGATTTATGTGGGTGTGGATGAAATACCCCCCCTACATAATAATAAGATGTTAGTGATAATGGTTTTCATCAAGCTAATATCTTACCAATATGTGGGAGGTATTTCTGTCACAACCTGTATATATTTTCTTAGTTTATTTATATATATATATATATATATATATATATATATATATATATATATATATATATATATATATAAGAAATATAGTTTTAAGGTGTGCTATATTTATGAGATAAAGTGCTCAATATCAGAGATAGAGCGTATGTAAATATAAATATAAAGGTAAACACTCAGAAACGATAGATTGTTTCATGCTAGATGCAATCCTTAAATCGCCTGACAATTGCATCTAGCATGAAACAGCCTGTTGCTTCTGAGTGTTGACTTCAATGTTCATTTTTATATATATATCTTTGACACTCAGAGCTAAATGAGAAAAAAAAAGGAAGGCAAAAGAATAGTGAGACAAGAAAATAAAGAAAAGAAGAAATAACCAGAACATTCTACACATTTGCATATAAACAGGCATGCATACATACAAAGAAAAATAAAAAAAAAATAAACGTGGCATCAAAAAAAAGTGCCGTCCTGAGTAAGACATTAAACTACATCCATGTCCTGGGTAAGATGTTAAACAATGTCCAGCAGCAAGGCCTCTGATCAGGAGGTTTTGAGGAGTGTGGAACCACCTCTTAATTGCTGGTGTTCCCAGTTCCACTCTAACCTGGGGCGGTAGCACCTGTTAGGGTCCCAGCTATGGGCAAATAGTTAACCATTACCTGCAATATTTTTTTGAAACAAATTATTACGAGCAATACAATTTTGAAGGAAAGATATTACCAGAAACAGATTTTTGACAAAACAAAATATTACCAGCAATAAAAAAAATTTGTCGGCATTAAATAACCCATTGAAGTTGATATGGGGTAAAACAAAATAAACCAAACCAAACCAATAAAAGGTGCATGAATTATTATTTACTTTTTAATATAAAAATAATGAAAATGGGCAGAAAATTGCTGATACCTCATGATCAGTGAACCAAAAAATTACAAAATATTTGTCTATGAAACTCTGTAGTTGGGCTACTGAATATCATATCAATCAGCTGTCAAATTTTATATTTGTATGAATCATATATATATATATATATATATATATATATATATATATATATATAATCCCAAAATAATTCAATTGAGCTCTCGGAGAGGAAGAGATGATTTTATAAACAGTGGCTGCCTCTGCTAATGCAATGCTCTTCTACTAGAATTGAGCTCCCCAAGCTAGTAGCATTTTTCACAAAGTAAAAACGTTAAAATTTCTCTTCCGCTTTGCAGTGTGATGATAGCTTGGGGGTAGAATGGTTTCGATCCCAGCTTGAAGCAGTCAGATGTCTAGCCACACTGATGAGCTGTGATACAGTGAAACAGTCTGTCTGTGGATATATTGTGGAGATATATATATATATATATATATATATATATATATATATATATATATATATATACATTTATTTAATCAAAACATTTTAAAACATTCTTTTTATTATTTATTTATTTCCATAATCTGTTTATTTTTAGCAATTTATTTTTCTAATAAGTAAATATGTTGCTTTGTTTTTTATCATTATCACAATTAGTATCAGTTGGTTATTACCACTCCGTTACCAGTAGGTTATATAAATACTGATATATTACAGCAGTTAATTTTGAATAATTTGTGCCTGACAGTTGCAACATGTATGAAAGTTAGAATTGGATTGAATGGTGAACAAATGTACATATATATATATATATATATATATATATATATATATATATATATATAAAACCAAGTATAGGATTGATGTATATGGAATAAATTCCAATAACCAACAATTTACAAGTGGTGGTTAATTAATTTGAACCTTTTAGAACCTTTATTCTACAATCTACATTCAACATCATCACTTCATAAGACACCAGAGGTGTTGAAACAAAATGGCTATTTTTGTAGTGATTTTATAACATATTTATGTTATAATTTTTAAATAAATAATTATATATATATGTATTAGGAAAATGAATAACGGGAAATATTTTTTCATGCGATACATTTTGTCCTTTCAGACTTCATCAGACTAATGTGATTACACACGCACAAGAAGGAGACTGACATTCTTTTTTAAGTTTCTTAGATATGTAGTCCAATATTCCATTTTGGGATTAAAATTTCAATTTTGAACAGATTTATTTTAATGAAAAAAATAAACTCAATTTCTTAGATGACTGCAAAAGAATCTCAGAGCAATTTTTTTGGTAAGAAAGATAAACATTTTTGGGAGGATGGAATTATGAAGTTGTGAGAAAGATGACAGAAGAAAGACTGTTGTTCAATGTCAAAAAAGGGGGAAACCCTTAATATTTTTCAGTCTTCATCTTCCCATTTAATTCCCTATCATTGACTGAAATAAATCTGTACATAATATCATAACAATCAATGTAGGAAATGGCTAACATGCTGAAAATATCCAAATCAAAAGATCAAAATCATTTGTATCAGTTATGTTTGACATTTTGTTGTATGGTTTCCACATGAATTCAAAAAGAAAAACTGCTGGAACGTATTTCTATATATGATTTAGTATTTAAATTTATTAAAACTTCTATATTTTAAACAAGTTGTAATGGGCAAAAAAATCATAGATCAAGAAAAATGAACCTATTCATCTATCCAGTTTATTCATATCTATTTCAATCTATTCATATCTCAGTCTATTCATATCTATCTGTGGATCTAAGTCTATTCTTATCTAAGCTTGTTCCCATCTATTTATATAATTTGAGAGGATTGTTGCGTTTTTTTAACTAATTTGAATTAATGACTTATAAAAGAATATATTTGTTCAAAATGTGCAAAAATAGATAAATTCTTTAAATTTATTTTCAAAGGATAGCTGACTAATTAATTATGACATCTACAGTTGAAAGATTGGATAATTTTAAAGGGAGAATAAAATTTAAGTACTACAGAAACAATCTTATTTTTTTAGCATTTTGTTGTAAAATTCTTGAAAGTGATAGATAGACATATAAAGATTTTGCTGTGTCTGCTCTAACACAATTGTTAAGTAGTTCAACTTGCTGAGCAATGACTAAATGAGTGAGTCCCTCTCTATTCTTCAGTGCCATAGCCTTTTGTGTCAAGGTTGGTAAATATTAATTATTTGGTGAATCATTGCATTAATATATTTACAAATCTTTTACAAATAGATATTTAATATGTTTAACATAGTCTGACACAAGGCAACAAGTACAGAGAAACATAGTTATGGTCTAACTCAATTTAATTACTTGTTTTAGGTGTATGACCAGCGCCGTAGACCTGTATTTATAATGCATTTTAGGAAAATAATTTTTAGCAAAATAAATCGGTAAATTTCAAACACTTAAATGAAATGTGTAAGCCAAGGGAGGTAACTTTAAGAGAATAATCTCCCTTCGTTTACACTATGTGAGGCAAGAAACGATGAAAAGAGTACTGAAATGTTATGCAATATGTTAATGGTAATATTAGCTGTTTTCCTACAATGAAACATTTAGCATTCATTGACTGAGCAGCCAGTACTGTTGTAGGATGATATTTATAAAATCTTTCTCTTAAAACACTTTTTTATGAAAATTGGTTTCTCAAGTCCTGTGGCTGTTATCACCCTTTGCAGTATTGATGAGGGTTGCCTTCTGAATGTTCTATTTTAAGTAGTGTGGAATGTTAACATCTTGATTATGTCATTATTTTCTCTTTGAGTTACATATGCTATCCATTTTAGTTGTTGCTGCAGTTGGTAGTCCTCCAGTGATGTGTTATTTGGTACAGTTCTTTGTGATTCTGTCGTGCCAGTCCAATGATCAAAGAAGGATTGTTTTTGCCAAGACCCTCAAGCTTTACTTGCTCAAAGCCTTTTTTAAATATTGATCTTAAGAAGCGGTTGTATACAGCTGACAGTTTAGATATTTTTGAACAGGTTTGGTGCTGTGCATGGCATCCATATGAAATTTCAATCAGTTTTCCTATAAAGTAGTGAATACTGGACAATCTCATCATATAAAAAAAAAACCCCAAAAAACTTGAAGCAACATTGCAATTGGGTTCTACAAAAGGATGCTGAGAATACTATAGACTAAACATTTGATCTACCAGGAAGTTTTAGAGTAAATGGAAAGCAAAAAGACACTTATACTTAACATCAGAAAGAAACAGTTGAAATTTTCATAGGCACATAACGAAGAAGGAGTGCTTGGAAAATTTAACACTCATAGGACATATTTAAAGCAAGAGAGACAAAGGAAAACAAGACAAAACCTACCTAACAAGCTTGTGTAAATGGATGGCAGGACAGGGTTTAGAAGAGAGAGCAAAAAGACAAAATTTACTAAGAGTTACAAAGGATTATGGAGAGCCATAATCGCCAAGGAACACATCACATAGAAGAAGAGACAATTGCAATCATTCCTCAGAACAGTTTTTTTTTTTTAATATTGTTCATCATACAAGTGCAACTCAAAGTAGAGGGTTACTTAATAAAGATGTTGTAAAGGCATATAGAGAGGGAGCAAAGGTTGCATATTATGAAGATATATAGGGTAGATGAGAGATGACCCTCGACTTGAAGTTGTTAAGATTGTAGTAAGCAGGGAAGCATCCCATGATCACTGCTGTTCTAAACAAAGGTGGCACATAGATGAAGAAGAAGAGACAATTGTAATCTTTCTTCAGCACATTTTCTTTTTTACTATAGTTCAACATATGCCACTCATGGTAGAGGATTACTGAATGAGGTGTTGTAAGGGTGTATAGGGAGGGAGCAAAGGTTGCATATTATGAAATGTAGGGTAGATAACAGTTGACCTTGATTTGAAGACGTTGAGAGTGTAGTGATCAGGAAAGCATCCTCTTGGGAGTTTGTTCCATATTGCAACAGTTCTGGGGAAGAAGCTGAGTGAAACCTACTCCTCACCAATGGAATATGAAGGGAATTATGATGAGTTGATTCAGTGTATGTGATATTTGCAGGTCCTAGCTGTGAAGGTTCTAGACTAGTGGAACAAAGGGATATAGTTTGTCTGAACCACTGCCATGAAGTTAGCAGGTGAGCCATGAGAGGCTAGCAATGTTTCATCTGGGGCAAAGGTACTGAACTATAGAAAAAAATTTATCACCCACAAGGTCAAGCAAATGCTTTTGAGGTCAGTCAAAGGCTGGAAAGTGAAAATTGAGCAGCTCCAGCCCAGGTGGCAGCAATGCTTCATTTTGGTCTGATCTGGTTCTTGTAGAGAATAGAGCATAATAGACGGAATCAGGTACTTTCTGGAACTGTACAGAGAGCTGACCATTTTTGCATTGTCTTTAGCAATGGATTGTATGTATGAGTTCCACTTGAGGTCTGGTGTGAGCTTGAGTCCCAGTAGATTCTCCAGGCAGGGAGCCTCATTGAGAGTACAATTGTTCATCCTGTCTAGAGAAAATGCAGGATTTGCTCTGTAATGATGAAATGTTACTAGCTTGCTTTTTGGAGGTCCCTGTGTTTAGCAACATGCAGAGGTTTGGTGATGTTTAGTGATGTCCAGAGACAACTATTGATTGTATGCTCCTAGGTCCACATGGGGGGGGGGTCGGGTTGCTATAGTGTTAGTAATGTTGGTGTTTGTTGAGAAATAACACATGTCTCCTGAAATACCGACAACAAAAATGGCGGACTCAGTATGGGAGTCCACATGAATAAATACAAAGGAACAACAAGAATCAATACATGTACAAAACAAATGATAATGTATTAACAAGAAAGGTATACAAGTGACAAAGACAATGATATGTGTAACAAAAGAATGTGAAAACCTTTTTGGTCCAAAGGATGTGAAATGAGTAAAATGTGCATATGTACGTGTGTTGTGTGTATGTCATTTGTTCATGCGTTTCCCAATGGAAATGTATTTTCCTACAACAGACAATAAGAAGAGGCTACAAAAAATTATCGAAGAATATTTATAATCCAGAGAGCGTCCCCTAGTAGCGGTTTCAGGAAAGTCAGTGGAGTTAACCCCACATATGTAAAAACAGATGAAACCTGAAATAAACACTTTATTCAAATTAAATATAAACTAAATTTTTATTTCACTCTTTGATTGGATGCCCTCCCGATATGGATGCCCAGCTTCATTGCACCCTCTGCCACTTCTTTTGCATGCTACTGCCTCAGATCTATCTTCTCAACTGAAATTTCCCAGTGATCTAAAAGAGATTATTTTAAAAGGAATTTTTTAAAACCTAATTTGCATTCAAATCTGTGGGGAACCATACATTTAAACATTGTTATATCTTTTTATCTATATAAGAGAAAAAAAAAATACCTCTTGATCAAGTTATTGGACATGATCTAGATTTTCAGTTAAAGATTATTATGTTGTTGTATGGATCAGTTATAACAAATTTAGGATAGGAAATACAGAAATTAAACAAGATAAGTTGTGTTAGGGATACTTTTAGGAAAAAATGGTAAGATTCTACAAAACTAAAATATTTATCTAAGATCTCATCATATTGTTAAGTAGCCTTGTCAGATCTAAATTTTCTGTCCTGCATGGCACCCAGTGTGTTAAGAAATGTCTAAACTATACTCTATATTAGGGGTGGGCAAACTTTTTGGCTCAAGGGCCACATTGACTTTTAAAAATTGACAGATGATTTGGGCCAGCATCTAATGCATACATATCAAACATAAACAAAAAAAAGCATTACAATGTTAATACTTACATTCACTTTTAGTGGGAACAGCGGTGTTGATCACTCTTTTTTGCCAGTGCATTGAAGTCTGGTGTTAGCTTTGTTCTGACAAGTCCCAGAACAGATCTGAGGTGCTCATCACTCATTTGGGATCTGTGGGTGTTTTGTTGGTGTTCATCATGCTAAAAGTCTGTTCACACACATAAGTGGCACTTGGAAATAAGGTGAATGTATCACCTAGTGGGGTGCCAGGTATTACAGGACAAGGTCAAATGAATGCAGTCATAATTCTGTCAATCTTTGGCGGGCCGGATTAAAAAGACCAATGGGCCGTAGTTTGCCCCCCTCTACTCTATATATAACAGTTTTTTTCAGATCAATGATTAAAAATGACTTCGACCAAGTAAAACCATTCAGTCTTAAAGAAATTCCTTCAGATTCTATAGATTGGCACTGCAGAATCGCAAAGAACTTTGCCAAATAGTAAAGACCACATCAGTTGAAGATTTACAACAGTAACAACAACTAAAATGGATAGCACATGTAACTCTAAGGGACAATCTTATTATAATTCTACTTATCTCTGCCTTAATTCTCTTGTGTATTATGCTCTACCAGTATCTCATAAATAAGAGACTATTCCATTTTGAGGTGTGAAAAGATTGAATAGATATATCAGAAACACTTCTTGGTTTCAGTAAGAAAATGAAAGATTGAAGAAGTAATAACATATGTCATGTCTGTTTAAGTGATCAATAAAAAGTTGTAATTTTCATATCTTTTCATTTGTACACCCTTACTTCTTTAAATAACGACCATCATTCATATCTATGATTGTTATTGCAATATTTTGTTAAAGTTGTCGAGCTTAAATATTTAACAGTGCATTAGAGGAACTTCTAAGGATATTTTATTGTCATTGAACTCACCATCAGCTTTTTTAATCTTTAACTTAAGAATTAAGATTTAACAGAAAATGAACATAGGAAAATCATTAAATTTTCATGTGTACTTTTTTTTTTCGTCATTTTTTTTATCATTTCATCCCAAACAAGGCAATAATGCCACTAAGACACAATGGATTACTGGGAGTGACAAAAAAGACTTTAGGAAAAAGAACCCACTCTGAAACAAGGGGTAAACAGCTGCTTCTGTTCAAAAGATGGGGAAAGAGTGTGAACCGGGCAATAGACAAACCTATCACTCCTATTTCTATTAATGATATAATCAAGATGTTGACTTTCCATACTATCTTAAACAAAAGGTTAGAAAAGAAACTCCTATCAATATAAGAAATTGTGATAGAAGTTACTGGACATGAGGGGGTCTATTTTCCTAAAAACTTTTTTAAGAGAAAGATTTTTTCAAGTAATGCTCATGGTTCAGTTAATGAATAAAAAAATGTTTTCTTATAAGGAAACAGTTAATCTCACAATTACTATTAGCATTGTTGTGGACCCCCTGGAGTTGAGGGAGTGATGTTATATAGCCAAATAAGCATGATGTCACAAGAGGCCCACTAATCTATATGAATAAAAGATGTGAAATCTGACAGATGAAACAAAATGCACAACAGAACGAGGATATTTAAGATTAATACAAAATTTATTTACAATACAGACCAGAGTCATTATAGTTTAGCATGTTCAATGAAGGTGTTGAAGGGGAATGTCGAGTCCAATTGCCGGTGCTGGGTTGTTGGTGGTTGGATGCCTGCTGCTGGTGTTGATGGTCAAATCCAATGACAAGTGCTAATTTTGCATTGTAGCTGGTTAAATCTAATGTCTGCTGCTGCCTGTGTCCAGTGTTTAATCTCCTGTAGTATTATAACCATAGTGTATGGGATAGGTTATTACAGCCTGGAACAAGACGCATGCCACAACTAGGGACCAATGTGTAGCTGGAAGTTCGTGGCTGTAGTAAGAAGATATGTTTATGCTGTCAACCAAGTGGGTTAGATTGAAGTGATGGTGGAAGCAGGGACTAGGGTATAGTCAAAAGTAAGAGTCCATGGTAGCAGTAAGTAGCAAGACCAAGAATGCCAGAAGCAAGGAATGCTGAAAGTTTCCAGAAAATAAGAATCAGAGATGGCCTGAAGTAATAGAGGTTGTGCTGGAAGTAGTAAAGGCCAAGAGTAGCAGAAGTAAGATATGCACAACAAGCCAGAAGTAAGAATAGTAGTAAAATCCCATCTTGGCAGATCAAAAAAAAAAAGGACTGAATATTTATTGTATTTAAAAATACAATTGTGGCATGGGGCCAAAAAAGGGGAGGGGTTGTCTTAACTAACTAAGTCAACTTAACTGGTCTTAACTAACTATCCTATACCTAGCTAATCCAATTCACGACCCATTCATACATTACAATTTCCACATTCACCACAAAAACTCGTCCGTCACCAATCAATCCTCCATACACCATAATACCACATTCTCACTAGGGAGACCTACAAGATGCAAAAAAGGACTGTAACTTAATACAGAATCCACCTCTGCCTCATTTGGGTGAGAAGTCGTCATCTCATGTGAAGGGCATGTAACAACATTCATAGGTCTTGCAAAATACAAAAAAATCTTAAGAAGAAAAATAAGCTGAGATTGGCTACAGAATATGAAATTATAAAATGATCACAAAGTGTATTACAATAGGGTTCATAACACAGAACAAACTAAAAAGTAATTAGGGCAATTCTGAAAATAAATTAAATTAATTTGTACGGTGTGTGTAGGCAACGTGAAGAAGAAAGGTCAATGTTGAAGCTCTGCCTTGGTCAAGTGTACAGAGTATCAAGGGCTATGATACCATATATTGTTTTATGAGTTACAGAATTTTAAGTTTCAAGTTTAATTTATTTAGATTTTAACTGATCCTATAAAAAATGTTATAAGCAAATGTAAAATAATTCAAATATAAAATTTTATATAAAAAATATAAATTAAATAAATGATTAATAAAAACGGTGAAGATAAAAAAATATTAATATTATAACAGACTAGGTTTGTTCCTTAAACTTGTTTTAAGAGAAGTGTTTAAAATAGCTTAAAAATGTTTGTGAGGAGGCATGGTGGAGTAATGGATAGCAGCTCGAATTGAGGAACTGGAGAGCCAAGTTCAAATTCCATTGCATTACATTACATAACCTTTGGGAAAGTTATGAATTCTCTTCTTCTCCCCCCAGCTATGGGTAAATAGCAGGGCAGACCAGGTTCTATAGGCTTGGATGGCAACTGGTCTACTGCAGAAAGAAATGGCAACCTAGTGCATGAAAAAATCTGCCTTGTCAGCTGTATATTGAAAGATACATAATCACCTAAGCATGTATCACACATGGCACATAAGTGACTGTTTAAAATAATTAAAAGAAAGTCAAATGGTTAAAATAGTAAAAAGTAACTAATAAATTTGATCTGTAACATTTGTTCTTCAAGATTTCTAAAAACAGAATGGCATAAAAAAACAATGCCAAAAGTTGATAAAAGGCAGATGGTTAGTTACTTGTAAGATTTGATTTTCAAAAAGAGATCCATTGTTTTTTTTGGGTTTTTTTGACCAATGAGGAAGGTAATTTTTGCTAAGGCAAATTTCATACTGAGATTAGATCTGGAGCCTGTTTGAGATTATTTAAGATGAAGGGTTTTGGCATTTACATGTGAATGAACTAAGGCTGCTTCTGATAATAATGACTACTATAACACCGCTGGCAATGACAGTATAGAGAAAGAAAGAAATTAAAAGATAAAGAAACTGAAATAAAGAAAAGATTCTTAAAATTGGAGGTTTCAATCCTAATTTCAAACTTTTATGAAAAAGAAAACAATTTATTTCAATGTTGTAGTTCATTTTAAAAACTGAGCTATTAAAATTCCCTGTGATGTGTTTGAATTGGCCAACTGTCTCAAAAATATTTTCAACTGTTGGAAGTAAATGAAAATTTTGTTGAAAAATTTATATCAGCTTTTATGAGCTCATATTTTAATTTTTTTGAACTGGTCATCTTGCCTTAATAATAATAAAATGCACAAAGGGAAAATTTTGTGGAAACTTATTAGTAAACCTTGTATTCTTGTCTATTGTTTTTTATGTCATTGTAGTAAATGTTTGTTTCTTTCAAATTTCACATCAGAGTTTTGAGTCTTGTCTGTTTCCATAGGCACCTTATACAATATTCAGGGTAAGAGAGGTGATAACTACTATTGAGCCATATTTTAGAAAATATAAGTTACTTGTTCAGGAATTTATTACCCCTTTCCAGGTGCATAAACTACCAAATTTTTGCATCCCAAATATTTAATAAAATTTTCCTGGTTTTATCTCAGCAAGTATTTTTCATCACTTTTTTTTGTGTGTGCCTTGTTATTGCTTGATCTCCATTCTCCCCAATCACTGAACTCTCAAAACTGTACATTAGTAGCTTTTCTTTTTTCTCCTATTTATTTTTTCATAATAACAACCAAGATAAGGACAACAGTCCAAATAAATTAGTGTATAATGATCAAATACTAACAAATATTAACAATTATACATGTATTCTAGAATCTTGAATTTCCATAATTTTTAATATAGGTTAATATGGATATTTACCTCTTCTTGTAGAGTTTTATGACTCATTGGAGAAAAAACAAAACTAAAAACAACAACAAAAAAAAAACCAGGGTGCATGTTCCATGTTTGGAATCATGTATCGGTTGTCAAAACTTGATTTTTGTTTTTACAAAAGGATGTATGGGTCATATAAATGGCTGTTTTTTTTGTTTTCAAGTACTCCTGTCTGTTTGGGTGGCTACCTCATCCCTTTTGTAGATGCCTATTTGGGCATAATTATGTTTCTTCAACTTCCAATGAGCAGATCTTAGTTACAGTTTCTAGCAAAGAGCTCACAAACTGGGGTATCACTAGTTGAACAAGGCCAGTACACATGAACCCTAAGTCAAGATTTGTGACAATGCTAGTATAACCATCAATGGTTTCCAGACAGTTTTGTCTACCCTATTTCACTCATAAGGCTTGGGTCAACCAGTGGTGTGGTTTACAGCCACTTCCTAACACTACCACAGGCTGGGATCCCCTCCCCAGACCAGTATTATCAAAAGGTCATCTTGACAAATTAACCATGGTGAGATTTAAACCAAGGCCTGATGGTTGGGAGGTTAATGTTCTAACCACTTAATCATACTTCCATATAAGTGACTGGTGGTCAGGATATTCTCCCAGTAAGCTTCAAGATTCTTCTTCTAGCTGTTAAATTCCTGCTGGATTCACCTTTTTCACTCTGGACATCTTCACTCCAAGATATTTATTTTTTATTTATTTATTTTTCTTTTCACTCTCTCTGGCCTATGTATATATATAAGGCTAGCTCAATGATGGGCTAATAATAATAATAATTATTATAAGCATTATGATTATTCTTATGCAAATAACTTATGTATATCTTGTGTATATCTACCTTTTCCAAACTGCCATTTTGCCAAGGGGAATTAACTCAACAGTTAATATATTAATAGCTGGCCATTCATATACAAGGATACCTGTCGACTATGGTAGCTAGCTATCCTTATTGCAGACACTTACTCAGGTGCATATTGTGTTTGTTCAACATCCACAAAGCCCACCTGTTTATACTGCAACTATGCTTAGCAGACCTTAGTTACAGTTTCTGGGAGAGAAGTGTGTTATCTAGCATGATCAACAATCTAAACAAGGCCAGCATGCATGATGACTTGTAACTTTGTGTTAGTCACATCCATCAATGGCCTCCAAGGGTTCTATCTACCCATTTCAGGCACTTTCTAAAGGTGCTGCATACTAGGGTTGCATCCCCCGGACTGATAACATCAAGAAATCACCTTCCTGACAAATCAACCATATTGAGATTCAAACCCGGGTCTCATGGCCAGAAAGCGAATGTTCTGTGGCAGAGAGCAATGGTCACCCTTGAAATATTAATAATTATAGTAATATAGAATTTTGTTTATAGATTGAAAAATAATCTGTGGTGAAGTTTGTGCCCAGAGAATCTGTGCTTTGTCAGAATTATTAATATCAAATGTCAAAACAATAGTGTTTATATGAACTATGGAATACCAATTGAGAAGAAGAAACTGTTCATTTAAACATGGAGAGGTCAGTAATCAGGTTTGTATTCTAAGTTTACCAACAGCTTGGGTTTTTGTCACAACCGTCATGTTTATTTAAGTGTGTGTTTGTGTGAAAACAGTCAAAGTTGAAGTCGGAATTAGAGGTGGGTGAAGTGAGTCAACCAGGGAATGAAAGAGAGAGAGATAGATAAATAGGCAGTGAGAGTGAAAGCATCTGCTTGTGCTGTCATAAGGGAGGAAGTGAACTCAAGTTATCTGCAATATTGGCACAACACTGCCTTCTTGTATTTTGCTAGTGAAATAATTACGGCAACTACTAAGAACAAAAAGTGTGAACATGAAAACTACTTCTCTCCTTTCAGAATTATTTGCAATATTTGTTTTTTTTTTTTGCTGAACTTTATTTCATATACACTAGTTTCTTGTAAAAGAAGCATTATTCTTTTTGTACCAATTTCTTCCTTATATACATATACATAAATTTTTCTTTGGACTTGAATCAACTTGTTCATATTTGATTTTTATGCTTAGCCCGATTCTCACCCTAACAAACTTGCAGGTAGACCAGCTGAGAATCTTCCAGGATCTACAATTTGTTAATTGCTCTCCAGGATCAAAAAAATTACAACGTGGCTGCAAAGTGGAATAGAATCGACATTTTGAACTGAAGACTTTGATTGAACCTGTAATAGACAGGACAGGGCCAGTGGCTGGTCTTATAGAATACATCGATCCAGTGGGGTCAGGATAGATGTTACATAACCACTCAGCCACATGCCCATATTCAACAGCAGCTAGAATAAAAAAAAAGGATTGAAAAAGTTCACTTGAATTTTTTTAACATTATTTTTATGTAGTTTGAGCATAAACTGATATTTACTTCTTCCTAGAGAATTTGATAGTGAAGTCATTGGTAAAGAAACAACGTGCATGTTTCATATTTGGAACTAAGCATAGGTTGTCAATGCTTTTTTTTTTTTTTTTTTTTTTTAAAAAAAAAAGATGGGACACTTAAAAGGTTATTTGCTCATTTCTGAGCATGCCCATCTTGCCTTTCAAGGCCAATTTGTATTTCTTCAACACTCCCAGAAACAACTCGTGGTTTGTCAGCATAGAGGTTAATATGCTGCTAAGCAAAACCAACCAAGCAACTTGTGGTTTATACTGCAGCTCTACAGAGCAGACCTTAGTTACAGTTTCTATGAAAAAGAGCACATAATCTGGAATGATTAGTAACTGACTTGCCAGTATGCTCAAACTTTCAGTCAAATTATTATTAAGCAGTCACTTCCTTAAGCAATCAACAATAAGATTTGAACCTGATTTGATTTGTTTGTTTCATGGCATATCAACTAATGGGTCATTTAATACTGAAATTTAATTTTCTTGGGAGCTTGGAAGTAATAAAAATATGTCATTCTGCTTTCACAGTAGATGATACTTAGCTTTTGTGCATATACACGTTTGTATGGACATAATTTACTAGATGTGGTGATATGTGTGTTTTATGTAGTTTTGTTGAAGTTATATTTTGGAGTACAGTTTGATTTCTTTAAGAAAATGTTGGATATTATGTGGATTAATTTCATGAAAGGGTTTCTTTCATGTTGATTAATGTATTGTTTGTAATTTTACTAGATATTGACAATAATTTTTTTGTATAAAAATGTATTGCTGGAATTTTTACTATAAAAATGTATTTTTATACTTTCATAGTGTTTAGTTTTTGTTTGATGGGATTCACTATTTGCTCTTAGCTGGGACTCTAACAGGTACTATCACACTCCTCAAAACCTCCAAACTTCTAATCAGAGGCCTTGCTGCTAGATGTAGTTTATTGTCATACCCAAGAATATTGAACCTGGGTCTCATGATCAGAATGCTACTATTCTAACCACTTCATCATATTCTACATCTGTGACATTCTCATAATATGGCTGCAAGATTTTTCTTAGAAACATCATAAACAAAATGGAATTGGATGGAATTAAATGCTAAACCATAATTGTTCAGAAATTCTTTCACTTATTTAAACTAATTATTCACATTCGGACTATTATTCTCATCTTTCTTGTTAACACAATGTTTCAGCTGTTGCATCCTCCAGCCTTCATCAGGCGTGTATTGATCTGGGTAACATACATGGAATTTTGAACTGAACCTCTTATTTAATCTTTATTAAACTCACCCCCATGCCTTGTTTCCACTGAGTCCAAGTACACACTGCCAGCCCAGAACTGAACTCACAATTACTGTATCACTAAATTCATGAACCAATGCTAGCATGGGACAATTCTCTGTGAAGAACTTGGAGCCTTAAACCTAACCAGCATGCTGATGAGTGCTGCTACTTGTCATGCCAGTACCAAGACAAGTCTTGTTGTCATTTTTCTCTCTTTCTTTATTTGTCTATTGTTCTGTGGGACAATTCTGCGTGGAACTTGGAGCCTTAAACCTAACCTGTCTACTGATGAGTGCTGCTGCTGCTTATCATACTAGACTTCACTCACTGAAGTTTTTTCTCTTTCGTTACAGCTGCTGCTGTTGTCTTTCTTTTGTAGGTTAACCAACTCGATATACACCTGATGAAGGCACAATGACCGAAACATTGTGATAACAACAACAAAGCTGAGGACAATAGTTTGAATGTAAATAATGATAACTCATCATAGAAATTCAGACAGGAATTCTTTCACTTGTTTAAAACTAGACTGAATTTTTTGAATATTTCTGATTGGGAATCAATAAAAGAATATTCATAGTATGTCGATTTGGTTTTATTATATGGCATCCTTTAGATTTATTTACAACTAGCAGTAGAGCCCGGCGTTGCCCGGGGATGTAACAGTAAGAGATAGATCAAGTATCGACCATCATAAAGACTGAAAAATAAAATTGACGAAGATTATTGTTTAAGGTTGACGGACACGCATGTCTTAATTTTTTTTTTTTTTTTTTACAAATTGGTCAAACTCAAACAAAAACATTGTTTTCAATCGTTATGAGTCTACCGATTGAATAGAATTTTATTATAAAAAATTGTCTTGTAAATGGAATTTTTAAAGCATTCTGAATGTAAAAATAAAGAAAAAAGTGTGCAAGACAATAAGAAACACTACCTGCCAAAAAAAAAGTGAAGTTTTGTTGAAATCGGTTGAAAAAAAATGTAGGAAATCCGATCCCATATATAAACGAACACACACACAAACAACCTGGGTTTTATAATAAGTATAACTTGATATGAGTTGTCTCCCTTTCATTCTCGCAACAGCGATGCCTCTTAATCGTGTTTTCAAATTGTTTTTGTGCAAAAACAATTGTGTTTTTCCAATTTTTGGCACTGTCAGAACCACCGCAAGGTAATTTTACATAGTCCTGTGAAGTTTTGTTGAAATCGGTTGAAAAATGTAGGAAATCCGATCCAATATATAAACGAACACACACACACACACAACTTGGGTTTTATAATAAGTATGATGTCCTCATATTTGTTGTTATACATTTCAACCACTGAGCTCTCCAGCCTTCTTCAGGTATTTGTCAATCCAAGTTACCATCAAGAAATTTTGAACTGAACCTCTAGTTAATCTATAGGGGTAAACTCTTCTCATTCCACTGTCCATGTCGAGATGTATCATGCTTAAAGGATTAAAGCCTTGGTTTTTGAATTTGGTGGCATAGTACTTGTGAGTTCAATCCCTGGGCTGAGTAGTAGAGACTTAGACTCAGGGGGGAAACATAACTAGTAGTACTAAAGAAGAACAAAATGAGATATCCCTACAGTGGAATAAGAACAATCTACTGTAGATGAAATAAAGGGCTCAGTTCAAAATTCCCTGTTGGTTACCTAGATTGATAGACAACAGGGAAGACTAAAGGGCACAATGGCTGAAACATTATGATAGTAATAAACATGGCAACATTAGTCTGACTAAGTAATTAACTCTCCATCCCTGAAATTCAAACTGAAGTTACCTTTTACATTTGTAAAATATTTAAGTATATTTACCTGGCCTCTCCACCAAAGCTGGATGTGACACAAGGTCATTTTTAACGTGAGGGTCACCATACACATACTTATGTATATGTGCCAAGGACAAAATTGATTTTTGCCCAGTCTCAGGGACCATTGATGTGCTGGCATCAGTATTCTACTGATCCAATGTCTTTAGAGTGATGGGGAAGGTGCTGTTGTGGGGTTGGAATCCCAAGGGCTGAGCAACTTCTTCCACCCAAAATGAGGAAAATCATAGCTCCACTTACAACATAGGGACGTTAACCATGCCCCAGTAACCATCATTGGCTGATGGTTAACTTGTAACATCACCAATTGTAGAGGGTTTTGCGTGTGGAATTCAATTGTGGCGGCACTACGTTTATATTAACGATATTTCCAATGTACAAGATTCAAGTAATAATAACAACAACTCCAATTTGTTAACCAACAAATATATATCGAAATAAAATACGAGCATGAAATAATTTGTTATTCACAAAGTAGATTAAAGAGAAAGAAGTTGTTCCCCTTTATCGGTATATTGATTTGTAATCAACCGTTTGAAGAAAGTTCTTGTGTGAGATAAATGTTCTGAAATAATTGTTAGAACAAAGCTTGCATGTGAAGAATGAATCACACGAAGAATACAATGGCTTGGTACGTGTTCTGAAATAAACTGGTTTGACAAAGTTCTGGTTGATTGTACTTGGCAAAAGTTACAGAGAGAAAATGTAAATTTGTAGTTACAAAATTCTGTGTGTGTGTGCGTTGAGCAAGATCGTGGATTTGTGTTGACGACCGGAATCTTACAGGATCTTACTGGCAACTTACAAAAAGTTGCCCCTTTCAAGGTAGGCTCCCACGGAACTGCAGGAAAACTCGATCTTACATTAAAAATATGTGATTGGTTAAACAGATACTAAACAGATAGGTATGCCCAAAAGATTAAAAGGAATGATTGCAATGGCTAAATTGTCCTATACAAAGGTAGTAGTAATTTGTTAGCCAATTGCAGGAAATAAAATGTGGGCATGGAAAACATAGCAAAACTCATGTGCCAGGTAAATATGTAAGGTACTGACTAAAGGAAGAATCTTTTTTTTTTAATAAATATTTTATTAGGTCAACCATCTTAATTAGCTATGTATTTTGGATATTAATAAAAAAAAAAATCATAAAAAAAAAGAATTAAAAATAATAGTTATTTTTGTTCCTGACAGAATTGTTTATTTTTCTGGCTTTCCATTTTAATTTAAATGGAAAAAAAAAAAAAAAAAAATAGTAATTTTTGCTTCCTTATTTTTATTCAGTAAAATTGCTCAACAACCGATAAGTCATTTTACTGAATTAATTAAACGGGAAATAAATATACAGTGTAACCCGGATATAAGAGAGCTGTCGGGAAGTCTCTTATATCCGGGTTTGGTCTATTTTGTTTAACACGGGCTCTAATTTGGGCCCAGATAAAATCTCTCTTATATCCGGGTTACACTGTACACACAGTGCAACCCGGATATAAGAGAGTTGTCGAGACCGGAGAAGAAGTCTCTTATATCCGTGTTTCTCTTATATCCGGGTTTGGTCTAATACATTAACACAGGCTCTAATTTGGGACCAGAGAAAATCTCTCTTATATCCGGGTCACACTGTATTTAAAAATGCAAACTGAATTTAAAAGAGTAACTAAAGACCCCACCCAAACAGCCAAAAAAAAAAATAAAAAAGGTTTTTCATTTTCGAAAGTATGTGACTAAAGGGAGTTAACTAGCAAAAGTGTTGTTATTTACAATCATGGCCGGCGATTTTTCCTCGTCGTTTGATTCCTTTTTTAGTTCTTGGTACCCGATCATTTTAGCCTTGATCGGGGGCTTTGGATTTGCTTTCAGGTAATTTGAGACACTTTATTTTAAAATATTGAAAAACCGGTGAGGATTGAGGTTTTAATATGTAATATTTGAAATGTTCTTTTCCATTAAAAATGTAATCTCTATTGTTTAAATTTTTGAAAATCAATATTTGTCTATTCCCCCCCCCCTCTGTTACTTCTACACAAAATACAAATATATTTATTTAAATAGGGTGTTTGTAATCTATTTTTGTTTTTACTATATACACTAATAATACCGCTCGGAGAAATAGAATCACTGACTACTTATAAGTAGTTGTGAATAAATGCTCTTTGATGGAAATTTCTAATCAGCATTTTTTAAATGGATACAAACAAGCATTTAAACATGCGGACATGCCCATAGCGACTTTAATTTCATTTAATGAAAAAAAAAAAAAAGGTGATTTAAGTTTTTTGAACGCAGTATGGTCGTTGGTAGCCAGACGGGCGGGTCTGAGTATTACAAAAACTTTTGATCTATTCGGGTTTCCGCACACAACCATCTGTGAGGTTTACAGAGAATTGTCTGAAAAAAGAAAAATAAATCCAATGAGCAACAATACCGTGGGCAGAAATCCCTTGTTGGCGAAAGATTTCAGAGGAGAATGGCCAGAATGGTTCTATGATAGCAAGGCAACAAAATTCAATTAACTACTCTTTACGACGGAAGTACAGAAGAAGACTAAGAAGAGCATCATTTTTTTTTTTTTTTTTTTAAACTCACAACACGTTGAACCTAAAAGATGGGTTACCGTAAAACCACGCCGGGTGCCACTTCTATCAGATAAGAAAATAATCCTTACTAGGATTCTGTTCATAATTTTGAAGGTTTTAAATTTAATTTGACTCCGTGTTAGAGTCAAGGAGCTAAATTACTCCAAACAGCCACGGTTCCGATTTTCAAATAATTGAACTGGTTTTTTGTTTTTTAAAAAAAGGGTAACAAGTTAACAACACATTCAACAAATTGTGTACTATAAACGTTACATTTTTTACATAAATTAAATTTGTTGATTGAATGTGTTACTATAATTTACGAAAAAAAAATCCTATGTACTTTATTGTAGGTGTAGGACGTAAGATTTAAAAAAAAAAAAAATACCCTATGACAAAAATAGTTCAAACAAATTTGAGGTCACAAAAACAATACGTTGGGCACGCAACAGATAGACACGAACCGAGTTTACAAAAAAAAAGCCAAAAAAAAAAAAAAAAGCATTCTTATTCTTCTTAAACACACACACAAAAAATGTTTTGTGTGCCAACCCAAATGATGACCAAAAAATTATCAATGAAAATGAAATGTGTCTTTTCTTTTTAGTTTTTAAAATTAATGCTGCATAAGGTCCTCCGAAAACAAAAAACAAGTCATAAAGTGAAGAAAAAGAAATACTTCTTTGAATAGTTTTCAATTTCAGAGAATATAGTACAATTTTCGAAGCAAAGTTCGTGGTAATAGCGAAGAATAGATCAAGAAGCACACCAGCCTAAGACTTGATGTGGGATCGACCTTACTGTTTCTTTTTCAATTTTCGTCCGGAGGTTATCAAGTTTTTCTTTCTTTCTGGACTTAGATTCCTGCAGCAGATATTTGTCGGCTCCAAAAATCAAATTCAAGGCCCCCCACCCTTTTAAATAAACTACACAGGTAGGTTCCAAATACACTCCCCAGAATTTGGTTTTAGGTAAAAAAACAAACGCAACTGTTTTCCCACAAATCAATAATTAAAAATATACCAAAGATATTTTCGAAATTGAAACATTTAAGTGGCCAGACAATGCACGACTCGAGCAGCTTAAATTTCTTAAACATAGAAGATTGGTTACCGCAGCAGAAGACCACGTCGGCTGCCACTCTATTTGTCAGATAAGAAATTGAGGTTGCGTACAATTCACGAACGATCACAAAAAATGTGGACAATTGTAGCAAAAATGAAAAGTTTCCTGGTTCGATAAGTCAACAAATGGATCGATCCTACCTTGTATTCAAAGGTTTCAGGCTATTGGTGATAATGTAAAAAAATGAATGGTATGGGTAATATTTTTTTTTTTGAATACACTGGGACCTTTAAATCGTTTAAAAATGTCATAGCCTACGCAGGTATTATTGTATTGTAATTGACCACATGTCTCAATTTATTGTTATGGTGCACCTATCCACTGGTGGCCATTTCCAGTAGGACAACGAATCGTGTCACAAATAAAAAAAATATTGGTAGATTGGTTCTTGGAACATAGCAATGAGTTTTTCTGTGTTAAAGCGGTCTCCACAGTCATTGGATCTCTAAGTTCGACAGAGCACCTTTATTTTTGGCAAATATGGTGGAAAGGGGATCTGAATCTTGCATTTGCAGCTAACCAAAACCAATCTAGAAAAGTGCAGAACGCCATACATGGATCCAAATTTCGAAAGAATGCTTCCAGAACATTGTTGAATGAATCCATGCCAAGAAAATTCTAAGAAGTTCTAAAAGTTACGGGTCTAAGCCGGGTACTAGAAGAAGATTAAGAATATATACAACCTAAAAGTGACTGGTGAAATTTTCATCTAATTTTTAAGTTGGATTTTTAATCTTTTTCTAAAGCTGGGACAGGGAACTGAATTTGTTATATAATATTTTTCTTTGTTTTTAAATTTAAAAACATAACGACAAAAATTTTGTACAATTTTTGGCACTATCGAAGGAAAAAATAGGATTTTTTTGTGACTAATTTTTGTTGAATTAGCATTTAGTGAGAGACTTTCCTCTATCCACGATATTTGTAAGAATCGAAAAATATTGATTTTTTTATCGTTTTAAAAAGGGGAAATAGTCTTTTCGTAAAAGAAATAATAAAAAGAAATTGTGATTAATTTTTGTTAATTAGCATCACATCTTTCCCTATCAACAACATCTAACAGAATCGAAAAATATTGAGTTTTTTTTAATTTTCTGTATCCTGTTCAATGTTCATGAATACGGTCTCAAGTAGATCCTTGAAAAGTTTTAAAAAGAGTTATCTTCCCTTGTGCTTACGTCATTGATAACTGTGGCTCCTTTTAGTTTTTAACCTATTTTTTTAGCCTTTAATTCATAAGTAATTGAAGATATTTGCCCTTTCCAAGAGAATAAATTTTCACAGCAATATGAAAATATTTGAGATAATCGAAACTTATTGTAATGTAGCATATACGAATCTACCATAAAATTTCTGAGAGAGAAAAGAATATTGCAACGGCATAAGTGTAAGTGGAAATGGAAAGTTTGGTAGAATGGTGTTGACTGCCCAAAAAATCAATCCATACCATTTTTTGTATTCTACGAATATGTTAAGCAAAATACAAAAACAAGAGGAAACGACAAAAGACAAATATTTGAATAACAAGTAATTTTCAATGTATTTTTTGTAATGAAAATATTTTACAAAAATATAGTCGATTTTTTTTTTTTTTTTTTTTTTTTTTTTTTAGGTGAAATATTGTTAGAGTTTATGTAGAATTCAAGTTTGGTGAAATTTGTTAATGAACTCTAATTCGAAAGGTTGTTCATTAGAATCTGTTATTGAAGATTCTGTAAATTAATTGCAAGAGAAAAAAATTACTGTTCATGTAAATAGTAAATGTAAAGTTGAATGCAATTTATGATCAAAAAAGTTATCTACCTTTGATTGTTTTGTGTAATACAATGTTCTCGAATGTAGATAAATAAGTTGATTTGTTAGCAGGAATTTGTTTAACTTCTGCATAAAGGAATTTGGTGAGTGAATAAGAATAAAGTTCACTGATAAGTTTTGATGAGTGAGTGTCAATATCGTTAAGTTGTGTAATGTTCGTATGAATGAAAAAACTTAAAATTGAGTGACGTGAAGTTTAGTTGCAATTTGATTGATGTCACAATTCTCAGTGGCGAGTGTGAATGAGTTTCTGTTTTTATTTGCTTCAGGTGGCTCACAGACTTGGCGCAAACTTGGATTTCACTCATGAGCTGTAAAAATTAGTCAAGCGTGGGTGGATAGTCACGCCTACTTGTATATTTATTAACCAATGTGGGCTCGAGATTTTTTTGAAAGTGTATGAAGTTGAAAGTTTTCTGTGATCCACTTTTTGCACAGATTTGACCCAACTATTTTGGGTATTGGAATAATGTAAAATTTGGGTTCTTCATAAGACCAAATAGAAATGCCCTTTTTTTTTTTCTTTTTTTTTTTTTTTAGTTTTTTAACCAAAAAAAATGTGAAAGAGAGACAAGGGAGGTGAAATGTAGAAATGAAGAAAGACTTTTATGGTGATGCCTGGAATGCAAAGGGAAAAAAATATCTATAAAAAGTGGTATTTTTTTTCTTTTTTAGAAAAGCGAAATTTGATACAGAGACTTTATTTTATTAACATATATCTGGGCATGTGAAACTCAATTAAAACATGCACCACTATGATGGATATTTCCGAATCATGTATCATCCAGTGGTTTAATTACATAAAAGCAATGTTTTGTGCAAGGCTAATTAACTGCCCAATTCAACTTGGAGGACCTAGGATAGTGGTCCAGGTAGATGAAGTAAATATTGCCAAAAAAATAAAACATGAGAGAGACCATTCTGTCCAAGATATTTTTGGCATTTACGACACTGCCACAAATCTAGACTCCCTGGGTGACTGGTCTGAAGATACATTTTTAAAACAAAAAATAAAGCCAGGAAGCATTATCCATTCCGACCTTAGGAAGGCATATGAGGTGGTAAGCAAGATAGAAAGTTAACCCAGTTTATTCACCAAAAAAATGGATCCTAACCAAATCTTCCTGGATCCCAATACACAGGCACACATCATCCATGTGGAACACATGTGAAAAAATGTGAATAGTAAATTTAAATGCATGTATGGGGTGCATTTGGCTATGTTACCTTCCTATTTCAACAAATTCATGTGTCATATGCAATATGGCATCATCCACAATGATGCCTTCAATAATATATTGAACCATATTGCAGACCTATACCCTAATACCCTAACTTCAAAACTTTAATGCGTATTCAACGTATGTTTTGTTTATTAAATAATTATTTTTGTTAAACAATTGGCTTTTTTCTTTTTTTTTTTTTTCAATATTCAAAAATATTTTCATAAAAAAATGTATATATCCGTTTGCTCTTTATTGAAAATAAATCTGTTTCACAATGATTTAAAAAAATGTAAAAAGAAAAATTTTCACCAATTTTAATTGTTTCATTTAAATTTCGAAAGTTTGAATCAAATCATACCTTGAGGAGGCAAAAAGACTGCCTTGGTAAAGAAAAAGAATTGCTTATTAAAATAGTTGGGGTTTCATTTAAAAGATTTAGTTTTGAGACATTTTTTTAATCCTATATTATGGCATGTATCTAAATTTTCTTTATCTTAAATTTTCTTAATCTTTGCTATGATTCCTGTAAACAAATAATTTAAAATAGGAAAAGAAAAGATCAGATTACTCTGGATGAAATTACTCTGTTATTACACAAGCTAATATATCTGTTCATCTATGAAATATCCAAAGTATGTAAGGTGGAATTTTTGGAAAGCAGTTGAATATTTAAAATTTTATTCTGAGAGCATTTTGCTCTGCAAGAGCATCAACAGAACTACTGGAAAAATGTAAGGAAAAGATTACTATGGCAACCTTGCTGCTTAGAAATGATGTGGTTAATTTAAAAATTAATTTAACAGTTAATAAAATTTAAAAATAAATATCCTTGAGCAAGTCAAACATTTGTTCATAGGAAAATGTTAAAATGTAAATATTGTGATTTGATATGCTAGGTCTGCTTTTAGTAAAGTTGATTCACTGGATTCCCTCTGGACAGATAGATTCTATCTTGCATATTTATAAGTCTACCATTCATCTTTGCTTTGAATATTGCTACTACATCTGGTCTGATGCTCCTGCTATGTATTTAGAGATTCTTGATAAAACCCAAATAATCTGCTACATTATTGGTCCTGATCTGACATCTTGGATTCAGTCATTTTCCCTTTGGCATAACACAGTTTCCCTGTACCTTTTCATGTTAATTGTTCTCATTAAATTTCCTTTATGATATCTAGACTTGATGAATTTAAGCACAGTACTTGAAAGAGCATCAAGGTTATATCATTTTACAGTTGAAATGGCTAGATGCAACTGTAAGTTCTATGCTGATAGTTTCTTCTATCATACTTCTTGCTTGTTCAGTTATTCTCAGGATCCTCTTGCAGAACAAAATGTTAACTGAATAAAATATTCTAAACTGGCTTATAAGAAAATGGTCTTGCTATTTTGATCTATAAACAGTTGGGTGAATAGGCAGGGTGCAATAACGTTTCAACTTTACTAGTCTCTTTTACTCACAAATTGAAGAGAGTTACTCTTAGACAGAAAAATATCACCCTTTCTTTTCACCAAAACAAGTTTTGTTTGTGTTTTGAATACAACTTTAAACTTAAAGTAAACGACATTGTTAAAATTGAAGATGGAGACTTTATTGTATTCTGCCTATTTTGTGCCTTTTTTATTTTTTTTAACAAGCATCTAAGCAGTATCCTTCCTGTTAAAAGCCAGGATTGAATTGAAGTGATTTCCATTTTCTGGACCCAGTTGTCATATTTTAAAGAATATTTTATGACTCTATCTAAAAGATTGAAGGGAAAGTGAGTATTGTGATTGGAAAAATAATTTTTTTTTCTATGAATATTTCTAACTTCATTTCACATTTACTCTTTCAAATAATCCAGAATTAAATTCTAAACATGGATTACAAATTTATCTATATTTCTGAGATGAGTTATTGTAACTGTTTACACTATTTACATTGTTCAAACTGTTGTCCTCATCTTTATTGTCATATTCACAATGTTTCTGTCATTGTACGTTCCAGCTTTCGTCAGGTGGTATTCCACCTGCCATGCCTTTGTATATCTCAGTTTTAGCTAATTCCCCCTTGATAACACTGCAAGTTTTTGTTCTTTCTGCTAGGGTCACAGCAGACTGATGAGGACAACAGTGTAAATGGATAACCAATGAGCAACAGTTCTGACCAATGCCTAAGTATCAAAATTCTTGACTCAGAATAAATCTATTTTTCTTTTAACAGGCAATATTTACGTGGTACTCCTTATGAGAGCAAGAAACATTTGAAAGGGAAAACTGTTTTGATTACAGGGGCCACATGTGGGATGGGAAAAGCTGCAGCTTTAGCTTTTGCCCAAAGAGGTAAGTTTATTTCTTTGTCTTTATACAAGTTTCCATTTTCCACTTTGTTTTATTGGTGATGTAATGGAATAACCTGTCATCCCCATGAGTGACTACACTATAGGTAGTAACTACCTATAAGTATCTGTAAGTCAACAGACTATAGAGACTAGCTGCGACCTGTTCCAGCTAAACAGTCGAACTATCTGCCTTTAGGCAGAGAGGAGCCTGGATGAGGCTCCACTGAAGGGCAGAGTCTCGTTCGGGGAGGTAGACTGACCCTGAACCTGTTTATGCGGGTTCAAAAAGGGAATATTTTTGGCTGAGCCTACAGGCTTGGAGAACCCATGTTAAACCGGCCTTGTGCCACATGCAACCATCATGGGGGCTAGCTAAATATACTAGCTGGTATCTGTTGAGTACGACTCAGACTTACGCGAGAACTACCAACCTTCCAATAGTAGCACTCACTACTGGATTGACTTCTAACGACCTTGTGAATAACTATTACCTTTATTCTTATTGTACTGGTTTTTTACGATAAACCTTTACTTATTTTATCCACTGTGTTTGTCAAGTATATATTCCGATTAGCACGGAATATAACAATTGGCTCCTTCACAAAATACGATTTCTTTTTAATCATTTCATCCCAAGCAAGGCAATAAAGCCACTAGGATGCAAGAGATTAGTGACTGTTAGAGAATATGAGAAAAACTACTATTAAGGAGAGACGACAATAAAAGATTAAAATGACAGAAGATAATGATTGACATTGCATTTAAATTTTTGAAGATCAAGTTGACTGAGAAGCAAGAAGCCAGAAGAGAGTTCCACAAGTGAGAAATGCAATAGAAATAAATGTTAGCATAAAAGTTACGGTTACATCTAGCCATTTCAACTGTAAATTGGTGAGACCTTTCAATCTAGTACTGTGCTTAAATTCATAAAGTCTAGGTGCTATAGAGGAAAGTTCATCAAAACAACATGAAAGTATTTATAGAAAAGACACAGGAAGCAACATTATGGTGGTAGGAAAGGGACTGTAGCTGAGTTACTTGATCAAGACCAATAACATTGCAGATTCTTTTTGGGATTTTATCAAGAATCTCTAAATATATAGCAGGAGTACCAGAGCAGATGTGGCAGTGATATTCAAAGCAAGGATGAATGGTAGACTTAAAATATGCAAGATAGATTCTGGTGAGAAAAATTGTCAAGCACAATATAGTGAACCAAATTTCTTAGCTGCAGATTTAACAATTGTTTCAATATACTATTTTCACTTCATGTCAGCTGAAAATATTAGTCCAAGAAGGGGCAATGAGTCACTTGCCTGGAGGTTAGCATCAGCCATGCTGATGGAAGGTAAAAGGATTCTCTCGGATGTTTAAAAGAGAGCAGTTTTGTTTTAACAACAAAAAAGGATTTATTAAAAAAACAAAAAACAATGATGAAATTTTCATTGACAGTATTGATTACATATATTGTGACATAGCAAATTAAGAAACATTTCTAAGATGTTAGCAAGAACCAAGATTTCCATTGTACAATTGGGCTCATGTCCATATCATGCTGAGACAAGTTCTTGTATCCTGTATGTCTTAAAGGAGACAATCTTTCATCAGTTCCAATAGACTGGTGCTACAAAATCACAAATAACTTTACAACATCACTTGAAGACTTCCAACAGAGGCAACAACTAAAATGGATAGCACATGTAAGCCAAAGAAAAAAATAACATAGTGAAGATGTTGATTTTTCCACACTACCTTAAACAAAATGTTAGGAAGGAAACTCCCATCAATAAAAAATAAAGAGCAATAACAGTGGACCTGTGAAGCCTATTTTTACTGAAAACCTGTTTTAAGAGAAAGATTTTATAAATTTCAACTGACAATAATGCTAACTGATCTGTCAATGAATATTGCATGTTTCCTGTATGGAAACAGCTAATCTCATTATTATCATTACACAGAACACTTTGTAACAGCCCACTCTTAATAATTAAAAAAAAACCTAAAAACTTTGAAAGTTGTTCATAGGTTTAAAGGGTTCATCCCATACAATGCCTGAAGTCTTATTTGTAATGTTAGTGCTGGCCAAACACTATCAGAATGAATAGAAATTCATATTTAGAGGAGAATTGATTCATTCATTTCTACAGCTTATCAGCCCTTTGCAGGTTATTCAAAACTAGAAAACCTTTTTAGATTGTAAGGATTTTTGTAAGAGGTGGAATTTATACTTTTCCCAAGAGTATTTGTGCGTAAGTGAATATAATGAACCAACTGCAATTCTGACCCATTATCCATTAGACCAGTGGTTCCCAAATGATGTGGTGGAATGATTGAATGACAGTCAAAGATTTAGAAACAGTTTCAAATAATTCATATGTCAAAAATAAATATGATTTCAAAATTTAAAATATCATTATGGACTATTTTTGTAATTGCATGCATGAGTCCCAGTATAAATAGTTATTGGCCAATTTTAACATAGTGATATTTTTTTGTATTATATCAAGTATTAAGAATATAATAACTAGGGTCCACAAATTGGAGGAGAGAGTTATCAATGATAATGTTCTGTTCTAATTTGTAGTTATCTCCCTTTAACCCTTTCTCGCTGAACCTTTTTTTAGCATAGGGTTGCTTGCACCTTTTCAGTTCTGACAAATATCAAAAGCCAAAACAAGGGACAGGTTTCTTTGTGCTGAGAGTGTGTCTATTTCAAATTAGGCTTAATATAAAATAGATTGTCAAAAACAAGCTCATACCGTTCATTAATTTTTTTTTAATTTAATTATAAGTTATTTGTATTGTATATTATATTTAACACACTGTTGGTCATTTTTTATTTTTAAATGTGCTTTTTATCACATAAAATTTGGTGAGGCACGAGCACTTTTTCATTACGAAAATGTGGCCCAAAGAAAAAAGTTTGGGAACCACTGCATTAGACCACCCACACATCCAAGCTTACAGCACCTGGTATTTTCAAGCGGGCACTCAACTAGGTAAAGACCAGGCTAAATGTTGATTAACTTTGGTGATCATATGGGAACCAGTGTTTCACATATGCGGTACAGAAAAATTAGTCTTTTCTATAAGTTAATGTTTGGCGTTGCCTACAATATGTTAGAATCTCTTTTCTGAATATTCCTTGCTTGTCTTTTATTCTTGTGTCTTCTCTATACCTTTAAATATGGCAGATTAAGTAATCGTAGTTTTTAAATACATTGAATGATTTGAAATCTTGCAAGAAATCCATCAACACGAACCTCTATAACGATCTAGATCTTTTTTTTTTGTGGGGAAAAAGATTGGTGCTAATGTCTTGTTCCCCTAATCTGTTTCTCAAGCAATTCCATACTAAGTGATCTAATTGGTCACACTGATAGCATCACAATTGTACGAGTTTTATCAGCCTCTCCTTGTTGACTCGAGCTGCCTCTTGACTGGCGATTCTGCCCATCACATCTGAAGCATGTAATTTTTCCTGGCATATGTAATTATTTGCATGTGCGGCTCGGTGAATTTGTAACAATGCACTTTATTTTTACTACAAGAAATCACAGTCAGCCTGTCAAATATAAAATCAAATTCCAATGTTTATAAATTCAGGATAAAAACTTTTAATATATTAATATATTTTGTCTTCTTGCTTTCGGTGAACATTTGTAATCATGTCTATGGCAATCTATAGGGGTGTTTCCTTAGGTACCTCTCTGAGTTACTTTATAAACCATTTTTGTTTTCAGGTCTCTGATATTTTATGGTATCCATAACAATTTGGACAAATTTATAAAAATATTTTCAACTGCTCGTTTCTTTTCAGAATTCAATTTTTTTCTGGATTTGTTACTTGTTTAATTAATTAATAATTCACTAAATGATAACAGATCATTTGGATAATTCTGCCATAAATGATACTTTATCTAATAAAATTGTATATTGCCCAGTTATCTCCTCTTCTTTTGCAACCAGAGTTCAGGAGAAAGTGAATTTCGATTCTAATTTTCAGGTCAATCAAATTAATACTTATTAAAAGAATTTAGAAAGACTATCCATATCAAAACTGCCAGCCAGTATGTCCAATACTGGCTGGCACATATAACCACATATAATTTGTCTTTTACCAGTGATTTACCAGGCAAAAATGAACTCTCAATAAAGCTCTTCTATTTTCTATGAATATATTTACCGTATATTTTCTGTATATAAAGCAACCTTTAGATAAGATGACGGAAAAAAATACAGCAAATTTTCATGAATTTATCCCATACCTGTAGTATAAGACGACTGCTTCTTGATTATATAAAGATGATGTTATTGGAAATGTTGGTACTTACGTTATCCTTAGAAATTCAAAATAAACGAAATAACAAAACCAATTCTGTGTCATGTTTTTCCTACACATGTCCCCTAAAAGGTAAACCATTGTTTTGTTTACATTTTATCACATGATCTCTTGCAAATACTGATTCTTCTTCTTTCTCTTCTTTTCAAACAGCCTGGTGTACTAATGGCCATTTACTTATACTTCATTGACAATCACAAAATATCATAATGTTATTAGCAGTAATAACATTATGATAATTTACGATAATAGTACATTCCATTGCTGTGAACATAATCATAACTTGATCTTTACATTTTCTCAGCTGAGCTTGCATTGATACAAGTCGATTTCATTCATAGGGAATTATTCTTTGAATAGTCAATTTATTATGAACTTATGCCAATAATATATAAAATAGAAATGGTTTTATTACTTTTATTATCAGTTTATTTGATTTGAATTTTTCATGTCCATTATTGATTATTGCACCAAGGCCAATGTTAGCTTACTGACAAACATCACTTAAGGTTTCTTTTTTAGAATTGTAGTATAAGCTGACCTCCAATTTTTAAGGATCATTTGTAGGATTTAAAGGTCATCTTATACATGGAAATATATGGTAAATGATATGGACTATATTTCTTAGAGTGTAATTCTGCAAATTCACTTTGATGACATTCAATGCACCCTGTTTTAAAAATACTACAAATATAAAGATTTCATTTTTTTTTTTCCCTCTTAGAGATTACAGACTAATTTTCTTTTTCTGTGTTATTTACAAATATGCAAACAATCTTAGTCATTACATTGCATTAATAATTTGAAGTTATTCAGTGAGATCGACTACATTTGCAGAAAACATTTGCCAAGAGATGCGTAATGCTTACTGCATATTCTGATATACTTCATATTTATTTTCACATGCTTCAAGAGATGTGTAGCACTAGTTTCATGTCATTTGGGTGGTTTTATTTGCAGGTGCCCGTGTCGTGCTTGCTTGTCGTGACACAGAATTAGCAGAAAAAGTAGTCAAGGAAATCCGAGATACATGTGACAACATCAATGTCATTGCATTACACTGTGACCTCAGTTCCATGGAATCAGTTCGAGCATTTGCCAAGGAGTTCAAAAAATGTGAGGATTTTTTTTTTTAATTTTATATATTATTTAACAGCTTTGTTATATAAAAAAAAAAAAACATGTTTCCTTTTTTTTTTCTTTGTCAGAGTTAAATAATTATAAAACTGGGTATTGTGAAATAGTGAATTTTTTATATTTTTTTTATGCCATGTCCCTTCAGAATGTAGGTGATCATGACACTCCACAGATTCCTTTTCTTTATTATTTGTGAATAGCCATGCATTCTTGGGAAATGCCGAAGTGTGTTTTCCTGTTGTCTTCTTGACAGTTTGGAATTCATCATTTTCCTTTCCTTTACCTGTTATGAAAAAGTTTTGAAAACAATTCTTTAAAACCTGGCAGCTGTCAATATTAGACACTGCACTTCCAAACTAGCTGTAGTGCCACACAGGGAATTATATTGGTATTCTTCATGCAAACCAGACTCCAAATATCCTGTGATGGAAAACCTCTTGACTTATTTTTTTTTTTTTTTTTTTAATCCTCTTGCCCAAGACGCAAAGGGTTACTGGGATTGGAAGAGAATGAGAAAACTTTAGTGAGGAAAAAGGACAATGAAAGAACAGGTTTCTGGAAGATGGCGATTGACATTTCATTTAAATTTTTGAAGATCATAGGTGACAGGAAAACAAGAATTGGAAGTGTGTTTCACAAGCAAGAAGTGCAAGAAAAGAAATTAGACTAGAACTTTGGTATATCTAGGTAATTCAGCATCTGTTTGAGAATATTTTTCTGATATCCAAAATAATACTTAGTAAATAAATATTTAAGAGTGAACCTCAGTTATCAGGAAACTCACATTTTTTTTTCTTTTAGTCATTTAATCCCAAGAAAAGCAATAATGTCACTAAGATGCAAGGGTTTACTGGGAGTGAAAGAGAATGAGAAAACTTTAGTATGGAAAAAAAAAAGATTTCATGAAGACAGATGATCGCAATTAACATTACAGTTAAATTTTTGAACATTGTAGTTGGCAGGGAAGCAAGAAACTGGAAAAGAATTCCACTGACAAGAAGTGCGAGAAAAGAACTTAGTTACATTTAGCTATTTCAATATTAATGAGACCTAATTGCCAATCTAGTAGTATGCTTAAATTCAGTCGAGGTACAAAGGAGGAAAGCTCATTAGAACAATTGTCATGAAAGTATTTATTGAAAACACAGAGGGAAGCTAAATTACAGTGGTGAGTAAGTGACTGAAGTCAAGATGTCAGGTCATTACAGACCTTTCTTTGGAATTTGTTGAGAATATCAAGAATATATAGCAGGAGCAACAGACCAAGTATGGCAGCGATATTCAATGCATGGACGAATGGTAGATTTATAAATGTGCAAGATGGAGTCTGGTGAGGAAAATAGTGAATCAATCTTCCTAACAGCCGGTCTTCATGTAAATGGAAAACGTGAGAACAAGAAGGTTCAATGAATTGTTCTGGAGGGTTAGGAATATGCAGCAATAGTTCTCTATGATGATTAAAAAAAAGCGAAAGAGTATTAAGCAGGCAAGAAAAGAAATTATTAGCATAGAACTTATGGTTACATCTACCTATTTCAACAGCAAAATGATGAGACCTAATTGCCAATCTAGTAGTACGCTTAAATTCATGCGGTCAAGGTACCAAAGAGGCGAGATCATTAGAACAACTACCATGAAAAATATTTATAGAAAAGATGAGATGCCAGTACAGGACTGATAACATTACAGACCCTTTTTTTGGATTTTAGATATCTCAAGATATATAGCTGAAGCACCAGTCCAAATTTGGCGGCAGTATTCAATGCTGTATGGATAAATAGTAGGTTTATAAATGTGCATGTTAGATTCTGGTGATCAAAATTGTCTGACATGAAATACAGAGAACCTCTATTCTTAGCAACAGGCCAGCAGTTGATTCAATATAATCCTCCCCACACACTTCAGGTCAGTAGAAAATGTGAGACCGAGAAGGTTTAATGAGTTGCTCTCTTGGAAGTTAGCGTCAGTTATATACCAATGGCATGCAGAAAAAAAATTTTCTATGGTGATTAAATGAAAGCAGTTTCGTTTTGGATGTGTTCAAATTTACAAGCCATTACTTGTCCCAGTTAACCATTGTTTAGAGATCCTTTTCGAGAGCAGTTGCCAGTTTTACTTTATTGAACCTGCCAGACTTGCGACTAAAACAGGAGTAAATAGTTATCATCAGTATAAATACCTTGTTGGGAACTGATGCCATTGGGAAGGTTGTTAATGAAAAGAAACAACATAGGTTCAAGGATAGAACCTTGGGGTAGCCCCTCACATTATTATGAAATGAACTAGCTGCATGTTCATTTGACACTATCTTCATTACACAATTTGTTAGGAGCTATTGGATTTAGCAAAATATTCATCCAGAGACACCATAGCCCTTGAAATTGTGGAGAAGGCCAACATGCCAAACCCTGTCAAATGCCTTTTGAGATATCTTAAGCCACAACACAAGCTTTGGAATTCTTATCTAAAGCCTGACAGACAGATTCAATAATAGCCGTTAACGTGTTGGCAGTAGACCTGGAGAAATGAATGCCGTATTGTTTATCCAAAAGAAAGCCATGTGAGGTGAGATGCTTAACCAATTCAGCTTTGGCTTTGAAATATCATTGAATTTCACCAAACCCCTACCTCTGTTCACAGCAACTACCTGCCGCTGTGCTGTTAATACCTTCTAAACTTCTGTCTAACTGTGAGGTGTTGTTTGTTTGGCAACACTCTGGCCCAGGATAAAAATTATATCATTTGAGCATCGTTGCTAAACTGCTTGAATGATGTGTTAACTAGAGATTATTATTACTCACCTAAGAATTCAGAAACTCTCTGAAAATACTCACTGACAATGACTATGTGCCAAGCATAGTGAACAGTACTATAATCTTGTATCAATGCCTACACTTTGAGATTGTAGGGACATTGTCCCCACAGTCTAATCATGATACACTGTTCACTCATCAATTGGATGCATGCTTGCATTAGACAGATAAGACAAATGATTTTTAATATAGACATTTCACACACACGCACACATGCAGAGAACTTAATCCATTGAAAGTTAACTGATAAAAATAACCAGTTTGATCTTTATGGTTGCAGCAGCTGCAGCTCTTTTGAGGAAATAACAGTTTGTCATATGTCTGCAGATGTGCAGTGATTTTCTGAGCGAAGCTTAGATGTGGCACAAGGCCGAAAGTATGAGGCACCTAGTGATGTGCAGTTGGTGCAATTGTTAGAGGCACAGAAAGAGAAATCAGCAAGTTGAGTTTGAATTCCAGTCTCATTTTTCTTAGGTTTTTGTCATGTTTACTTTGAAGAGTATATACTCTCCTTTTTTCCAAAATTAGATGGATTGGATTTCTAGAATTAAATGGATTATATTTCCAGAATTGAATAGAATAGATTTCCAGAATTAGATGGATTGGATTTCCAGAAATTGGGTGGACTAGATTTCTCTGTCTTTAAAACCCTGATTTTTACTTAGACATGAATGCTAACTACTGGTGCCTGTGAAAAATATCTGACAATCTCTATCACCAAGCAGGTCTTCTAGATCAAGATGGGACATCTTCCATTTTTAAAATTCAAATGTATATCTATTAAATTAGAAAACAGATTGAAGCTAACTCATTAGTTTATTTTTCCAACTTTCAGGTGAATCTCAACTTCATATTCTTGTCAACAATGCAGGTGTAATGATGTGCCCCAAAGACTTAACAGAAGATAAATTTGAGATGCAATTTGGTGTCAATTATCTTGGTAAGTATTTCTTTTCCCTTTTCTGTTTGACCTTTCAACCCTTACATTGCTCATACCTTTATCATTGCCCTTGGTTACATAATTTCTCATTAATGTCATCAATATTTCGCATTACTTTTTAGATATATGTTGATATTGACTAAGAGGGATATTTTTGTGCTTACAGCCATATCGCGTTGAAGCACTGGTTCTAGTATGATCAATGAAGTTAAGCAATGTTGAGCCATGTTAGTACCTAGATGGGTGACTGCTTGGAAATACTAGGTACTGTAAGCTTGGATACATGGGCAATGTAATGGATCAGTCAGTTAAGTGCCACATGTGATACATGCTTGGGCAATCAGGTATCTCTTGATAAGGCAGAAGATTTTTCCTGCAGTAGGTTGTAATTCCTTCTGTGGTAGACTAGTTGCCAAACAAAGCTAAAGAACCCAGACTATCCTGCTATTTAACCCATAGCTGGGAGAGAAGAGATAGATTGGTGCCTTTCCCGAGGGTATTTGTGTGTAAGTAAATATAATGAACTTGAATGGAATTTGAACTCGGCTCTCGGAATGTAATTTGGAGATCTGAGTTCTAGTTTCACTCTGGTTTGTTATATTCACTTACCTGCAAATAACTTTGGGAAAAGTATGAATCCACCTCTTCTCCTCCCCCAGCTATGGATCAATTAGTAGGACTTGTATTAGTAAATCATTACTATTATCATCATCCCAAAATTCTTATAGTCTAAAAATATTTTCTGGCTTTAAAATAGCCTGCAAAAAGTTGATAAGTGGTAAAAAAACAAATAAAAAAAAAATGTGCTGTTTTTATTTTCTTGTCAGTGAAAGAGAATTGAAACCCAAAGGATAGATTACTTTTTGATTTATGAATAGCAAGTGACACATAAAGAATACCTTTTTATGCTTGAAAATGATTTTATAGAAAATAATTCAATAAAAGTAAGCAATTGAAGAAAGACACGTGTCTTGCTTTTCTAGACGCTGAAAAGTTTGTAGCACAGCCTACTTCCCAAAATTTGACCATATGACAAGGCATCAGAAAATTGTGGCAATCTTTTCAGTAAACCCCTAATTGGGAAAATAATAGTAGAGTATTAGTTTTCATAGACTGGATTTTCAGATTTTGAGTACATTTGTATAATTTTGGCAGAAATGATTTGGAAATGTTGCAATTTTTTATTTGTGTATTTTTTGAACCAGTTTTATTTATTGGGAATAATCTAGGTTTTATTCACAAATTCCTGTTTTTTCTCTCTTTTTGGTCTCAGCAGAACAATGTGACTACCACACACACACACACACATACATACATACACATATATATATATATATATATATATATATATATATGGTTACAGTCTGTTTCAAGCTTAAATGCAATTGTCAGTCCATGACAACACAATTGTTTCAGTATCTGTCTATATTTCTGAGATGAGGTATTATGTACATTATTTACATTATTTGGACTATTGTCCTCATCTTTGTCACCATATTTATTACAACATTTTGGCTGTTGTATGCTCTGGCCTTCTTTAGGTGGTTGGAATGTCAAACTGAACCCTTTATTTCATTCACTTCAGAGGGTAGACTGTTCTAGTTTCACGTGCCATGTTTAATGGATGTCAGTTATCGGTTATCTCCTGTTAATTTCCCTCTGAAAGTTCTCCACTGCCTTAGCCGGGTATTGAACTAACGCCTTTATCCACTGTGCCATGTGTCCCATATATATATATATATATATATATATATATATATATATATATATATATATAAGGTTGGTGCAAAAATAATGATGTAATAATGTCGTTCTTTGACGTTAAAAATACGTCAAAAAACAACATTATTACGTCATTATTTTTGCACCAACCTAATATATGAGGGAAATAAGAAAATTGGCAGTCAATTGCTGAAACCACTTGGCAATTGGACAGAACAATTACAAAAAAGGTTTGTTTATGAAACACTGAAGTCTGGGTGCTGAATATAACCTCAATCAACTAAGTGACAAATGTCACAAATTTTATATTTGTATTACTTATATATATACACTGCGTGCCAAATTATTATCGAGATAACTTTTTTTCTAATATTTCAAAAACCCTCCAATCAATTCACACAAAATTTTCACACAATGTTGGCATACTGACCTGCGCAATCACTGAAATTTTCATACTGATCTGCGCAATGTAAACAAACTGGCACCATATTTGTTATCAGCACAGTGATTTGAGAGTGCCAAATTATTGGAAAAGTGTAAGAATTTTGTGAAAAGATGGGTTGTAAAAGCAGTTTAAGTGATGCTGAAAAGAAAACTATCACCTCAGAACTCTCAAAAGGTAAATCTACCCTAGAAATTTCTAAAATGATAGGGAGGTGTCATCAAAAAAAAAGTTCACCACTGATCCTACACAAGTACGCAAAAGGGCAGATAAAGGCAAGCCGAAGGTTATTTCACGTAGTCTCATGTCACGCCTTAAACGAGAGGCCACAATGGACCCTGGACTTACCAGTCAAGAGCTTTTCAGTTGCATTGGGAATCCTACTGTGTCTAAAAGTACTCGGTGTCAGTATCTGAGGGGAATAGCAACAACAGTCAAACCTGTATCGAAGCCTCCGTTGACGAGAAATCACATTCAAAATCAATTGAAATGGGCCAAGGACAATATGAAGATTGACTTCTCTAAAGTTTTGTCCACAGATGAAACTTGAGCAACACTTGATGGGCTAGATAGATGGTGCAAAGGCTGGGTAATGAACGGACAGAATTGCCATCAGCGTTTGAGACGCCAACAAGGCGGTGGAGACATAATGATCTGGGGTAGTATTATTGGAAAAACATTAGTGAACATGGAGAGTACTAGATGACGTCAAAATGACTGCTGATGCATACATAGCATTTATGAAGGAGCATCTTGAACCGTGGATGAAAAGGCAAAGACTTACCTTCAGAAGGGCAATTGTTTTTATGCAAGATAATGCTCCCTCACATGCTGCTCACAAGACTACTGAATATTTGAAACAGTTAGGCTTCAATGGACCTCGAAAAATAAAATGGCGAGAAAATTCTCCGGATTTGAACCCAATCGAAAACCTTTGGAGCATCATGAAGTGAAGACTGTATGCCAACGGACGACAATTCAGGAGCAACGCTGAGTTGTGGGAAGCAATTCTTGACATATCTCGCGGGATTACAGCAGATGACATCCTACAATTAACAAATTCTATGGATCGTCGACTTCTTCAAGTAATTTCAAAACTGGGAAAGCACATTCCCTATTAATTTGTTTATAACTGTGCCTTTGTTTGTATCTGTTATTATTTGTTTGATCATCTTATTTATTAGGTTCTTTTGATCATAAACATACATGTACAACATTAATAAACGTTTTGTTTGCTTAATTCTGGGAATTTTACTAAACCTTTCTAATAATTTGGCACTCTCAAATCACCGTGCTGATAACAAATATGGTGCCAGTTTGTTTACATTGCGCAGATCAGGATGAAAATTTCAGTGATTGTGCAGATCAGTATTGCCAACGTTGTGTGAAAATTTTGTGTGAATTGATTGGACGGTTTTTGAAATATTAGAAAAGAAGTTATCTCGATAATAATTTGGCATGCAGTGTATATATAATCTCAAACATTTTTGGTTAGATAATATTAACCAGTTCTGACTATCAGTTTTTTATTATTTAATTTTTTTTTTAAATTTTTAAATTAGATGTTTTATGTTATCAGTAAATTTGATATTTATTTTTGTTTTATATTTTTTTACTGAATACTTTTGAATGTTGCTACATTAATTTTCAAGTTTAGTTCTGTTTCTATTTACACAACTTTTTTAATTTTGGCATTCTAACATTTGATGGAACCAATTTCATGTCTCTCAAGTGATGTCATATAAACAGTCAAAATGAAAGTTTTTATATTTGTGTTTTTTGTTTTTTTTTTTACCACCCTTCACTATATAGTTCCCTATGGAGAAAGATGCCTTATTTAATGTTGGCTGCTTCCCTTTTATTACAACAGCCTCCAGAATTTGGAATCTTTCTTTACACTGTATCCTATATAAAATTTTGGTGTTATCTATCTATCTCTCTCTCTCTCTCATATATATATATATATATATATATATATATATATATATATATATATATATAAGTTTAATGGTTAGAGTTGAATCAGACCCGGAAACAGTAGTATCAAAAAGTGCTCAGTACACATGTGAAAAAATATAAAAATAACATGTAAAGCCTTTAACTTTAAAAATTAGGAGATCAGTTGAATCCGCTATTTTGATTTTCTCCGCCTGAGGATACCATAAGGTTGAAACCAAGGTGGTGGTTTCAACTGATCTCCTAATTTCTAAAGTGTGTGTGTGTGTGTGTGTGTGTATATATATATATATATACATATATATATATATATATAAAATAAATGTATAAATGTATAAGATATTTGTCACTTAGCTGATTGATGTTACCATCCCAACTCAAGAGTTTCGTAGATGGACCCTCTTTGAAGTTTGTTCCCTTGGTCAGATTTTGGGAAGTACACTAGGCTGAGAAATTTTCAGCATCTCTTGATATTCTTTTGCTGTGAAATTGCAAATCAGCAAAATATTTGGAACAGAAAGAAACAGGAGCCCATTGCCACTTTTTGAAACAAGGCCCATATAATAGTGGTGATGGGCTGAAGAAAGTTGCTTGTCAAAAAGGCCATATAAGCCAGGCTATTGACATCTTCAGTACAATGCAGGTGTGTATGCTCAGTAAAGAAGAAAACAAATAGAAAAACTACTGCATCTAAGAAAAAAAATGCCTTTGCATTTGAGAAGATCAGGAACTATATTTTTTCTACTTGATATTTGGAGCTAGATTTTTTTCCTGGTCTAATTACAGAAGACACTGCATGAATCTAGGACCCCACCCACCCAACAGATGCATTATACACTTGAGGAAGGCTGAAGAATGTATTAGACAAAATGTATCAATAAATCCAACATGGATGAGTATACTCATCTGAACGACTTGTACAATGATGACAATGATATCTTAGAATTTCAAACTAAAATTAAATTGCAAGAATTCAGAATAGCAACAAAAGTAGAATTTGAATTCAAACTATTGCTACCTAACATAGTGAGCTTTTATGGTATATGAACTTGGTTCTGTTGGAAACTATCTTTTTGTTTTATGTGTCTACAGTTGCCAAATAATGGATTGACAAAAGAAGTGTGTTGATATAAAACAAGAAAAGACGATGTAGTCAGAACTAGAAGTAGAAGGAATCTGTTGTTTTGAGATTGCATTTTCTCATTGGCTATTTTTTGGTTTCAGGTCATTTTCTTCTCACCCATTTGTTGCTGGATCATTTGAAGAAGAGCGCCCCATCACGTATCATTAACGTTACAGCCCATGCACACCAGTTAGGTGTGATTGACTTTGATGACATCAACCAGGATAATGACTACAACCCTGGCCATGCCTACGCTCAAAGTAAATTAGCTGTTGCTCTATTTACCATTGAACTTGCTAAACAACTTGAAGGTAAACACAAATGGATATTCCTATTTTCTAAACTTTCAACATGGCTGATGCTAACCTCCAGGAGAATGATTCATTACGTTTTCTTGATTTAATGTTTTTTTACTGACATGAAGTGAAATGATTATATTGAATCAATTGCTAGGTCTGATGCCAAGAATTTCTTACATATTTATAAAGTTGACAATTTATTCATGTATTGGATATTGCTACCATATCTGGTTTGGTGCTTCTGCTATGTATTTAGAAATTCTTGATGAAGTCCAAACTTTATGCAATATTATCAGTCCTGACCTCACATCTCAACTTCAGTCATTTTTCCATTATCATAACGTAGCTTCCCTGTGCCTTTTCTATAAGTTAATTGTTTGGTTGAGTTTTCCTCTTTGGTACCTAGAGTCTATGAATTTAAGTGTACTACTAGAGTGGTGACAAGGTTTTATCATTTTACAGTTAAAATGGCTAGAGATGTAACCTTAAGTTCTATGCTAACAGTTTCTTCTCTTGTACTTCTTGCTTGTAGAACTTTCTTTTGGCTTCTTGCTTCCCAGTCAAGTTTGATCTTCAAAAATTTAAATGCAGTGTCAATTGTTATCTTTTGTCGTCTTAATTCCTGTTCTTGTAATATTCTCTCTCTCTTTAATAATGTTTTTATTTTTCTCATATTCTCTCACACTCAGTAACCTCTTCTGTCTTTATGGATTTATCAACTTATTTAGAGTGAAAGGGTTAAAAAAAAAAAAAATCCTTCTTTTTATAAAGTTTTGAGTTTTTTTTACAGTTGAAATTTAAAAAAAAATATTAAATGTATTTAGAAAAATATGACAAACTGGAAAGGTTTTCATGTGACGTATTTCATCCGTTAGGATTTCCTCAAACTGGGCTTTGTTGACATTGCCACATCTACACATGTGCACGAAACGAGAGACACTGGGAGTTTCAAAATTTTTGAAATAATTTTTTTTTCTCAATCTATCCAAAATCATCTGTATTCTTTTTCTCTCCATCACCTTTTACTCCTGCTGTCTCACACTGTGACAACAAAAAAATCTAATGGTGATATATTGTAAAAGCCTGGACACAAATTTATTGTGGTTGAACTAACAATCAAAGTACTTTCCAGGCTCCTATAATATATCACCATTCTTGGTAGTGTGGGATAGTCATGGACAAAGTTGAAAGCAAGAAAAAAGGACTAACCATCAACTGCAAGAAAACAGAAAGTAAAGTCATCAGCAAAAAGAATAACCCTAGATGTGAGTTACAAATTGGAGTAAGGATTGGAAAATCTAACCCTTACAGAGCATATTGGGGGGAAGAGAGATAGGGAAAGGCAGCGGGCCACCTACCTGACAAGATTGATAATGGCTGAATAGGGGAGGGGCCATAGAAAAACTGCTAACAGCCACAAGAAATAAGAAGTTATAGAAAGTCATGTCCTGAAGGGACATGGCAAACAGAAGTAGAAGAAAGTGTAGTGGTTATTGGTGCAGAGAGAGGGATCGGTGAGAACCAATCTAGAACAACAACTCTGAATTCAAAACTGGTTGGCTGTCTAGGAGGTCATGTAGTTTTCTTTCTGTATCAGTCATCAACACAGTGTTATCTTGCATTGTTAAGATTACTCTCGCTGATAAGAAGTCATAATAGGGTTTCCACCTCCCTTAGGATAGACTCATTGATAAGAAGATACATCCTTGTCTTAGACCCTTTTCTACTTTTTTTGCAGCTACTGAATTCATTTTCTATACGTATGCAGGCAGTTTCCTTCCAGTATAAATTCTGGATTATTCTAACTTATTTTACAAATAAATCTAGTTTTCTTGTGCCATACCTTGTCAAATGATTTTGTGTAATCTATGAAACATAAGTACATTCTACTGCATTTGTATTACAATCTCTCTCTGTTTCATAATTCTAATCATGAATATTGCATTTCTTGTTTCAGTGTCCTTGACAAAGCCACACTGTTCTGGTCTAATTCTGCTTTTTTCCCTCTATTCATCAGGGATTCTCATCATTAGTTTTTGGTTGTGGCTCATTAAACTGATTGACTTTGGATTCGCATTTGCTTCTACTTGGTCTTTTAGCTAATGTTACAAACATGGATTTAGTGAGGTCCTCCGCTATGTGGTCATTGTTATATATTTCGTTTATTACTTCTGCAATCTTGTCAATGTCAAAGTCATTTAAGGCTGACAGCATTTCTGTTACGATCCCATCATGACCAGCTTCTTTGTTTATCTTCTCATCTTATTTCATCTTTTAGGATTTCTGACCCTTCTCCATTCTTCTGCGTAGCTGTTCTCTCTTGCAACTTCTTTGACGTATTCACTCCATCTTTTGAGTATTTTCCCTTTTTCTATTATCAATGATCCCTTCCTTTGATTTTACAGAGCCTTATGAGTTTGTTCACCTTTTGTCCCGTTAATTCTTTTATTCTGTTGTGCATATTTGCTGCATTTGTGTGGCTCATCCTTTATACTTCTGTGCACTTTTCATTCAGTCATTCCTCTTTAGCTTTCGTACATTTTTTTAAAAAAAAATTTCTCTGCTTAGTGTTCATTACTCTTTTCCTATTCCTTGGTATTGTTTTTTGTCACTTTTTCCTCATCTCTTGGATTTCCTCTTTCATCCAATCATTCCTTTCTTGTGTCATTTTCTTTGGAATGATCTCATTCACCAAGGTTACTAGTGTTTCTCTCAGCATGTGCATCTTTGATTTTCTAGCCTTGTTCAGGTTATATTTGTTTATACATCTGTTTTTGTCTCTCCCCTTGTGACTTGGGTCTTTCAGAAATCTGTCATCTTGCAGTTTAGGTGTTGCTCTAGTCTTTAGTTTCTGAAAATTTTAATCTGATGTAACATACGACTGAAGAATGGCCACTCATGCAGTTGGCACTTGGCTATGTTTTGCAGTGTAGAATTGTTTCTGGACATTTTGTTATGTAAACAATCTGGTTCTTTGCATTTTCTCCCCGGCTTCTCCATGTCTATATGTATCTTGGGTGCCGTTGGAACCAGGTGTTGGTAATTATTTGATCATTTGCTGTCCACCACCGAATCCATTTTTCAAGCTCATTTGGGATCCTAGTTTGAACTTGCAAACTATTTTGCCTTCTTGTCCTACTTGACCATAACATTCAGATCTCTCATGATGATAGCGATTTCTTGTGATTTACACAAGGCAGTGGCTCCCAAACTTTTTTTCCTCTGGGCTGCACTTTTAGAATTAAAATTTGCTTGTGCCTCACCAAATTTTATTTGATAAAAGGTACATTTAAAAATAAAAAAAAAAAACAGGGAGAGAGTTAAGGGGAGATAACTGTGGATTCAAAGTCAGAACATTGTCATAGATAATTCTCTCCTCCAATTTGCGGATCCTAGTTAGATCTTCTTAATACTTGATATAATGCAAAAATATCACAATGATAAAATCAGTCAATAATTGTTTATGACTATTTAGAGTGGGACTCATGCATGCAATTAAAAGTAATTCCATAAAATAATATTTAAAATTTTGAAATCATATTTATGCTTGGCATGAATTTTTTGAATCTGTTTCTAAATCTTTGATTGTCATTCAATCATTCCACCTCACCTGCTATCTTCTTCTGCTTCACCTATGTGGTGTGCTGCACAGTTTGGGAACCACTGACATAGGGACTTGGTGTTGTCCAGAGAGATGTAAAAGTTACCAATTTTCTATTCTGTGCTCTCTGTTTTCAGTGTGTATACAGCGATAATTGCTTTGTGTTGATTTCAATCCATAGGAACGATCACCAAACACTTGCCCCTCCTCTTTTGTAGGCAAAGCACACAAATGCATGCTGGGATTTTTTTTTTTTTTAGCCAATAAAATAGGCTGGTTTGCAGTTTGGCATGACTCATTCTTGATCTGCCTTATCTAAAAGACAGAATGATACATTCGCTTGGTCGAACTTGCTTTTGTGTGTGTTGACACCAGTTCTTAGTTTGTGAACTCTTTGCCTTATTACTATTAATTTGCCTTACATATATTTTCTTGTTTGATGTTATTTTATTTTTTTATGTTTCCTTTTTTCTTTTTATTGCAAACTTTGTTAATTCTGTTTGTTGGACAGTTCTGTCCTTTATTTTGCATTTGACATTGGCTAATCACTCTACACTATGTTAAAGGGCTTCCCTTTCAGTTTAACTAACAGGATTCTCTCTGACACATTTCCTCTACTCATTATCTAATACTAATCACACATCACTTTCATTTTCCTCTGTGTGTTGCTTGTGAAATCCTCATTACATGCCCACCTAGTTTAGCATTCTTAGGATGTCGATATTTAATCTATTTATCTCTTGTTCGATGTTCTCGAGTTGGACACATTGGTGTTGTGTCCTTATATACTTGAATGCAGTAATCAATAAATCTCAATATTTCATCTGTTGGTCGGAGAAAATAAAAGAAACAATTGCATGCTGATGTACCATGTGCATTATCAGAGTATCTCAGCCATCCAAACGGCAATGCTAGGAGTGAGCCAGAAAAGATACTGTAATTTCATCAGGCTCCCTTTATCTCCATGTACAAATATTGGACATGAACAGAGTGGGAATCTGTCAGGAATATTTAAACATTGCTTTATTATTTCCAATTATTTTCCACTTCCAGAATCTCTGATATATTTTATGCCAAAATAGTAATGTAAATATACACTACAGTTCAAGAGTTTGATGTCACCTCCAGAATTAGCATTGGATGAACTTGACAGAAGTGTGAAAAAAATAAAAATAAAAAAGAACTCTTAGAGTCATTGAAAAAAGAATAGAATCAATTATCAAACTCATACTTTGAGAAACTTTTGCAATGAATGCCAAAAATTTGTACTGCAGTAATCAAAGCTAAAGGAGGATATTTTGATGAGAGCAAAATTTAATCATAAAATGCTTTTTTCTTTTTGTCATAATAAAATTTCTAATAAAAAAATCATGTCATGCCTTTTTGTTTTTAATCATGTATAATAATTTTCTCTTATTTAAAGTACAAAACTACTCTTTGGGCCAATTTAAAAATTACCATGCTTGCTTCAAACTTTTGAACTGTAGTGTATTTATGTTAGTTTTTTTTACTTTTAATATTTTTAATTTTCTTATTTAGTTTCTTAACCATGCCTTGACATACAAGCATAACCTTTTGATCATTATTGGGGTTTCAACCTTTGAGAACTATTGCCAGAGAGAAAAAAATAATCCCAAAGAGACTACCAAATTGGGAGTTTAGACCTCTACTTACTACATAAGTCAGCCTACTATCTTACCATACAGATAAACAATAGAACTAAATAACTTATCATATGTTCACTGTACTCTACTTATTGTAACAAAACTCATATTTGTTAAATTTATTATGGCAACAATAATAATGATGGAATTTTTACTGTTTTTGTTTCCTGAAGTGTATTTTTATGTTAAAGTATTGTGCATTTGTCTTTAGTTTAATTCTTTTGTGTTTACAGGTACAGATGTGACTGTGAATTGTGTGAATCCGGGTGTTGTGAACACAAGTTTGCATCGTCACATGCCATTTAGAAACCATTCATTTATCAAGGTTTGTTTTGCACCATTTGTTTGGTATTTGTTCAAAAAACCTGAAGATGGCATCAATTCTATGCTCTTTTGTGCCCTTGAAGATTCCATAGAGCAGACAACTGGCAAATATTTTATGTAAGTAGCTTTTGTACTCTGACCTTTCAACTTGTTACCTGATTTTGCAAGCATTCATACGAACACCTTACAAATGAAATGCATATACAACATTAGAGTAACTGATAAAAAAAATACTGTCTACCTATCAAACAATCTATTAAATTCTACACCCTGAAAAGCAAGAAAAAATTATCTCTGCATGTGTTTTCTTACACATTTAGAAATCTACCATGTATTGAATCTTGCTGCCATATCTGGTCTGGTGCTTCTGCTATGTACTTAAAGATTCTTGAAAAAAAATACAAAGAATAATCCTCCATGTTATTGGTCTTGACCTGATGTCTCAGCTCTCCCACCACCACCACCACCACAATGTAGTTTCACTGTGCCTTTTTCTATAAATATTTTCATGATAATCGTTCTGATGAACTTTCCTCTATGTTACCTAGACTTTAAGCACAGTACCAGATTGGCAGCAACATCTCATCATTTTAACAGTTGAAATGGCTTGATGTAACCATAAGTTCTGTGCTAAGAATTTCTTTTCTTGCATTCCTCGCTTATGGAACTCTCTTCTGGCTTCTTGCTTTCCACTCAACTTTGACATTTAAATGCAACATCAGTCATTAAGAACAGGAATTAAGATGGAAGACAGTCTTAATTCCTTTTCTTTTACTGTTCTTTCTCTTTAATAATGTTGTTTTTCTCTCATATTCTCTTATACTCAGGAGCCACTTGTGTCTTAGTGACATTATTGCCTTGCTTGAGATGAAATGATTAAAAAAATCTCCTAATCCCTGTTCTGCTAAGCATTTGCACAAACATGTTAAGTAGGTTATGCACTGTTTTCCTCTGTTCCTTGTGCCTTTCATATGTCCTGTGAGTGTTAAATTTTCCAAGCCCTCTTTCCTAAATTACGTGCCCTAGATATTTCAACTAGCTCTTTTTAATTCTACACATAAGTGTCTTTTTTGTTTCCATTTTCTCTAAAACTTTGTCGTTGCTCATGTGTTCAGTCCATGGTATTCTCAGCTTCCTCTGATAGGATCTCATTTCTTTTGCCTCAAGTCTTTTCTCCATCTGTGATGAGATGGTTCAGCATTCACTGCTGATGTTAGATAACATTTTTGTACTCTTAAAAAGTAATACATATGATTGATCAAACAATATTTGTAAGAGTTGTTAGGCTTGAAAAAAAAGAGCTTTGTTTTTTGTTTTTTTTGCCTGGCAGTATGTATGATGTGTTAGTATTTTGTTTGGCAATGTAAGTAACTACTGTATATGGTGGTGTCAAGCAAACTGGCCATACAAGATGATGACGCAACCCCACAAAATCGTTTTTTAAAATGTATTGAATTCATTTAATAAATTCAGTAAGCATATACTTTCTTTTCACTCAAATTCTCGGTTTGGTTTGGTTTATGGCATGGCTGAATGGGTTATTTAATGCTGATAAGATTTTTATTGATAGTAATATTTTTTTTTTCAAAAGTGTATTGCTGATAATAATTTTTTTTCTTCAAAAATATATTGTGGGTATTTTTTTTCCCAAATCTATTGCTGGTAATAATTTTTTTCCAAAAATGTATTATTAGTATTAAAACCTATTTTTACACTTTCATCATGTTTAGACACCAGTTTGTTAGTTAACTATTTTCCCATAGCTGGGACCCTAACAGGTGCTACCACCACAGTTCAGGGTGGACCTGGGAACACCAGCAATTAAGAGGTTGTTCCACACTCCTCAAAACCTCTTGATCAAAGGCCTTGCTGTTGGATGTAGTTTATCACCTTACCCAGGGCAGCACTCGGATTTTAATGAAAAAATGGTAGGGGAGATATTGTTAATTAACCATCACAATCTAAAATACCTCATGAGTACAGTGTTTTTGGTAGGCTATTACGGTAACTTGAATTACTTTTTCCTGCTAACCACCTCCTCATTCCACTGTTCTAGAATGCGATCTTTCAATGGCTTGTTGAGGCACACATGCATTTGTGTTTTTGTTTAACATCATAAAAAAAAAGGAGGCAAGGCAGGGGTTAGCCTGTCATGAAAACTCTCCCATGCTAACAACTTACTATAAACCACGGGAAATAAGGTTCACATTTTATACCTGGAATATAAGATGGTCCCCTATTTTTGGTGGGGATTTTTTAAGTTTAAAGGTTGTCTTATAAGCCGACATAAATGGTACTTTCTTTACTAGAAGAAACTAAGAAGATAGTTTGTATCTAATCTAAAATAGCTACCAAGTGAATGGAAAATCAAAACTGAATTGATGCTTAGCAAACTTTTCAATAGGCTAAAGGTAGAAAAATCCAGGACAAAACCCAAATTGGTGAATTCAAGATTAAGTTATTGTCAAACATACCTCAAGAGATGCTTACAGCTAACATCATTTCGTGACCCAACACTTGGCTAGGGTAAGATAGGTTATTGAAAAATGGATTTCTGAAGATGCTTGCTCTCAGCAGCCATATTAGACAAAGATGATTTGGAAAATGTCTTAAACAAAACCTTTCGTAATTAATATTAGAACAAGGTCAGATTTTGGCCAGCTACTAGCAACACCCAGTAAAACCTGCCACATGGCTTCTAAACCAGCTTTCCCACTGGGGAGAAGAGTGCATGTCACTCCCACAGGATGAGAAATAAGACCTGTCAAAGGGTGGATGAACTTCTTATACGAGCCGACATTATATATGGAAAACTGAATATATTATGGAATTAAATTATATATGGAAGACTGGAAATTTTATCAAGAAACTTTAGAGTTGAGTAAAAAAATTGATATTTAAAAATCAAGTAATCTTTTCATATTATATATATATATATATATATATATTGTGTGTGTGTATTTAGGCAGCATTTTTTCATTCATACATGTTTCATTAAATAATATAGACAAGTGTTGTCTATTTTATGTAAATTCTTTTCATAACGTCTGATAAGCTACACTTGTCTATATTATTTAATGAAACATGTATGAATATATATATATACACACACACATGGCTCAGATGGGATATCAAGCCTTGAATTGCAACCTTCCAAGAGATAGTTTTCAATTTCTATTCAATTACTCAGTGTATTTGGTCTACTGTGAATGTACGAGTTGGGGGTCAGGAAGAACATTTGGCCTTGCAAAACTTTGTCTCATTCATTATGACAGGATCCTCTGTCAGGCAAGACCCCCCTTACTTTGTGTGAAATTAACAATGGTCTTTCTTAAAAAACAAAACAAAAAACAAAACAAAACACTGCTGTGATGATGAATGGCTAGAATTTTGTTTTGTTTTTGCATTCAGCACACTCAAACCTGCCCCATAAATATCATCTCTCAAAGTCTCAATATTTGTGTGACTTCCTGTGTTATTTGTGATGATGTCACCATTATGGCAGAGTATACATGAAGTCGGCTACAGTGAGTTGAACAGTGAGAGACAATATTTATAGGGCAGGTTGAATGCTGAAGGATTAATGTTTGCTTCATGCCCCACTGTCATCTATGGTAGATTATTTGAAAATAGGGAGAGGCTTTCTAATCCCTACCTCATCTAATAAATAAAAATAAATTATTGTATTCATAAGATGAAAATTATCATTTTTCTTTAACGTATTAGGTTGGTGCAAAAATAATGACGTAATAATGTTGTTTTTTGACGGTTTTTTTAACATCAAAAAACGACATTATTACGTCATTATTTTTGCACCAACCTAATAGGTCATTAATACCCACCATAAAATGCAGTATGTGTTTTTTTTTTTTTTAATCGAATTCATCCTATGCATGGCAGTAAAGCTACTAAGACCCAAAAAGTTACTTAGTGTGGAAGAATTAGAAGCAGAAACATTACTAATGAGCATTAATTATAAAAATAAAAATCTTGTATTATAGGATTATAAAAAAACTATTTATTATTGGTTTCTATCTATAATCAACTAATGCTGTTTTTTTAATGCCATGTCTCATTTGGTTGTAAACAATCATGACTCTCCATAGATTTTTCTTTATAATTAGTAAATTGTCATGTATTTTGGGGGAAAGATGGTGGAATGTTTTCCCATTGCTTTCTCCACTGTTTGGAATTCAGTTTTCTTCTCTTGGATTAGTTTTCTTCTCCAAGGCAACCAGTCTAAGTCTACCCAGCTTTATTTAACCATTAACTGGTGGGGAGAAAAGACAGCTTCATCCCTTTCTCAAAGGTATTTGTACAAAAGTGGACGCAATACTCACCTGGAATTTGAATATTGCTTGCCTATTCCACTTTACATGCTAATATATTACACTACCAACACATGCCCCTAATGTCCCTGAAATGAGACGGTAGGCATTACTGGGTCAACACAATTCTTGAAGTTACCATAGATCAAATGATTTCAGTGACGTGAAAATGATCTTATCAATTTTTTTTCTGTTTTTATTCAGAATTATTTAAAAAATTGTATTTTTAATATAGCAATTTTTTTTAACCAGATTTAAGAGAATTGTCTGTTATTTTTTATTTTAATTTTTTTAAATTTTTATTCAGATTTACTTTACAAAATTGTATTTTTGATATTGTGATTTTAACCAAATTTAAGAGAATTTTCTGTTATTTTTCTTTTCAATTTTAAAATAGTTTTAATTTTTTTATATTTTAGGGAATGTGCTTTGACTGACTGGTCAGAGGCTGTTCAAAATGAAGAAGTGAGGAAGAAATTATGGGAAGAAAGTTTAAAGTGGACAAAAGTTTCCTTTCACAGTTGATTCTTTGACCTCAGACATTGTACCAATGGAAACTTGCTGATCTCTGAATGGATACAACTGTTGTGACATTGGAGATATTAATAAGCAGCATGCTGAATCTATTTTTTTTTATATATACATGTAACAAATGTTTGTCAATATGTTTTCACTTGGAGATTCTTTTCTTTCTCTTGTAGATCCCACCTCTTTTCACATAAATAATATTTTTGTTAATCACCAACTATAAACCTATTAGATCTTTCCATAACTCTCAGAAATTAGTGGATGTACTTTTTTTATCCTGTTTGTTTAATTTTTACAATTTTCAAAAAGCTATTCACACTATTTATATTGTTTAGACTGTTGTCCTCATATTTATTGTTATATTCAAGCCATTTCGGCCATTGTACTCTCCAGCCTTCTTCAGGTGATATATTTTGGAATTTTGAATCGATTTCTTTATTTCGTCCACTAAAGTCAATTGTTCTCGTTCCACATGCGTTTTCTGGATATCTCAGTTTCAGTTGTTTCCCTTTAGTATCTCAATTCTCAGTTTTTGTTCACCTCTGCTGTGACCAGGTATTGAACTTACAACTCTTTGGATCAGGTCACTTGATTACTCCAACCAAAACTTTTATCCACTGGGCGATAACAAAACTTGAAGAGTTCAGTTGCTAAAGGGAAATACCTGAAACTGAGATATCCAGAAAAGACATGGCACGTGGAACTAGAACAATCTACCCCAGTGGATGAAATAAAGGGTTCGGTTTGAAATTCCAATGTATATCACCTGAAGAAGGCCAGAGTGTACAACATTTGAAATGTTGTTAATATGACAATAAAGATGAGGACAACAGTCCGAACAATGTAAATAGTGTAAATAGTTACAATACCTCATATCAGAAATATAGACAGATTTTAAAAAGCTTTTAAAAAAATTATTTAACAGCATTTTTGAAGTTGCAGATTTATAGAAATTAATATAAACATCCGGACCAGTGCATATGTGGGGCAGTTCATACGATATAAGTATTAATTGGGGTGTGGGGAGATTGATTATGCTTGTAGATTACACTAGTGGCTAACTTATGTTACATTTGAGGAAGTGAGATTTTCTTTTTTTTTTTTTTAAATTCAGGATTTCTTAATATCAGTTTATGAATAAATAACTAAAAGAGAGAGGAAAAACGGCAGTCTCATCTGTTACTTCAACATATTTGACCAATTTTTTTTTTTAATCTGAAGTGTTTTCTATCATTTCTCATTCATTTTGTCTGTTGTCAAGTTTAGAAAATGCTGACTGCTGTTTAGCACAGATCAAAATGACATCTGTGTAAAGTAAGCATTGTTTTTTCTTTTGTATAATTCAATTTACTTTGCTATTTTTTAATTTTCTAATCAGCCTTTGCATACAAATCGCTTTTCTGGTAAACTGAATTTCCCAAATGTTTTCTGAATGAAGATCCTTATTGTTTTAATTATTTTTTTCCACTTGAGTTGTGTCTAATTGAACATGTATGGTAGACCACTTTATGACATAGATAATTGTGTAACCTGCCCTGGATTTCATGTATTAGGTTGGTGCAAAAATAATGACGTAATAATGTCGTTTTTTGACGTATTTTTTAACGTCAAAAAACGACATTATTACGTTATTATTTTTGCACCAACCTAATAATTGCAAAAATTGACTGGAGAACATTTGAAGCAAAATGATGCTGAAGGATAAAAGTGTACATTCAAACTGAACTTTTTCAGTTGAGTCTGTTCACATTTCACTAACTTGGATTGTTGGTGATTAGTATTCTGGGTAATGGCTGGAGTGGGAGTTCTGTTTTAAGTTGCTTCCTTTTTCCACATTACCTCTAATTTAAATCTTGTTAATGAGAGCTCCCCACACCCAGATAATCAGAATTACTAAGTTATTGCCATGAGTATTTCTTTGACTGACCTTCATGTTCATATTGTTTCCGAGGTATTTTCTGATTTTTTTTGTTTTATTTTTGAGAATCTTGGGTGTCATAACTTTTTAAAAAAATATCTAAAAAGGAAACGGTCTTTGCCATTTTGTAGATTATTTTAAAAAAAAAACCTGGAAAAAATATATTTACTCTTCTGTTCACTGGATGAAATTAGTTTTCAACAGATTTTGCTGTTGAAAAGGAAAAATATAAGCGACTTGATTGTCATTGTAATTTTTGTTCTGCTAATCTCAGATGCCTTATAAAATGTTTCTAATAAGTTAAGACATTTTTAGTTTGTTTTACTTTTCTTAGTTTTTTTTCACATTGTTCTGTGAAAATGGAATTACTGAGAAAAGAAATACAAAATACTGACTGAGCAAAAGATGTACTTTTGCTCTAAGATAAATGTTGACTTGTGTTTTAAAACAAAACAAAAAAAACTGCTGTGCTTAAATCAAATAAATGAATTCATATTTAACCTTTTTAAGATCATTTTTTTTTTTGTAATCATTTCACTCAAAACAAGGCAATAAAAGCATTAAGACACAAGAGATTACTGATTGTGGAAGAATAAGAGAAAAAGAAAAACATTATTAACGAGAAGGAACAATAAAAGAACAGTAATTAAGACAAGATAACAATTGACATTGGATTTAAACTTTTGAAGATCTAAATTTTCTGGAAAGCAAGAAGCCCAAAAAAGTACTACAACTAAGAGGTACAATAGAAAAAAACTATTAGCATAGAACTTATGGTTATATCTATAGCCATTTCAACTGCAAAATGACAATACCTGACTGTCAATCTAGTACTGTGCTTAAATTCATAAAGTTTACATACCAAAAAAAAAAAAAAAAAAAGGAAAGCTCAGCAGAAGAATTATTTCATATTGGCAGTTTTTTTTTTACTGAGTTTGTTTATTTTAACACCTAATTATTAAAAAAAAAAATGAATTTATTAGATAAAATGTACACATTTTACCTTTTTGGGATGTGAATGATCTGATTGTAGAATATCACTTCTCTGCCTAAAATGTCTACATTGTCAGTTCTGGTCATTACCTAAAATAAAATGCCTCCACCTTTTTTTTTTAAATTTTTTTTTAGAATCAATGCTTCTATATGTATATTAGATTCTGCCTTAAATTGGAAGAAATAAGCTCTATAAATTTTGCTCCCTATTAATAGTTAATTGTTTTTAAACAGATTTGTTGTATAAAAAGGACAAACTTATTTAAAAGTTGTTTTTCATTCTACTATTTAGCTATTCCTTGTAAGTAACATATCATTTAAATTGGAACCACTCTCTCTCTCTCTCTCTTTCTCTTTGTGCTAATACATATATATGTATATGTGTGTGTATATATATATGTATATGTGTATATATATATGTATATGTGTGTATATATATGTATATGTGTGTATATATATGTATATGTGTGTATATATATGTATATAACAATTCATACAAAAAGTAAATTAGTAAAGTTAATGATATAAAATGGCAAAATCACTTCGCTAACAAAATTTTAAAGATGCATTAACCTAGCAATCACTCGATGAATGTTATGATCCTTGTTTTTTTTTTTAAATTATAAACTGTATTAGGTCTTCCTTAAATATGCAAGTACTTTCAACTGTACATTCAATCATCTTCAGGCATGGAAATTATTTTGTTTTTGGTAAAATTCAGGTAGCATTTGAGACAAATGAAGATCCTGAAGATGACAATGTACAAGTGATTGATAGGTTAATGCATCTTTAAAATTTTGTTAGTGAAGGAATTTCGTCATTTTATATCATTAACTTTACTAATTTACTTTTTGTATGAATGATTCATTGTAATATAAACTGAACTGCACCACATATTTGATATATATATATATATATATATATATATATATATATATATATATACACATACACACACCGCCCTGTAGAGAGTTTAAAAAACTACTCATACACATTTATCCATTAAATTTAACATTCATATTAATGAGAAATAATGTCACATTATAAATAAAAATCCATGAATTCCTTAGAAGTTTCATTGTGCATATTGAAATTTCCAAAATGACTAACGTATTAGCCATTTTAAAGAATGTTGTTTAAAGGATGTTGGTTTGTGCTATTGCACATGATTTACTACAATGCTGATGTGTAGGCTTTTAATTTAATTTAATAAGTAGGTTTTTAATTTTTTTAACATAATTACATTTTGGATGTGTTCATATGTTGTTAAGATTTACTTCTTTTTTATTTTTTTTGGCTTTAACATCGACTAGAATTAAACAAATCCTACATGTACAATGTCCTAAAAAGAAAAATGTAAATTCTTGTTCACATACAAGAAAAACAATAAAAAAAGAAAATTTAAAATTAACAGAAGTAACTTGCCAGTCATTAACAATTACACATATATTAAAGATTGCTGCCCAAATACAAAACACACACACACACACATATATATATATATATATATATATATAGTATTAATGTGATTAAAAGTTTGTCACTTAGGTAATTAATGTTACCTTCAGCATCCTGACTCCAGAGTTTTATAGGTGGGCCTGCCCGTCCACTCTTCAGCAGGTATCAGTAATTTATATATAAATAAAATTAATAGTGTAACCTTTCCTTTGTGTGCATATGTAGTTATGTAAACATCAATTTAGTTTACTGAAGTCTTAAAGTCTTATATATACACACACGCACTAATGTTCACCGATTACACTAGGCTTGAAAGCCACTCAGTATAGAGGGTTAGTGTCATGATGAATGAAAGAGGTGGTAGGTAGTGAAAATAAGGAGGATAATGATTTATCTTTGACTTGAAGAGGTTAAGATTGTAGTCTTCCAAGAAGCATCTCTGTGGGAGTCTATTCTATAAAGTGGCAGTTCTTGGAGGAGGGATAAAGCTTTCTGAGTGGAACTTTCTCCTTAAGAAATGAAGATGAGTTGACTCTGTGGAAGTAGCATATTGTGTCTTAGTTATAAAGGTCTGAACTGCTGGAATGGCTTGAATAAACACAGGAGGAAAAAAAAAGTGCTTATTATTAAACTAAGCGAATCACTGTATATTGTAGGTGGGGGGATGAGTCTCTTGTCCTGAATGTCTTTGCAATTTGTTTTCTTTGCAAATAGCTGTAAATTATTCCGGAATAAGTTTTTTTCTGATGCATTTTAATTTGCTTTTTCACAATTATTGTCAAAAGAAACAAAATGGATCTTGAAATTGTCTACTTTTTTTTTCCCCTTTTTTCACAAATGTAAACTTAAAATTAGATTCATATTTTTCATAAAAATAAAAAAAATAAACTCTACTGATTAAATCTGTGTTTATGTAGTTATCTATCTGTTTCTATTTACAATGTTTGGACTGTTATCTACACATTTGTTGCTATATTCACAACGTTTTGGCTGTTGTACACTCTGACCTTTTTATCCACGCAAAGACACATGGCCCAGTTGAAAAAAGCATTAGTAACCTAGTGATTTGACTCAAAGAGTTTCAAGTTCAATACCTAGCTACAGCAGAGGTAAACAAAAACTTGTAGAGTTGAGTTAAAGGGAAATAACTGATACTGATATCCAGTTGAGGCACGGCATGTGGAACTAGAATAATATACCCCACTGGGCGAAATAAAGGGTTTGGTTAAAAATTCCAATCACCTGTAGAAGGCCAGAGCGTACAATGGCTGAAATGTGAATATGGTAACAAAGATGAGGATAATTGTAAGTAGTGTAAATAATTACAATACCTCATCTCAGAAATATAGACAGCTATCCGTTTCTTTCTATCTATCTCTGTTTCTATCTGTCTAGAAAAAATGCAATTAATGTGGTTATTATATCTTCAGAAACTATCTGAATAGTTTAAACAATTTTAATTTAACTTAAAATGTGATTGTTAAATTCCCCCCCCCCCTCCTGTATTCGGCTAGAACAAAAGTTTGTGTCTTTTTCAATATGTGGCACTTAAATACGGGATTTCATTTCACATGTGATCGAAATTTATGAGGAACAGCGAAAAAGATATGTGCCATTTATGAAGGTGGTGCCATAGCTGAAACTACTGTTCATAGGTGCTTTGCTAGGTTCAGAAGTGGAAAAGTTGATCTGGAAAACCGAGAATATTCTAGTAGGCCTGGAGCTGTTGATGGTAACCAAGTCACATGAGATATTTCAGAATTGCTCCATGTATCTTATATGAGTATTTGAAAACATTTGGATGTGTGAATTATTACAATATTTGGGTGCCTTAACAGAAAAAAATTATATTGGCCACATTTCCATTTGTGATTCTGTACTCAAAGGCAACACAACGGAACCATTTTTTGAAAAGATTATAGGTGATGAATAATGGATTGTTTACAACAATATGGAATGAAAAAGATTTTGAAAAAATTAGCATCTGAAGCTTTGGTGGAATATGAAGGACATTGTTTATTACAAGCTCCTCCTGCAAAATCAGCCATATACTCTTCCTAATTTGACTGATTATACCAGGGTCTTGTGTCTCTTTGCAGACCCAACAGAAATTGGTATAGTCAGGTTGGGATGTCCTACCAGACACAATATACTTGCTTGACCTTAGACTTTTAGATCAGCCATATTTCCATCCTTAGTAAAATACTTCAGTTCTCTGGAAGCCTGTAAAAACCACTTAGACCAGTTAATCATCCAGAAAGATGCTAATTCTTGGAGGATGGAATCATAAAGCTACCTCAAAGATGGTGAAGAGTAGTGGAACAAAATGTCACAGATGTCGTTGAATAAATTGATGTAAAAATATCTAAATATTGTCTTTGTTTAAATATATTAGGTTGGTGCAAAAATAATGACGTAATAATATCGTTTTTTGACGCATTTTTTAACGTCAAAAACGACATTATTACGTCATTATTTTTGCACCAACCTAATACAAGGTAATCCTCATTTAAGCTTTTTTACTGACTGACCAATGATCACCCCACGTTGCATTCCAATTCTTGGTCACATGGGTTTGCACTGAAAGCTGAGTTAGTGTGTGTTGCAATCTCATAAAGTAACACGATGAAAGAAATGCCACATTGAGAAATAAGAACGCAAAGCCTGTTCCCCATATATGTAGGTGTATTATTCTAGACTTCACCTGCTCGTATGGGTGGGTAGGTAGGTAATACTTGGGACAACTTCTGCTAATTCAGCTCTTCCCCCTACTAATTCCTTGCTCATCTACTACTGGTATGGTGGCTGGCAATACGAAATGGAGGCATTGGAAACGCCCGGCGGACCAGAACTCTCCCTAATCCCAAGCATGACTGTTAATATCGACCAGCACTTAGATATACCGTATTTCCTGTTTTATTGCCATAAATCTCGTTACTACTCATTCCGCTTTGGTTAAACTGAATGTTGCTAAGAAGACCGAACCAAAAGGAACCATCCGCTGATCTATTAAACAAAAACATTTGAGATCGAAATAAATCCACCTCTTTCCTTTCTACATTGGTGTCCATAGTATCAGATTTGTAATGCACTTAAAAATGCTATAAACGTTTGTTATGACACAATATTCTTAATTTTAATAAACAGAAGGATGATTTTTAAAAACAATATTTTGATAAAAATATTTAAAAGAAAAACTTTCATTAAATTTTTGAAATATTAATAAAAATATCTTTATCTTAGATATTTTTAAAAAAATTCAAAAGCCTATATATATATATATATATATATATATATATATATATATATATATATATATATTAAAAAGCAAAATATTTAAAAAAAATAATAATTTCAATATACATAATTTTTTTTTTTTAAAAAGCAAAATATTTAAAAATAGAAAAATCATTTTCTTACATTTGATATTACCCTATTTAGGAGTTATTTCCTACATTTTTAGTTGAAATTTCAAATGATTTGATTTAAATGCCAATATTTTTCTTGTTTTTTTTTTATTACATTAAAATTCAACCTATACTGGGGCCACTCAAGGCAGAGGGTTACCTTAAGGGGTAGTTTATATGGATAGGGGTGGGGAGATAACAGTTAACTCTAGACTTGAAAAGATTAAGATTGTATTGATCGGGGAAGCATCCTCTTAGGACTCCTTTACACAGGGCAACAGTTCGCGGGAAGAAGCTGTTCGATTGGAACTTACTTGTCACCAATGCAATGTACAGGGAATGTGGGTGGTTTGCTACAATGTAAGTGACATGGCGGGTCCTAGCCGTGAAGCTTTGAACTGGCTGGAACGAAGGAATGTAGTTCGTCCGTGCACTTTCCATGCAAAAAAGAAAAAAATATATATAGGAATTGTCTTCCAAATTGTTTTTCCAAAAAATCCATTTTCACAAATAAATTTATTCATAAACGAATACTGAAAATTTTTATTGATATCTGATAATTATTTGATTCGTTCGTAAATCTTTAAAATGTTGATTTTGGTTCACCTGTTCCTGTTGTCAAATGTATGCACACAAGCATTGCAAAAGATGTACAGGGTGTGATGGGCAAATTGTCACCATTTTATTTTTTTTATTTTGCACATGCGCATTGTGTGTTTTTGTTGACTACACAGTATAGTAAGATCAGTTAGGTACCGACTATGAGAAAAAGAGCGCCATGATGCAATTCACTCTTGGCATTCGCGCCGGAAGCTCCATTACTAACATTTCAGAGTGTTTTGGTATCGATCTGAGGACAGTGTAGAGGATTCAGAAAAAAAGTTGGCTAAGTCTAATTATGATTACTCTGATCGTTTTGATAAAAAAAGAACTTCCGAATTTGTTGGTGAGAGCCTCGAACTCAACATGGAAGCCTACATCAAGTGTCTTGAGGAATTAGTGCTGCCCTGAGTCAAGCGGGTGGCTGCTGGAAGATCTTATGTCTGGCAACAGGACTCTGCACCATGCTACACAAGCAGGAGAACTCTTGTCATGGTTGTCAGACAATTTCTCACGACCACATCACCCATTATATCTGGCCACCCAAACTGCAACCCTCTAGATTATTATGTTTGGGCGTATTTGAATGAGAGACTAAACAAAACTCCATGTAACACCAAAGATGAACTGAAGGCAATAATTATGGCAGTATTCATCAACTTAAACAAGGAGACCATCGATTTTATTGAATAAATTTACTTTTTATTATTTCAAGATATTTTTGAGTAATTTTGGTAAATATATCTCTTAACATATCCCTTACATTCACTTACGTGCTAATACCTTGGGAAATGTATGAATCCTCTTCTTCTCCCCCAAGCTATGGGTAAATAGCAGAACAGACCTGGTTCTGTAGCCTTGGATGGCAACTGGTCTACTGCAAAAAGAAACGGCAACCTACTGCGGGAAAAAATCTGCCTCGTCAGACATTTATCAAAAGATACATGATCACCTAAGCGTGTATCACGCATGGCACGGAACTGACTGACATCTCTCAAAATGAGGTATCAGTATTATTTTCATTTTTGCCTAATGTATACGACAATTTATTTATCGCACCCTGCATTGGGGAAAACAGTAGAATATAAAATCATTTTGTATTAGCGTTTAATTACTATAGGTATTCACATTTTGCATAAACTATAATTTGATTTTGGGATTGTTAGCGCATTAATTGAAAACACGTTAATTAGGACCATATTAATTGTGGGTGTTCTCTCTCTCTCTCTCTCTCTCTCTCTCTCCCCACTGTCAGCTAAAAGTTTTGGATCACACTCTGGATTTCGAATAATTGGCACGAAACTGTAGGTTTGCGTGTCCTTTTCAAAACTAATTTACTAGCTCGCTTCAGGCGAGATCGACTTTCTCTTCCTGAATAGTTTTATTTTCAATAACAAAATTAATCTATTACTATTATATATAAAGTTTCCTTAAAATTTAGAGCTCTTTTTGTTTAATCCACCTTCCTGGCAAATGATAATCTTAAGGCGGGCAGATTTTAAATTTTATCCCCACTCCCTCTCTAAAAAATTGAACGCCATTCACAAATGCGTTAAATAGTTTCATTATCCTAACTCAGCAGGTGTTAAATAAACAAGAGGAGGCATGAAACCTACTATTAAATTAAATTAAATTATATTGACGGTATACCTAAACTTTTCGTTTATGTTATCTGCGTGTCATCAACACATTTTAACGCAAAAAAAAAAATAGGGGGGGGGGTCGCACTGTACACAGGTAATTTTTTGAAGAGGTTAGAAATCATACAGATTAGTTTCACTATATACAGGTAAATTATTTCTGAACTGGTTAAAATTCATGCAAAAAAAAAAAAAAAAACAAACATTGGGGGCCGTACGATACGCAAGTAATTTTTCGAGGAGGTTAAAATTCTGCATTTTCGATGACCGGTTGCATTATACACAGGTAATTTTTTTTCTGGAGGGGATAAAATTCATGCATTTTTGTTGACCGTAACCTACCTGGTAGGCCTACATTCTCCTGGTACCTTTGGCTAAACTTAACGGTACAGGTAAGCTCCTTTAGCCTGCCTCACGCGCCTAGGCATGAATGAAAATAAAAGTACGTTTTCTAAATCTTCGTACCAAATATTTTACGGTAAGGGATTTTTTTTTTACAATTTTAGGGTAGCTTTGTACAAAAAGGAATGAAAACCATTTATTTGTTTATTTGTTATATGCCCAGGATGATGCCCAGTAATGCAATGTTTAACTACGGTAGACCTGCTCGTGTTGCTCAGAAGTTGGGGTCGTATTATGCATGAGCTATATAAAAAAAATCACGTTTCCCCCCAAATATTCGGTATATATATATATATATATATATATATATACACCGAGTGTAACAGCAAAATTGTCTATTTGTTAGGTTAAGCTTTGAATCGTTGTATCTTAGAAATGATTAAAAATATCTTACTGGAATTCTCCGAGGTTTTTATAACACTATTGGACTCTACTTGAGCAGTAAGCATGTATAATTATTCTCCAAGCTTAACAGAAGAATCACAATGGAATCGATCATAAACGAAAATGACATGTTCATAATTAATCATAGCTAAGGATTGGGGGCGCATGAAGGATTGAAATAAAGTTCATATATATATATATATATATATATATATATATTCCAGGATCATTTTCCAATTGATTCAAGATGATCTTCGTCCTTCCTAACTTTCTAACTTCCTGTCCTGGAGTAACAATGTGCCTCACAGGTTCCACGTACGACTTCATTTCCAAGTCTTTTTTTTTTCGCTGCTCTTTGGACTGTCATAGCTGAAACTCCTCTCTCCCGTGTCAAACGTCTTATGAGTTGGATCTTTTCTAATTGATCTCTTTAGTTCTAAGTTGAAATGATGATCTTCTTCCTGTTGTGACCTCTTGATCCAGTTGTCCTCTCAAATGTTCCCTCTTTTTTAAAACATATTAACCGTTCTCTTGAGGGTTTTTGAATGGAATTTGAAGATGGAAGCCAGAATATGAATGTTGGTACCATTACTGAAGGCCAACATGATCTTTTTCCTCTCACCATTCCTCATTTAGGAAAATAGTGTGTCTGACACAAAACGATTTTAACCTGTTTTCTTTCTAGCTGAATAACCCAAAGGGTTTTTCAGTGATTCTTACGACAAATGGTTTAAATCTATGTTTTATTTCTGCGGGTACAAATCACTTTTTGTATATATATATATATATATATATATATATATATATATATAAGTGAACATTCATGTTACACGCTCTATCTTTGATATTGAGCACTTTATTCCATAAATATGCCACACCTTATGAGTATATTTCTTCATATATATATATATATATATATATATATATATATATATATATATATCATTTCACCCCACAAGTAAGCCGGTAATGTCACTAGTACACTAGTACGCAGGGGGTTACAGGGAGTGAAAGTGAATGAGAAGATTGAAAATTGGGGGGGATTTCAAAAAAGAAACAGACTTCATCATGATCCTTTGTAATATGTATTCATTATGACACAGAAATTACTATGTTTCGAAACCAAAGCCTAAATCTTAAACTTAAAATGTAAAGTTCAGTTCCATTTTCAAACGATGCAGAATAATCTTCGAAAAAATGATTTACACTATTTACAAGCCAAATAATATTATATATTTTAAACTGGTGGGGGAATTAGAATTCGAAAGTTTTTATTAAGGGGGTGTTGGCTTTTTTGATGAACCAAGATACAAGTATATTTTTATGTGGCAAAGTGAAAATCAGTTAAGGTTAGGTGGGGGTTTGAAATTCTGTTGATACTGACTTCCTTTTATGCGAACATGTCATCAGTCTGTTTTTGGGGGGTTACACTACAGTTCAATTGGCATTTTTATTTATTTTCTTATCTTTCAAACTAGAGATTTTCTTAAAGGGGTTTTCAAATATGATTGTCATATTATTTATATTTATATTTTTATTTATAAAGATCTAAAATAATATATTTATTATATTCACTAATAAACTATATATGGTATTGTAAAATTAAAATATTAGAATTTAATAACGCATTAATAAACTATTTTATTTATCATCAAATAATAAATTTATAATTACGCAAATTATTTTTATAATTATTTTTTAAGGAAAATATGAGACAATATCTACAAAAACTGCTATTTCATTTCTTTGATTTAATAGATTTTTATCTTTCAGAAACTTAATAATATATAACTTTTCATGTAGGCACAAAAGACATGCGTCATTTAAAGATCTACATGTTCTCGTTATTTTATTAGTTTTCAATTTACTGTGGGTGTTTTATTTGTTCCTTTGATATGCCAAAATATTTGGATAGGGATGTTTGGTTGTGATAATTAATATTATTGAAGGAAGTCAGATGTTGATTCCATCTTAATTTAAATTCATTTTTAGTAGATCCAATAGATGAGATAATGCATTGGTATACGTGTATATATTATCAGGGGATATCAACAATTGTTTCCCGATTTTCTTATTTACTTTATTTTTATATGAAGTTAAAAAATATTTATGTGATTTTTATTGGCATGAGGTTAATTTTTTCTTCTTTGTGTATGTCCATGTGTTTGCGTGTACGTGCGCATGCGTGCGCATGCGTGCGCATGCGTGCATGTGTATTTATGTATGTATACGTGTATATGCACTTGCCTTCTTATACTCCCCATTATTCTTTTTCCTTCTTTATCTTTCGACCCTGAGTCTTAAAGATAATATAACATTGTTATTTCAGGTGTCAGAGACAGGAGTTATTTTTAGGTTAATTTTTCTTGAATATTCTGGGGTTTCTTTTTAATATTACATTAATATTATTAATTTAATATCATTAATATTGCTATGTATGATTATTTCTTTATATATAAAATATATGGTGCCTAATATTATATGTTTATAAAAAAAATTGATTCTGCAGTATGAAATTCCTGAGAAAAAAACTACTAAGACATATCACTATATTAATTGAACTCTATACTTAGTTCATGCCATGTGAACTGAAAAACACGCGTAATAAAAGAATTCGTGGATTTACCATATTACAAATTTCATAGAAAAATTCCACTTGAAATTTTGAACTTTAGCGTTGCGACTCGCACGTTCCGAGATTGTACAACCGGCAATCAATAGCACATTCTTAAAAAAACATCTTTCGGTCTACAAACAATTATTTCGTCCTCAAGTTTTAACTTTAAAGGAAAAAAAATTACAGCCTGAATGATGGAGACATGGATCTTCGAAAGTACTTGCTTAACTTTAACAAAATATACACTAGAAACATCTGACAACAGTTTTATAAATGAGGATCACATCATTGAATGGATTAACAGTATTTTAATGCATACATTATGTTCTACTAGGGAAGCGATTTCGCCATTAATCGCATTTTAATATTGCTGATTGATTCTATGTATGGTTATTTCTTTATATATAAAATATATGCTGCCTAATATATATATATATATATATATATATATATATATATATATATATATATATATATATATATATATGTATGTACGGGGCGGGTTCCTGACACCAAAACAAGGGAAAATATCCATATAAACATATGTCCAAATGGCGATAGTTGTACCTCAACCCCAGTTTGATTCATACCTTTCCAATGGTCATCTGTGCGAAAGTGAACTCGAACGGTATTTGAACTTGGTTCGCTTATTTCATTTTCCGAGTCGCTAATCGTTACACCACCTGCACATTCAGTGTTAGAGTTATTTACTAAATTTAGCTTGATCTCTTGGAGGGTTCTCATACTGTAATATTCAGTGATGATCGAACTCATTATCTTATAACTGTTCTCTGTCAGACATGAAATTAAATAAGTTTGGCATAAGGCTACTATTGTGGATGAGCTCGCGAAGATCGAACTCACTAGTGATAAGTTGTAAGATTAACTTTCTACCCTTGGCAAGTCATAGTAGCTATATTTATAGTATCAGATATTTGATTATCGGAGCGGAAATGGATTTGGCATGCCGAATTCAAATTCCAGCCGAAGCCATTCCATTCACTTTTGAACAAATACCATTAATTCGCCCCCCCCCATAGCTAGGCATTAGTTCCAGGTTAGATTGGGCTCTCTAGTTACAGAAACCAAAGCAACAATGCTGAGCATGGTGAAGCTGTGACCCTACACTTCATATGAGAGCCTACAGGGATTACATACGCTGTAGGCAAAAAGTTTGATACCACACACTGGATTTCAAAGATTTGCCTAAAAATTGAAGGTTACATGCCTTTTTCAAAATTAATTTAATAGTTCACTTCAAACCATCACATATTATTATTATCATTATTATTATGATCGTTAACATTATTATCATCATCATTATTATCATTATTATTATCATCACTATCATTATCATCATTGTCATAATTATTATCATCGTTATTATCATATTATTATCATTATTATCATTATCGTCATTATTATCATCATCACCATTATCATCGTTATTTTCTTCTACAACAATAACAATAATAATAACAGTGGTGGTGGCGGTGGCATTCATCCATTACTGCATAAAGGTTCCATTTTAATCCTTTTTTCCCCCTAATCTACCTTGCTGGCTTACGGTAATCTTAAGGGTGGCGCATTTTAAATTTTAGATAATCCCCATACCATTCTAAAATATTTGACGACATCAGTTAAATAGTTTCAGCATCATAGTAAGAGTTAATTAAACCAAATAAACTTAATAATTATTAAAATCCAGAGGGTGGTTCTAAAATTTTGGCCTATAGTGTCTATTTAATACATTACATACATTACAGGAATTATATACATCAATTCGGAAACTGCACCTCTTAACTCCGAACAAAGCAGCAATATTTGAGATGAGTGTTCAGTCCAAAACACGAGGAAGAATTTGAATATTACTTAATACAAAGTTTCTCTGCTGTGGAAAATAAGAAAAAGCACAGAAGAAATCAATAATCTTTCCAAATATGTGGAACTCTTTTGTTGCGGGGGTAAATAAAGATATGAATGAAAGTTGCGTTCGAAGGCCAACTCTTCCTCTCCGTAAAACGCAATATCATGCAGCCAAGTTTGAAAAAAAAAAATTCAAAAGGTCGCGAACATCCTTAAAAAAATGGAAGAATCAACCCACACATTTTACGTGGGAGATACACACAAGGTCGTCAGTCTGAATAAAATCGTCAATCCTTGCACAGACAAATGCGTCGTTCAACGACAAAAAACAAAACAAATAAATAATAAAGACCACTCCTCTGTTTCGATTGTTGCATCATGGCAATAAATCAGTACGCATTACTCTGGAAGGAACCAACGCAGACAATGGAAAATCGAAATAGAACGCCTTATGTCACATAATATTTAGTTAGCGAAGTCAGGCACAAGGACATTTACTGAGGATCGAACTCTCTATACTTGTAATGATATAGTAGCATGGGGCTTAGAGATTAAAATGAACAGTTGATTTACCCACGCCAACAAGGTTAATAGAGAATGATAATGACGAGAAAACACACGGATAATTTTAACAGAACAAGATAAAGAATTTATTTACGAATTTACACACTTGAAGTTGTGTCAATGGCTAGTTTCAGAAAAATAAGTCAGAATTCTTAGTCTGTAGTTTTAACGAATTGTCATGAAGAGGAAATGTTCATAAAACAGTTTAAGTTATCTGACACAAAATAATATTAAAAAATGTTTAAAACAAAGGTAAGGGAGTTCGTTGCTCACCAAAGGGATATATGATTTGCATACGTTCAAAAGTAGACGAAGTGAGATAGTTTGAAATAGTTTGAAATACTTAGCTTTCTTGGATTGTTGAGAGAAAATTCTTTGAGGTGTTGCGTATTGGTTAAGGCCAATAATTTAGTTAAGTTTCTTTTCTCGCACTTCTCGCCTGTGGAACTCACTTCCGACTTTTTGCTTCCCTGTCATCTACAATGTTCGAAAAGTGAAAGCCTTATAGCGCAGCCATATAGAATTTATAATTTACTAAAACTTTATAAATTGTATATGGACAAAGAGGCATGGTACCAGGACATTATTCCTAAATCATTGTGCCATCAAATAAGACCTTCATTTAGAAAGAAATTATAGTGAACAATTTAGCTGTATTATTATGTAATATGTTATACAGTGCAGTAGTTTTAGTGTGATTTTCAGTAAACAATGTAAATTTAAAACATTTTGTCTTATAATTTGTGCCCAGCAGTATTATGGTGTTATATACACTTTTGAATTTTGAAGTCAGTTTGTAAGCAGAAACCTTCGGAAATTAGCTATTTCTGTACATTTTTTTCATACGACCTTTGAAACTAAATACTCAAAAATTGGTAAAAGCTATGAATTTAAGTTTTGGTGTCAGTACTTATCGCATGAAATCCCTGCTTTCACACCGAGTGCAATGTCGATTTTCTAAAGAAATTGAAAAATCAACCTGCCTTGATACATAAGCCTGTCAAATTACATTATTTTTCACACAGGTCTTTGGTTTCGACAAATTCGTGCCTCAATAGCGTCAAAGCACTGAAACTCTGCTCTTATTATATTTCTATGTGAAAATTATATTTAATTTTTTTTCAAAAACAGTTGTAACGAAAACTATGACTAATTGAAAAAAAGCTTCGTGCGATGCGTTTCTTCCCCAAGTGATGTTTACAATGGTGCCACTACAACTGCGCACAAAGGAGAAGGGGTGCTGAGAATTTTAAATTTTTATTAATTTTTTTTTAAAAATATATGTTTTTGGGTGTATAGTCTAGCCGATTTCGTTTAGTTTCTTTTTCTTTATGTTTTTATCCATTTGTTATTAAATATTTCAACATTTTAATGATAGAAGATCTGCTAAGAAATGTGTAGTGTGAAACTGGACGTAAATTTACCAGCGATTAAAGCATTTTCTATACATTTTCGTCTTGCTTTCTCTTCTAATTAAAGTGGCATTTCTAGATCAAAATTATGGTCAGAATCATTATCGTGAACTACTAATGCATTTTATGTGTTGTTTTGTAAAAGATTGATTTTGTGTTCATATAATCTTTCATTTAAATTTCTTGAGGTTTCTCCAATGTGTTCCTTGTGGCAATTATTACAGGTAATTTTAGGTTAATTTTTCATTTTTTTAGGTTAATTATTATGTAATATGTTATACAGTGCAGTAGTTTTAGTGTGATTTTCATTAAACAATGTAAATTTAAAACATTTTGTCTTATAATTTGTACCCAGCAGTATTATGGTGTTATATACATTTTTATCTATTTTTTTGTTTTTATTAATTATAATTTAACAATTGTTATAACAAATGATCTAAAATCTTATTCATTGAGTGGCCTATTTGGTAATCTTTTATATTTTTTACATAGTTTTTACTTATCAAATACAGTTAAAAAAAAATTGCATATTTTACTTGTGGTGATTCTTTATTAGAATTCTGGTGTTATATACATTTTTATCTATTTTTTGTTTTTATTAATTATGATTTAACAAATCTTATTCATTGAATAGCCTTTTTTGTTATCTTTTACAATTTTTTATACAGTTTTTACTTCATTCGTTTTACTACAGGGCTCCACTTACAAGGTTATGTTGTATTTGTCTAAATCAAATAATGAATTCTTTGAGGCGTTGTGAGTTAATTTTCTCTTTAAGTTTTTTGCGTATTATTTTGTTTTGTATTAATGAAGTCTTAAATACTTTTAGAAGTAGATGTTTCAAATTTTACGTTCAACTTAGATAAATTATTTTCAATTTTAGTTGTGATAGAGTTTGTGGGTAAAATAAGATATTTTGATTCGTTGGGTTTGTCTGAATGGTTCACTCTTCTATTTTGAAATATTTTACGAGCCTTTTGTTTGGAGTTGAATATATTCCTATGAAAATTAAATAAAAAAATATGGATGATTCAACACAAAAATCATATGAAACCATGTTTTCATTATTGTATGTAGTTCGGTTCAGATTAATGTCCTTGTCCACGTCTTTATTTTTTTTCTACAGCATTTCGGTGCGGCAGCATTCATTTTTACGCATGACCCAAGGATAGAAGTTGGTCTTCAAGCGCTTTGTCTTAGAACAAACAGAAGTAAAACATAGCCATGTAGGTAAGAGTTCAAATGAAATTTCCAAAAAGTAGAGATTGTAACGATTGTAATAAGAGCATTTGTAACGGTGTCAGAGAATGTTGCCCAATGGCTGAAAGCATTAGATTTATCAATGTAAATAGTATGTGCCACAAAGGCCGGTTTGTTTAGCACAGCGCAAACAACCAGAAAAATACTGGATACCAAAGGCTGTGGTATGTAGCTTAATATGCAATGAGTGCAAAACCAAAACAACAGCTGTGCATAAAGAAATAATAATAATAATAATAATAAATACTCTGATGCTACAAAAGGCATGGCTCTTATGACTTATTTTAATTGATTAGAGGTGCTAACATTTTTTTTTTATCGGTTTCAAACATTGCAAGGGAGTAAAGCCACTAAGAGAGAAGGGGTTACAGGGTATAGAAGAATTAAGAACAGAAACATTAAAAATGTGCGGGAAGAGAAAAGAGTATTCAGGAGGACAGTAGATAGCGATTGACATTGCATTTAAATTTTTACAGATTAAAGTTGGCTGGAAATCATGAAGTCGGAACGGAGTACCACAAGCGAGAAGGGCAAGAAACGAAACGATTAGCATATAATTTACGGCTACATATAGCTAGATCATCTGTATATTGAGATCTTGACGCCAGTCGAATACTGCGCTTAAATTCATAAAGTCTAGGTACCATAGCGAAGAGCTTATCCGAACAATTACCGTGGAAGTATTTGTAGAAAAGATACAAAGAGGCAACTTTACAGCGGTGGGAAAGTGGCTGAAGCCGAGCCGCCAGATCAAGACCATTAATATTGCTGATTCTTCTTTGGATTTTATCAAGGAGCACAAGGCAAACTGCAGGGGAATGAGACTATATGTGGCGTAAATATTCTACGCATGGACGAATGGTAGAGTTATAGATATGTAAAATAGATTCTGTCAAGAAAAATTGTCTAGCACGACACAGTGAACCAGCTTTCTTAGCAGCTGACCTAGTAATGGATTCAATAGAATGGAAAGCCACTTCATGTCCGCTGAGAACTTTAGTACGAGAAGGGGCAACGAGTGGCTCTCCTGGTGGTTAGCATCAGACATGCTGATGGTTTGTATGTATGTTTGGTGAAATAAGTATGTATTTCGTTAAGTAACACATATTTTCTTGCCACTGACTGGATCATAACCAGTTGGGCGTAACTTCTAGGGGCTGACACACTGTTTATAAGCGAAAGGAGCGGAAGAGTGTCATGTCCCGAGGTCGGGAGGCTTGTTTTTTGAAAGTTTTATTTATTTGTTTTTATGGCTTTATCAACCTTTTGTATGTTATTTAAAGCTAGCAAGTATTTTTAGAGTGTGAGGCTTTTTTTGGAGATAAGGATTTTTACTGATGCAGGATCTACTAACTGACCCATAGCTGTGTGGAAAGAGGTGAATTCATATCTTTCTCAAAGGCATTTGTGCATAAGAGAATATTATGTACCCAACTAGAATTGAAACTCGACTCTCCTATTTACAATTCCGAGCCGTTAGCCATTACACCAACCGTAATAAAATCTAACAGCACACGGTATGCCCAAGCCCGTTGCCCGAAAGTCGTTTTTAAGTTTGAAGAATGTGGTAGATTTCTTGATACTTGGGAACACGCTTAGTTATATCTGAGCAGACTAGGTTAACCAACCCGAAGGTATTTCTAATAGGGCCCCACCTATAAGGTTATGATGTATTTGTCTAAATCAAAATCTTTCTCCATGTCATACACATTTGACCATGATTCACGCACCTGGCACTTAGAGTGTCATGATGATTTTATCGGGTTTCATATCTATCTATCTATCTATCTATCTATCTATCTATCTATCTATCTATCTATCTCAGTCTGTTCATATCTATCTATCTATCTATCTATCTATCTATCTATCTATCTATCTATCTCAGTCTGTTCATATCTATCTATCTATCTATCTATCTATCTATCTATCTATCTATCTATCTATCTCAGTCTGTTCATATCTATCTATCTATCTATCTATCTATCTATCTATCTATCTATCTATCTCAATCTGTTCATATCTATCTATCTATCTATCTATCTCAATCTGTTCATATCTATCTATCTATCTATCTATCTATCTATCTATCTATCTCAGTCTGTTCATATCTATCTATCTATCTATCTATCTATCTATCTCAGTCTGTTCATATCTATCTATCTATCTATCTATCTATCTATCTATCTATCTATCTATCTCAATCTGTTCATATCTATCTATCTATCTATCTATCTATCTATCTCAATCTGTTCATATCTATCTATCTATCTATCTATCTATCTATCTATCTATCTATCTCAGTCTGTTCATATCTATCTATCTATCTATCTATCTATCTATCTATCTATCTATCTATCTCAGTTCATATCTATCTATCTATCTATCTATCTATCTATCTATCTATCTATATATATATATATATATATGTTACCCTGTGTCACTTAATCAGTGTGTTGCTCTATCTCAATAATATTGCTGGTTGAGGGAGTCATGCCTTTTAGTTGTACTGTATATTCTTTTTAAATGGTTACTGTTTTAAACACCATTTTCACATAAGAGGGGCACATTGGTTAAAATCTTCCCATTGAGTCGTAGAATACAAAACGTGAGAAAATTTACAAAGAACTGAAGGATTTTGCAAAAATAAAAAAAAAATGATTTTTTTATACGGAAAAGAAAAACATAGAATTTATTAATTATTAGCATTGCTGCTGGTTCTTCTTCCATGTGCTGCGTCCCTTCAGGTCATATGCGACAATGGCTCTCCACAACTTTCTATCGTGCATCTCTCAGCAGTTTTTCTCCCCGCCCCTCGTTCCGCCATTCATTCCCACAAATTCGTCAATTAAGTAGCCCGCCGCCTTCACCTATTTTCCTAGCTCTCAATGTGCCCCGAGAAGGTTATGTCTTCCAAGCCCTCGTTTTTCTCTATGTATCCAAGGAATTTCAGCTTATTTTCCTGATTCTGGATTGATTCTTTATGATGCCATTTTTTAAAGACTTCCTTGTACGTGGAATTTTCAGTATCCTTATTTAGAACCACGATTCTGCTGCCTCTAGTTATTATTCTCATTCGTCGGGGGGGAAGGTCTAGAATTTACTGCCATACAAAAGGATGGATATAACATGGCAATCAAGCACTCTTTTCTTTGTTTCTAACGAAATCTTTCCGTTTCTCGGAACCTTGCTCAACTTTTGGAATGCCTCTTTTGCAATGAGACAGCACATTTAAACTAAGTGATGTGTTTAGGGGCCTTGTATGAGGTTTCAAATCCAACAGAATTGACAAAGTAAACCTGTGATCTGCTCTTGAAAATGACCTCTAATCAGCGGCTAACAGGAGAAAGAAATGGCGTGTAAATTTTAACGCTTCTATTTAATCCCTACAGAGAACCTTTTCTGTCCGCCATCAGCATGGCTGATGCTAGACTCCACTACGCCTTTTTGGTCTTACGTTTTCCATTGACATGATGTGCAGCGTCTGTATCGAATCAATAGCTTCATGTCTTGCAAGGAAAGTTGGGTAACTATATCATGCCAGAATTCTTTCTAGTCAGAATCCATCTTGCACATTTATAAATTCGTTCGTGCATTGAATACTGTCATATTTGGTCTGCTGTACATCTCAAGATTCTTGACAAAATCCAAAGAAGGATCTAAAATGTAATCGATCCAGACCTGGCATCTCGACTTCACATACTTTTTCACCGACGTGACGTGGCTTCCCTCTGCTTTTTCTACAAATATTTTCATGGTAACTGTTCTGACGAGATTTTTTCCCTGGTGCCCCGAATACATGAATCTAAGCGTGTTAATAGATTGACATCTAGGTTCCACCATTTTACTGTTGAAATAGCTAAACGCAACCACCAATTCTACTCCAAAAGTTTCTTTTCTCGCACTTCCTACCTCTGGAACTCTCTTCCGTTTCCTTGCTTCCTCGATTACACTCTTCAAAAAGCTAAATGCAACGTCAATCGCCTTCTGTCTTCTTGAATCCCGTTCATCATTTGTCATGTTTTAAATCCTGTCTATCCTCTGTATTTCCTCTCACTTTCACTTCCTATCACCCCATGCGCACAAGTGGCATTACTCCCTTGCTTGGGTTGAAATGATTAAAAAAACAAAAATAAAATAAAATAGAATTTTTATTATTCGAACGGAAGCTTTGGTAACTTTTGCTAAGGAGTGTGTTCAGAATAATTCCTAAAGGAGTGACCAAAGCTAGGAATATTCTTGAGATAAAAAATAAATGGTTTGATTCTCTTTGTGTTGAGTGAATGTGTGAACGAATATAATATTTAATAACAAAAAAATAATATTCGTGGTTTTGAAAGCCTAATCTATAATGAGATGAAAAAAGATTTTGAAGAGAAAAAAATGATTATTTCTGTTCGCATTGCCTATTGTAAAAATTCACCGAAAGACACTCACTGATATTTACAAAAAATTATCAAATAAGGAAACAAAGAAACCAGAAATAAAAAACTTCAAAATCGATTCCAATGGGAACAATTCATAAGATCAAAAACCGAATGAAGAAACTCTGAAGAAGGACGAGCAAATAAGGAAAACTCGAAGCAATAATGATCGAAAAAAAAAAAAAAAAACTGCCCTAGCCGTCATCAAGAAATATGGAATGCAAGCAGAGTACACAAGACAATTTCTTTGATAAATCATTTCCCCCCAAACAAGGCAATAATGCCACTAAGACACAGATGATTGAAGAGAATGAGAATACTTTAGTGAGAAGTGAGGAAAGGACAATAAAGCCACAAGATTCAGGAAGACAGAAGATGGCGATTGACGTTGAATTTAAACTTTTGAAGATTGTAGGTGACAGGGTAGTAAGAAATTGGTGGAGAGTTCTACAGACGAGAGGTGCCGAAAAGAAACAATTAGAATAGAACAAAATGGTTGCATGTAGTTCAACAGTAACAATATAGAGAATATAAGAAATAGCAACGGGAGTATAGCTCCCCACTAATAACGGATTTGTAGTTCTATATATCGGCCCAAGGATCTTCGAGAAAAAAATGGCCACAGGGTTGGAGTAAAAGCACATACAACTAGGTCTTCGAAATGAATCCCACCCAAGAAAAATGTAAACATGGATTCGGGAAGACCCTAAAATATGTCATTGAGAAATATGCATAGCAAAACGGTTATATTCATAGTAATATTAACCGTTTCCTTATAAGGAAACATTAGGCATTCAATGACTAAACAGCCAATGCTACTGTCGGTTGAAATTTATAAAATCTTTCTCTTAAAGCATGGAGCCGGGAGGGAGTTCCATAAGCGAGAAAAGAAACTGTTAGCATAGAGGTTACTGTCACATCTAACCAGCCTAACTGTAAATTGATGACATCTCACCGCCAGTCTAGAATTGCGCTTAAATTCATAAAGTCTAGGTACCATAGTGAAGAGCTCATCTGAACAATTACCATGAAAGTATTTATAAAAAGGCACAGAGAAGCAGCTTTACGACGGTGGGAAGTGACTGAAGCCGAGCCGTTAGATCAGGGCCAATAATATTGCTGATCTTTTTTGGATCTTATTAAGGCGCTCTAGATAAATAGCAGGGCCACCGGACTATATATGGCAGCAATATTCTAATCATGGACGAATAGTAGACTTATAGCTACATTCCAGAGAGAAAAATTATGTACCACGACACAGTGAAACGACTTTCTTAGCAACTTATCGAGCGATCGATTAAATGTAGTCTTTCCACCTCATGTCAGCTGAGAACATTAGCCCGAGAACGAGCAATAAGTCATTTTCTTGGAGGATAGCATCAGCCATGCTGTTAGAAAGAAGAAAGTGGTTTCTCAGATGATTAATGGAGTTTCGGATGCGTTAAAATTGACAAACCATCTTTTGCCTCAGCTAACGACAGTCTTAAGTTTGTTTTGTACATTCGCTGCCATTTTGACCTTGTCTAACTGATCCGTCTTACTATCAAGTCTATTTACAATAATGGTAGTGTTGTCAGCGTAGATGCAAAGTTGAGAGCTGATGTCATCAATGATGATTAAAAACAACGTAGGACCAAGGAGATAGCTCTGGGTGACACCCACGTTAGTACGAAAGCATCTAGAAGAATGGCTGTTCAGAACAACTTACATTTCACGATTTGATAGGAACGATTGGATCAGCTCAAAAACGTGGCCGGAGATACCGTAGCTTTTCAGCCTGTGGAGATCTTAATGCCAGACTGTGTCAAAGGCTTTCGAGATGTTCAATGCTACATCCCAGGCTTCATCGTTTTTATCTAGATCATGATAATCTTTTTCCGGAATTATCGTTAGTACACCAGCAGTTGATCTGGAGAAGCGAAAACTGTATTGCTTGTCCGAGAAAAGGTCCTATGATGAGAGATGAAGAACCAATTTAGCATTAATTAGGGCCTCTAAGAGTTTCCCAAAAAGAGGCAGAAGGCTAATAGGCCGATAGTTGGAAGGGTCAGACGGTTCAACAGAATTCTTAAAAACTGGAACAACATACGATGACTTCCAGTAAGCAGGAAAGCATGAGACAGCAAGGCATTTATTATAATGTTTAGGGAGAACAGGAGTTAGTTCGGAAGCACACTTGTTAATGACTATTACAGGGATGCCATCAGGTCCACATGCTTTTGGGAATCAAGGTAAGAGATGATAGCAGAAACCATAGAAGGGGTTATATTCATATCACTCAAAAGAGAATCAGCTCTAATTGGGAAGTTAGGCAGGGATGCTCCTGATGAGTCAAGAGTAGAGTTTGAGGAGAATTTACGTGGAAAGCATTCGGCTTTATTAGCAGAGGATGATAACACATATCGATTGAAGAGGGGGATATAGAGACCTTGCACTTATTTAGTATCTTATTACAGAGACGACAGTAGTCACGAGAGCGAACGTTTTTAGAGCTTGTGCTATGTCCCATTCTTAGCTTATTATTTCTGGACACGCGAATTGTAGCAAATAGGCACTTGTTATGACGAGAGCTGTCATCCTGGTATAGCCGGAAATATTGGTTCCTGTGTGATATGGTGGCCGAGCATATTGATATGAATCATGGAGAGGATTGCGATATCACCTGGTATTTCCGAGAAGGTATGAAAGCGTCCATGCCCTAACAAAACCCCACAAAAAATCCTCAGTGGCGCAATTTTCAATTGGATGCTTGAAGATGTCATTCCAAGGAGCGTCATGAAGAAAATCCCGTAATGAGTCCCAATCAGCGTGCTGGTAACGGAAAGAGGTCTTATGGATAGGGGGTTACTGTTTATTGGATGCTTGGAAGGACATATCAATAGATATAGATCCAGTGGAGAAGCATGTTGCTCGGTGTGGCTAGGGAAACGAGTAGGGACAATTCCACATACTGAAATTTAATGAATTCGGGGCACGTTCTATGTATTAAAATTGAAGGAATCAATAAATGAATAATAATCATAAATAGACATGGCTCTCCATAACTTCCTATCCCTTGTAGGACTAATCAAAGTTTGTTTCTTTACTATCCCCTCCTGACGTTAGATTACTTGCTGTTTCCTTCGGCTTCTATTTCTGTCAGTATTTCCTGTGTATGTGAGATTCTCCAAACCCTCTTTTCTCATTATGTATATCAAATGTTTTTTTATCTTAACAAGGGGATTCATTTTCATTCAATTTTCCTTAAAGCATCCTCGTTGCTCACATGCTCCATCCATGGTATTCTTAGCCTCTTTCTGTAGAAACACACCTCTGATGCGTGTCTCTTTCTGATTCTAAGTATAAGTGTACTTTTTATTTCAATTTTCCTTCCTCGTTGCTTACATGCTCGGCCCACGATACTCTCAGACTTCTTCCGTAGAACTACATCTCTGATGCTTGTCTCTTTCTGATTCTAAGTATATGTGTCCTTTTTGTTTCCATTTTCCTTAAAACTTCCTCATTGTTCACATGCTCCATCCATGATATTCTCAGCCTTCTTCTATAGAACCACATCTCTGATGCTTGTCTCTTTCTAATTCTAAGTGTCCTTTTTGTTTCCATTTTCCTTAAAACTTCCTCATTGTTCACATGCTCCATCCATGATATTCTCAGCCTTCTTCTATAGAACCACATCTCTGATGCTTGTCTCTTTCTGATTCTAAGTGTCCTTTTTGTTTCCATTTTCCTTAAAACTTCCTCATTGTTCACATGCTCCATCCATTGTATTCTCAGCCTTCTTCTGTAGAACCACATCTCTGATGCTTGTCTCTACCTGATTTTAAGTATAAGTGTCCTTTTTGTTTCCATTATCCTTAAAACTTCCTCATTGCTCACATGCTTCGTCCATTGTATTCTCAGCCTTCTTCTGTAGAACCACATCTCTGCTGCTTGTCTCTTTCTGATTCTAAGTATGTGTACTTTTTTGTTTCCATTTTCCTTAAAACTTCCTCATTGCTCACATGCTCCTTCCATTGTATTCTCAGCCTTCTTCTGTAGAACGACATCTCTGATTCTTGTCTCTTTCTGATTTTAAGTATAAGTTTTCTTTTTTCTTTCCATTTTCCTTAAAACCTCCTCATTGTTCACATGCTTCGTCCATGGTATTCTCAGCCTTCTTCTGTAGAACCATATATCTGGTGGTTGTCTCTTTCTGATTCTAAGTATAACTTTCCTTTTTGTTTCCATTTTCCTTAAAACTTCCTCATTGCTCACATGCTCCATCCATGGTATTTTTAGCCTTCTTCTGTAGAACCACATCTCTGATGCTTGTCTCGTTCTGATTCTAAGTATAAGTGTCTTTTTTGTTTCCATTATCCTTAAAACTTCCTAGTTGTTCTCATTCTCCATTAACGGTATTCTCAGCATCTTTTTGTAGAACCACATCTCTGTTCCTCCATCTGTGAGAAAATTGTTCACCATCCACTGTCATATTGGAGGATTAATATTGCATCACATTTAGGCATATTGTCTTTGTTTCCAACGAAAAATTCTAGTTTCTTCATATTTTTCTTAGTTTCTAGACGGTATCTTTTTCTAATCTTCGGTTTTCGGCCCACATTTTCCATAGTTTGTTATAAATCTCTCTAGAGAGATACATTTCTGGGCTTGATTTATTTCGATGTCTTCAATTTGTGTTTTTGCAAAAATTTCAAACTAGCAATGGTAATGAGAATTGAAATTTGTATTATGGATGGAATCAGAGATGTAACGCCATATCTTCAATAATGCTAAGTGACAACAAAATAGTTAACGATAGGGAATATAAAACATACTTCTATAAAAATACTTTCTCAAAGAATAAACAACCTCAATTCATATCAAAGAACATTGCCTGATAATTATCATTTCACTTAAGTTCAAATGGTATGCGCTATTGGCCTTCATTTAATTCGAGAAATTAATTGATCCAGACTTCTTATTACAAGTCCTAATTAATGTTTGTCATCAAATATTTAATAGAATGAACTGGACAATTTTTCGTTTATTTTTCCTTTTTTCGTTTCTTTATTTCCATCGAAATTGTTATACAGGAATAAAGTGTTTCTGTCGACACTTGAGTTTCAACATAGATCGCCATTGAGAAAACACAGGCGACCCCATTATTGAATTAGGTAGACCACGTGGCCATAGAGGAAACGCATAAGTAGGTAGTAGCTTGTAGTCTAAACGATCGCCATTCCTGGTCTATCCCCTATTACTATTCGAATCGCCATTCTTAGTCTATCCTCTATTACTATACGGATCATCATTTCTAGTCTCTACTATTTCTCTACTCTATTCACTATTTCTCTATACGGATTACTATTTCCAGCGAGTATTATCAAGTAATTATTATTAGTGCGAGTGTTATTGGAAGGCGTCGGATACCAGTATTGTTCAACGGCGTTACTATAGTTTTATTTGCGATTACAAAGTCTCTACCACAACGAGCATTACAAAAGTAACAACGAGTATTCGTTGGAATTACAAAGAATTTGAATGAACACACTCAGAAGATTCAAATTAAGAAGTCTAAGTTATAATCAGGGGAAAAAGTTAAATATTGACAAAACGATAAGAAATCTCAAGAAGAAATCGTCGACGGCAAGGAGATTAATATAAGCCTGATATCGACGAATTGATAAATTATTTATAGACAACTGATCCTAACTTGCTCATTTCACCAGGAACATCGGTCAGGCTCAAATATGCAAGGACAAAAGGGATGGGCAAATGACGGAGAAAATCAGTGACACGAAATAGGTAAACGGTGACCGCAGAAACGGTAGACGTAATGTTCATCAAAAGCAATAAATCAAACCTACAAAAGGCTCAGCCAAAAGCGCAGAGATTCATTACAGTGAACAGGAGGCTGACCGGGAGATGATCGCTCCTAGCTAGGTCACCTGGTTGAGGCGGTCTGAGGTTTTTAAAGTGTTTTTTTTTTTTTAATTTTACATATATATATATATATATATATATATATATATATAAACATAAAACGTGTGTTAGCACGTGCGATACCCTGTCTTCATCAGTCGCCGATCAGGGGTGATATCACGGTTTCGGTGGCTATATATATATATATATATATATATATATATATATATATATATATATAGTGTGTGGGGGGTGCATGCGTATGTGTGTTGGGGGTGAAGATAATGCGACAAAATGGAAAAGCTATAAACGACGCGTTTAGCCGAGAACGCCTGCTACTTTCGGCTTCTTCAGGTTAGAGTGAAAGACAAAACTGTGTGTAAGGAATGTATTGGGATCTATAAATCTATAAATCAGATTACCTTATCAGATTCGACGACCAGAATTCAGAAAGTGTCTGTTTACCTGTTTGTTTTTTTGTCGTGTCCATAAAAAATAAATTAAAACTAATTATAGTCTCAAAAATAATTATAATAAAATGATTATAACAATTATAATTATCATTAATTCACTCCTTCTAAACCAGGGGTGGGCAACTCATTCGACCCCGCGGTCCGGATCCTGTTATAATGACGGGTCGCAGGCCGGACGAAAGCCATTAATGAAAAATTAAGGAAAATTGCGTATGCAGACCCCTGTCAACTTAAATATTTAAAACCATAATGAAAATAAACATTGAGAAATCAGAAAAACAAAAGAAAATCTAAAATTAAAAAATACCCAACAAAAATTACTTTTCCTCAAGGAACGTCAAAATACTTCAAAGTGAAAAAAATCAACCGAAGTGAAAATAGACGAAATTATGACGTGTAGGTTTGAAACTGTTATTGAAAATTGTTCCACAAACGAACCACACACACACACACACACACATCAAACAAAAACGAAGCACATATACCCATACATACGAGTACAAATAGTTGCAAACAACTACACTTACGTACGTACACATGCGGTATCATCCACACAATCATGAGGCATGTATAATGCGCGTATGTTTAACTGTCTTTAGATTTCTGCTACCTCGCATTTCAGTCCCTCCCTGGCCTCTTTCACTTTATCGTTCCTTTCGCTTCTGTTATCTTTTAATGTAGCCAAGGGTCATAACAAATATGTATCCATTATTTGACATTAAACGTAGGCAACGCAACTTGGTATAATAAGCCTCATCACTCATGGTAAAAATAGAGTCATTGGTAATCAGGCTCGCGGGCTGGTCAAAATATCTTCGCGGGCTGGATCCGGCACGCGGGCCGTAGGTTGCCGACCCTTGTTCTAAACCAATGAGAATCGACCCCACTTTTCACCTCCACACACAAAAATACGCGACATTCTCATTATCGGACAGGCAGTCAACACGGATAGGCCACCAACACATGCGTCAAAGAAAAGTTTGTCTCCTTTTTCTTTTTCAAGCCATAATATTAATGCTTATCTCTTAACACTCAACAAAATTTCGAGGTGAGATCATCCTAGATAGTTGTATTGAAATTATCTGGACACTCATAATACACATCTATAAAAAAACAAAACAAACACACACACACAGACGGGAAAGACTGTATACATTTGCTTATTCTTTATCTTTCCATTCTGTCGGATTCCCATCCATATTTGATCTACATTTGACCCCAAGCTCACAATTTTACTCAGTATTGCTGTCTCTCGTTTCTCCAACACCGCATAACCACCAGATAATGAATATGACTCGTTTTGTTGTTTCCACGTCTTGCTGTTTCTTATTGTTACGAGTATTTTTGTATATATAGATGTTAAGGGGTTTATAATTATTTACTCAGTGTTATAACCATATCTACAGTTTGTTATATATATATATATATATATATATATATATATACACACACACACACACATATATATATATATATATATGTATATATATATATATATATATATATCTCAAGAAAAGGATTCACGAAAAGTAATTGCATTGAGACTTCCTTAATCTCAGCTTTACTCATAGTGGTCTGGTTTAAAACCAACAGATACCAAACGGCTCACATATAAATATAAACAAACAAGAAAACCAGGTATCCTAATGCACCCCATAATATGAGCGACAAACACTGCCTCAATTAACAAGTACATATGTACGTATATATATATATATATATATATATATATATATATATATATATATATGTGTGTGTGTGTGTGTGTGTGTGTGTGTAAAAAGTGTGTGCATATAAATATAAATAAATATATATATGTATAATAATTTATATATTATATGCGCGGTACTTATTAGAAAGCGCTCAATATCTGAGATAGAGCTAACATATTTGGTTGGATTGATGTGAGTTTGTGACCCTGGGTTTCACGCTTTTGCAATCGTATATTGTTTATACGTTATTTTTTATAGATACCAATATTTAAGTATGTTAAGATACGCTTCGAGCAGATATGAGCATTCGAGAGAAATCATGGGAAGTTTGTAGTTCAAAAACAATAATTTAACCTTGCTAACCATTCGATTCCTCTGTAGCTAAATGGTATGTCAGGATATATGGTGGTTCCATGTAGGATACAGATTCGATTCCTGTGGGAGGACACATTTTCTTTGAGATTTTTCGGGCATTCAGGTCGGTAAATGTTGTTAATATTGTTTATTATAAACCATTGACCATTTATTTAAATATTTGCATCTATAAAAATAACATATAAACAATATATATGTGTGTGTGTGTGTGTGTGTGCGTATTAATCAATTCACTCTAAGCAAGGTGATAATGCCACTAAAACGCAAGGGGCTACTGGGAGTGAAAAAAAGAAAGAAGAGAAAATATTAGAAGAAACAAGAACACCCCCTCCTCCTTATATCGTTTACGTCGAACAAAACAAATCGACCAGTAAATTATTCGAGGGTAACGCGTCCAGGGTGTGTAGATTTTTTGCTCATAAAGTTATCAATATTTAAAACACTGCAACAATATTGAATAGGTAAACAGATATTCAAAGGATTTATATTAGGATTTGAATTTTCGGAGAGACACAGATATCACTCGTCAGTGTAAGTTAAAGATTTTGAATTCATTAACGGATATGTTTATCATTTCTTTTTTTTAATGAATTAGTTCTTTATTTGGAATATGATAAATATTTGGATATTCAGATAAATGTAGGCGTCTCACATAATATAGGCACCTAGGGTCACGTGGTGGTTGTAAAGCTAATCTCTAATCTAATAAATTCGATCCTCGGAAATTGTCTAATTGATTCTTATGGCACGTTAATCTGAGTTTTCAAAATAATTGTATTAGAATATAGAGAAGTAATTTCAGTATCAGAATATTATTGAGATAATTTTAAATCAATTATCAGTTAAAAATCTTTAGACAACACTAAGAAAGTAGGAGAGTTGTAAACACAATGATGAGGATATTAGTCCGAATAATTTCCGGAATGCAGAAAACACGCAAAATTTTATGGAATAATGAAAATCATTCATCGCAGAACTTTAAACAATACAAGGAAGGCTGGAGAGTTGAATACAACAAAGATGAGGATACTAGTCTGAATAATTCATGGAATAATCACAATACATCATCTGAGAAATTTAGACAACACTAGGAAGGTCGGAGAGTTGAATACAACAAAGATAAGGATACTAGTCTTAATAATTCATGTAATAATGACAATACTTTATCTGTGAAATTTAGAGAACGCTGGGAAGCCTGGTGAGTTGAATACAACAAAAATGAGGATACTAGACTGAATAATTAATATAATAATGACAATACTTCATCTGAGAACTTGAAACAATACTAGGAAGGCTGGAGAGATAAAAACAACAAAGATGAGTATACTAGTCAGAATAATTCATGAAATAATGACAATACTTCATCTGAGAACTTTAAAAAATACTAGGAAGTCTGGAGAGTTAAAAACAACAAAAGATGAGGATACTAGTCTGAATAATTCATGGAATAATGACAATACTTCATCTGAGAACTTTAAACAATACTGAGAAGGCTGGAGAGTTAAAGACAACAGAGATAAGGATAATAGTCTGAATAATTCATGGAATAATGACAATACTTCATCTGAGAACATTAGACAACACTAGGAAGGACGGAGAGTTGAAGACAACAAAGACGAGGATACTAGTCTTAATAATTCATGTAATAATGACAATACTTCATCTGTGAAATTCAGACAACGCTAGGAAGGCTGGAGAGTTAGAAACAAAAAAGATGAGGATACTAGTCAGAATAATTCATGGAATAATCACAATACTTAATCTGAGAACTTTAGTCAACACTAGGAAGGCTGGAGAGTTGAATACAACAAAGATGAGGATACTAGTTTGAATAATTTATGGAATAATGACAATACTTCATCTGAGAACTTTGAACAACACTAGAAAGGATGGAGAGTAAAAAACAACAAAAATGAGGATACTAGTTTGAATAATTCACGGAATAATGACAATACTTAATCTGGGAACTTTACAAAACATTAGTAAGGCTGGAGAGTTAAATACAACAAATTTGAGGATAATAGTATGAATAATTCATGGGATAATGACAATACTTCATCTGAGAACTTTAGTCAACACTAGGAAGGCTGGTGAGTTGAATACAACAAAGATGAGGATACTAGTTTGAATAATTCATGGAATAATGACAATACTTTATCTGAGAACTTTACACAACATTAGGAAGGCTGGAGAGTTCAATACAACAAAGATGAGGATAATAGTATGAATAATTCATGGAATAATGACAATACTTCATCAGAGAACTTTAAACCATACTGAGAGGGCTGGAGAGTTAAAAACATCAAAGATGAGTATACTAGTCTGAATAATTAATGGAATAATGACAATACTTCATTTGAGACCTTTAGTCAACACTAAGAAGGCTGGAGAGTTGAATATAACAAAGATGAGGATACTAGTTTGAATAATTCATGGAATAATGACAATACTTTATCTGAGAACTTTAGAGAACGCTGGGAAGCCTGGAGAGTTGAATACAACAAAAATGAGGATACTAGTCTGAATAATTAATATAATAATGACAATACTTCATCTGAGAACTTGAAAAAATACTAGGAAGGCTGGAGAGATAAAAACAACAAAGATGAGGATACTAGTCAGAATAATTCATGGAATAATGACAATACTTCATCTGAGAACTTTAAAAAATACTAGGAAGGCTGGAGAGTTAAAAACAACAAAGACGTGGATACTAGTCTGAATAATTAATATAATAATGACAATACTTCATCTGAGAACTTTAGACAACACTAGGAAGGCTGGAGAGTTAAATACAACAAAGATGAAGATAATAGTATGAATAATTCATGGAATAATGACAATACATCTTCTGAGAACTTTAAACAATACTAGGAAGGCTGGAGAGTTAAAAACAACAAAGATGAGGAGACTAGTCTGGATAATTCATGGAATAATGACAATACTTCATCTGAGAACTTTAGACAACACAAGGAAGGCTGGAGAGTTAAAAACAACAAAGATGAGGATTCTAGTGGGAATAATTCATGGAATAATGACAACACATTATCTGAGAACGTCAAACAATACTAGGAAGGCTGGAGAGTTAAATACAACAAAGATGAGGACACTAGTCTGAATAATTCATGAAATAATGACAATACTTCATCTGAAAACTTTAGTTAACACTAGGAAGGCTGGAGAGTTGAATACAACAAAGATGAGGATACTAGTCTGAATAGTTAATGGAATAATGACAATACTTCATCTGAGAACTTTAGCCAACACTAGGAAGGCTGGAGAGTTGAATACAACAAAGATGAGGATACTAGTCTGAATAATTCATGGAATAATGACAATACTTCATCTGAGAACATTAGTCAACACTAGGAAGGCTGGAGAGTTGAATACAACAAAGATGAGGATACTGCCCTGAATAATTCATGGAATAATCACAATACTACATCTGATACCTTTAGTCAACACTAGGAATGCTGGAGAGTTGAATATAACAAAGATGAGGATACTAGTTTGAATAATTCATGGAATAATGACAATACTTTATCTGAGAACTTTAGACAACACTAGGAAGGCTGGAGAATAGAATACAACAAAGATGAGGATACTAGTTTGAAAAATTCATGGAATAATGACAATACATCGTCTGAGAATTTTACACAACATTAGGAAGGCTGGAGAGTTTAATAAAACAAAGATGAGGATAATAGTATAAATAATTCATGGAATAATGACAATACTTCATCTGAGACCATTAGACAACACTAGGAAGGACGGAGAGTTGAAGACAACAAAAACGAGGATACTAGTCTTTATAATTAATGTAATAATGACAATACTTCTTCTGTGAAATTTATACAACGCTAGGAAAGCTGCAGAGTTAAATACAACAAAGATTAAGATACTAGTCTTAATAATTCATGTAATAATGACAATACTTCATCTGTGAAATTTAGACAATGCTAGGAAGGCTGGAGAGTTAGAAACAACAAAGATGAGGATACTAGTCAGAATAATTCATGGAATAATGACAATACTTCATCTGAGAACTTCAAACAATAGTAGAAAGGATGGAGAGTAAAAAACAACAAAGATGAGGATACTAGTTTGAATAATTCATGGAATAATGACAATATATCATCTGGGAACTTTACACAACATTAGTAAGGCTGGAGAATTGAATACAATAAAGATGAGGATACTAGTTTGAATAATTCATGGAATAATGACAATACTTTATCTGAGAACTTTACAAAACATTAGGAAGGCTGGAGAGTTCAATACAACAAAGATGAGGATAATAGTATGAATAATTCATGGAATAATGACAATACTTCATCTGAGAACTTTAGTCAACACTAGGAAGGCTGGAGAGTTGAATACAACAAAGATGAGGATACTTGTCTGAATAATTCATGGAATAATCACAATACTTCATCTGAGAACTTTAGTCAACACTAGGAATGCTGGAGACATAAATATAACAAAGATGAGGATACTAGTTTGAATAATTCATGGAATAATGACAATACTTTATCTGAGAACTTTACACAACATTAGGAAGGCTGGAGAGTTCAATACAACAAAGATGAGGATAATAGTATGAATAATTCATGGTATAATGACAATACTTCATCTGAGAACTTTAGTCAACACTAGGAAGGATTGAGAGGTAAAAGCAACAAAGATGAGGATACTAGTTTGAATAATTAATGGAATAATGACAATACTTCATCTGAGAACTTTAGTCAACACTAGGAAGGCTGGAGAGTTGAATACAACAAAGATGAGGATACTGGTCTGAATAATTCATGGAATAATGACAATATTTCATCTGAGAACTTTAGTCAACACTAGGAAGGCTGGAGAGTTGAATACAACAAAGATGAGGATACTGGTCTGAATAATTCATGGAATAATGACAATATTTCATCTGAGAACTTTAGTCAACACTAGGAAGGCTGGAGAGTTGAATACAACAAAGATGAGGATACTGGTCTGAATAATTCATGGAATAATGACAATACTTCATCTGAGAACTTTAGTCAACACTAGGAAGGCTGGAGAGTTGAATACAACAAAGATGAGGATACTGGTCTGAATAATTCATGGAATAATGACAATACTTCGTCTGAGAACTTTAGTCAACACTACGAAGGCTGGAGAGTTGAATACAACAAAGATGAGGATACTTGTCTGAATAATTCATGGAATAATCACAATACTTCATCTGAGAACTTTAGTCAACTCTAGGAATGCTGGAGACTTAAATATAACAAAGATGAGGATACTAGTTTGAATAATTCACGGAATAATGACAATACTTAATCTGGGAACTTTAGACAACACTAGGAAGGCTGGAGAGTTCAATACAACAAAGATGAGGATAATAGTATGAATAATTCATGGTATAATGACAATACTTCATCTGAGAACTTTAAACAATACTGAGAAGGCTGGAGAGTTAAAAACAACAGAGATGAGGATACTAGTGTGAATAATTTATGGAATAATGACAATACTTCATCTGAGAAATTTAAACAATACTGAGAAGCCCGGAGAGTTAAAAACAACAAAGATGAGGATTCTAGTCTGAATAATTAATGGAATAATGACAATACTTCATCTGAGACCTTTAGTCAACACTAGGGAAGCTGGAGAGTTGAATATAACAAAGATGAGGATACTAGTATGAATAATTCATGGAATAATGACAATACTTCATCTGAGAACATTAGACAACACTAGGAAGGACGGAGAGTTGAAGACAACAGAGACGAGGATACTAGACTTAATAATTAATGTAATAACGACAATACTTCTGTGAAATATATACAACGCTAAGAAAGCTGGAAAGTTAGAAACAACAAAGATGAGGATACTAGTCTGAATAATTCATGGAATAATCACAATACTTCATCTGAGAACTTTAGTCAACACTATGAATGCTGGAGAGTTGAATACAACAAAGATGAGGATAATAGTATGAATAATTCATGGTATAATGACAATACTTCATCTGAGAACTTTAGTCAACACTAGGAAGGCTGGAGAGTTGAATACAACAAAAATGAGGATACTGGTCTGAATAATTCATGGAATAATCACAATTCTTCATCTGAGACCTTTAGTCAACACTAGGAAGGCTGGAGAGTTGAATACAACAAAGATGAGGATACTGGTCTGAATAATTCATGGAATAATCAGAATACTTCATTTGAGACTTCTAGTCAACACTAGGAAGGCTGGAGAGTTGAATACAACAAAGATGAGGATAGTGGTCAGAATAATTCATGGAATAATCAGAATACTTCATCTGAGACCTTTAGTCAACACTAAGTTAGGCCGGAGAGTTGAATACAACAAAGATGTGGATACTGGTCTGAATAATTCATGGAATAATGACAATATTTCATCTGAGAACTTTAGTCAACACTAGGAAGGCTGGAGAGTTGAATACAACAAAGATGAGGATACTGGTCTGAATAATTCATGGAATAATGACAATACTTCATCTGAGAACTTTAGTCAAGGCTAGGAAGGCTGGAGAGTTGAATACAAGAAAGATGAGGATACTACTGAATAATTCATGGAATAATGACAATACTTCATGTGAGAACTTTAGTCAACTCAAGGATGGCTGGAGAGTTGACTACAAGAAAGATGAGGATACTAGTCTGAATAATTGATGGAATAATGACAATACTTCGTCTGAGAACTTTAGTCAACACTACGAAGGCTGGATAGCTGAATACAACAAAGATGAGGATACTAGTCTGAATAATTTATGGAATAATGACAATACTTCATCTGAGAACTTAAGAAAATAAGAGTCTTCATTTTGTTCTATGAAGCATAGAACAAAATGAAGACTCTTATTTTCCAAAGAATCACAGCAGTGGCTAATCCTTCATTCAAAATATACAGGGTGATTATCTAACAGAAAGCCACAAACAAGAAAAATAGAATACATGCTCGACATCTTACTTTGAGCTGGCAACAGTAAAATTTAAGAAACAGAAAGAGTGGATGTTCGGCTCCAGAAATTTTTTACCTCGGAACATAACTTGAGCTATTACCTAATGAGTAAATAGAAAAAAAATTCTAAAGTTCTCAGCTGAAGTATTGTCATTATTCATTTAATTATTCAGACGAGTATCCTCATCTTTGTTGTATTCAACTCTCCAGCCTTCCTAGTGTTGACTAAAGTTCTCACATGAAGTATTGTCATTATTCCATTAATTATTCAGACCAGTATCCTCATCTTTGTTGTATTCAACTCTCCAGGCGTCAAAGTGTTGACTAAAGTTCTCAGACGAAGTATTGTCATTATTCCATGAATTATTCAGACCAGTATCCTCATCTTTCTTGTAGTCAACTCTCCAGCCATCCTTGAGTTGACTGAAGTTCTCACATGAAGTATTGTCATTATTCCATGAATTATTCAGACTAGTATCCTCATCTTTGTTGTATTCAACTCTCAATCCTTCCTAGCCTTGACTAAAGTTCTCAGATGAAGTATTGTCATTACTCCATGAATTATTCAGACCAGTATCCTCATCTTTGTTGTATTCAACTCTCCAGCCTTCGTAGTGTTGACTAAAGTTCTCAGACGAAGTATTGTCATTATTCCATGAATTATTCAGACCAGTATCCTCATCTTTCTTGTAGTCAACTCTCCAGCCATCCTTGAGTTGACTGAAGTTCTCACATGAAGTATTGTCATTATTCCATGAATTATTCAGACTAGTATCCTCATCTTTGTTGTATTCAACTCTCCAGCCTTCCTAGCCTTGACTAAAGTTCTCAGATGAAGTATTGTCATTACTCCATGAATTATTCAGACCAGTATCCTCATCTTTGTTGTATTCAACTCTCCAGCCTTCGTAGTGTTGACTAAAGTTTTCAGACGAAGTATTGTCATTATTCCATGAATTATTCAGACCAGTATCCTCATCTTTCTTGTAGTCAACTCTCCAGCCATCCTTGAGTTGACTAAAGTTCTCACATGCAGTGTTAGATGTGCGGATGTGCGCGGTGGAGCGTGTGTTGGAATGGACGATCCGTGTTCAAATCTCCGAATGATTTATTGCGTTCATTTCCGCCCAATTGATTTCATCCCTTCTAGCCACGCTCTCCCACCTATGGGTTAAATAGTAGAGTAGACTGCGGTCTCGAGGTTTTAAGCCGTATAAGTGAAGGACATGATCGCCTCTGTCTTGAAGCTCTCTGTATATTGGATTATATTTTATACGCTGTCGGATATTCGGTATTAAAGATCTTGAAAATACGACAACTGAAATTGTGTTTTGCACATTTACCTTTTATATATTTTGTTGATTCAACGGAAAAATGCTGGGAAGCTGACCAGGAGGTGATCGCTCCTGGTTGGTTCGCCTTAAAGAGGGAAACTGATAATCTTTTATGTTCGAAACCCTCAATGTCAATAGTAATAAACATCACTGATGAAGCTTCCTGACGTACTGTAAGAGTGTTTGAGATATGCATCTAGCTGATCGAATTATTTTAAAAGAATGCTAAGCTTAATTGTTGCAAAATTCACATATTTTATTCAAAGTGACAAATATCAAAATCTGGCGAATTCTACATTATTTATTCAATTATTCTCCCAGAAATCAAGGATTTTTCTGTTTTTTTATTTTTAGATTGGTTTTATTTCTTTGCTGTACGGTTTTGGCGATAGAGAAATAAATGCATAAAAATAAATAAATACAAGAATAGAAGGATAATAAAAATCGCCAAGCAAGCAAAGCCATAGTTCAACCGAGCAATCATAATGCTTTCGTAACCAGGATGTAAGAAAATAAATAATTAAAGAATAACAAGGAGACCACATTTTCCCAACAAGGAAATAAGGCTGCGAGTCGATGAAGCGCCCTTTTAAAGCGGACATGCAGATGTGTATAGAAACAGATGTAAAAATCAACGAAAACGAGAGTCGATAAATTAAATTTGTCCGTGCTGCGGTCATAACATGCCGAGAGACGAAATACTAGCTGTCAACCCTACATAGCTAACCCGTCCTTGCTACATTGAAAACGAACATACCTTCCTTCACTACACTGTCAATCAAGTGGCGGCTACTTCATTTATATATATATATATATATATATATATATATATATATATATGCAGGGTGACAATAAATTCATTATACAATTACTTATAATAACAATTAAGACAAAGCAACTGATCAACGGTACAGAAATTTATTATTAAACATTTATTTAAGTTATTTATTACTAACAATAAAATGCTATGGTAAACAATAGTAAAGTAATTACCAATACAGTTCGAACTGCAAATCACCTGCTTTAATGCTTTGCTTTTTTATAAGTAACTATATATTGACTTTATTGCCACCCTGTTTATGTGTGTATATTTATTTACTTCCACCCAGATTCTTTTTCTCTCTCTCCCTGTCATCCGTATGCGACTGGACTTTTACAGATTCTATGCATGTTCTTTTAATCATATACCCAAGCCATTTGGTTTGGATATATATCGATATATATTGGGAACGGACGTCGTCGTAAGATAAACAACACATGCATAACTGATAACCTCCTAAACAGCAATGCTGTTACGTCTCTCTCTCTCTTTTTTTTCGTTTCACCAGTCCCAACTTGTTTTATTTTTCGCTTCGGTTGAGGTAGTTATTAAATCAACATTCTACATCGCCCAGAGTGATAATTAACGAAAAATAACAACGTCTTCTGCAGATATGACGAAACAGTGTGGCAATTAAAGATTGATGAATCAAGATGGAGACAGATCTTTGAGTGATAGCAGTGTAAACCACAGAGCGTTTATATTTATTTTCAATCACCGAGTTGGCTTAACACTGACATTTTTTATTTGTGCCATTTTTTATTTGTGCCATTTTTTATTTGTGCCATTTTTTATTTGTGCCATTTTTTATTTGTGCCATTTTTTATTTGTTTTTTTTTTATTTCGTTTTCCACTACCAGAAAAATAGATACATCTGTTATTATATGGTTAGTACATCTGTAGAATGTACAATGGATCGATCGAAACATTTTACGAACGACAAAAGTATAAAAAAGATATAGAAACTATCTCACTTGTTGGCTATTGTGGCATGTGGGGGATTCCTTACTTGCTCGATTCGGCAGCAGCAGCAGCGGGAATAATGAGCAGGGTACAACTGGAAGTCCCAGGGGTCATAAAAGCCTTGACTGAACCTTATTCAGCCTCTTTCTCATTTTTTTTTCACTTTTAGCGATCTCTACCTCGCAAAATATTACATTTTTACACTCTTTCAACCAGAAATAAAAACTGTTGAACAGTTATTTTCATGCTTTGGATTTTTGTTCATTCCATTCATACTACCGAGCACAAAGATACAGGCAACCGGGAAAAAAATTCCTACAAAAAATGAGTTTAATTGTCTGAAAATTCCTTTTAACGGGCGTCGCTCTTCTCAAAATTATGGACAATACGTTCACTTCTTCTTCAGATATTATTAATAACCTAATATTTGAGCCGTTACATTATGCCAGGGGGTGGTCAAACTTAATGTAACAGCCACATACGATAAAGTTTAGATGTTTAAAAGACGCAAGACATGAACAAAATTTACACAACTGACACATAGCAGATAAAGTACAAAGATTTACCTCCTTTAAAGGTGAATGCACAATCTTCCTCCATCTTTGGCATAAAATTTTTTTCATCTTCATATTTTCGATTCTTGTAATTTAACGAGGCCATATTGTTTCACAAAATTTTCAGACACTTTTAAAGAAAACTTGTATCCGAAGTGTACCAATTAGTTTTGCACAGTTCAAAATTTTGTTTTAAATGCCTTAAAATACATGACGTGAGTACGAACCACTTAATACCATGACTGAGTCTTTTGACATCCCTCTGTAACCCTTGATTACTCGAAAATTCCTTTAATCCTCTTGCCTCCCACCATTCCTTCCTTCAACATTAAAGAACAAAGCCTCATTCAGATTTAGCATTCTTTTTTTTTTCTTTTTATGGGCCATGACTTTTCAGGACGTAGGTGATCATGGCTCTCCATTTCCTTCTACCCTTGCAGCTCTCAACAAGTTCCTTCCCTCTGCTTCCTCCCCCAGACCACGTTCTGTCATGCACTTGCTTAAGTCCGCCAGGTATGTCACGCGTTGTTTCCCCTCGTCTCTCTTTCACTCTATTCGTCCCGTGTGTATCAGATTCTCCAGGCCCTCCTTCTTTATTATGTGTTCCAGAAACTTCAGCTGCCTCATCCTGATGTTAACTACAAGCCACCTCTTTGTTTGCAACCTCTCTAAAACCTCGTTGCTCACACACTCGGTCCATGATATTCTCAGCAACTTCTGTAGAATCACAACTCTTGTTGCCTCGAGTTTCTTCTTCATCTTTGAGGAAATCGTCCAACGTTTGCTGCCTTAAAGAAAGACAGATGTCTCGTAACATCTCAGTATCCTTTTATTTGTTACGAAAGAAATCCTCCTGTCTGCCAGCTTTGGGAAGGAATGTGTCCTTGGCCATCCCAATACGTCTACGGATCTCAGTCTCACATTTACTGTCCTCTGTCAAGACGCTTCCCAGATATTTAAACTTCTGCGTCTGCTTCATTCTAGTGTTCCCGATCTGCAAATCGCATTTCGGGCTCATCCCCGCATTAAAATTGGGATTTAAATTATTAAATATTTTTCACTAATCATGAACATTAAACTTACGTTTTAATCCAATGGGGTCTTAATTCCTACTCAGTAAATAATTATAAATCTTGAAATTTTACTTCTTTATACTTTATATTAACGATGATGAAAACAGAAACCCAGTCAACATATTTCCACGAGCCGCATATTAAAGGTCAAAGAGCCGCATGTGCTTCACGAGTCGCGGTTTTGTCAATTGGCATGGACCCACGATTTCGATGGGGCCTCCTTCTCATGGCAAAACCTTTTAGTAAGTAAGTGATGTCGTTAAGAGAATCAAAGTAGAACTTCTAGCAGAAAATATTAATATTTTAAAGAAGTTTAATAAATGATTAACAGCATTGATTACAGACTTGTGTCTGCAAAATATAGCTGTAAAAACAGATATGTTCAGAAATATCTTATAGGATATAAGCGGGTGTTTTCAGGCCATGAAACCCGGGTTCGAACCTCACCAACGTCAATTTATCAGGAAGTGACTTCTTGACGTAATCGATCTGTGGGAGTCGTGGAAAGTGCCTGCAATCACAGGTTGACCCAAAACTTGTAGGTGAAATTTGGTAGACGAAACCCTTTGGGGCCGCCGATGGTTGTGTTAGCCCAAGTAATCGTGACCGGAGATTTGAGCGCGGTAGACTTTTTCAGACTGTTGATCACGCGGACTCTTCCAGAAATTCTAACTAAGTTCCGCTCAGCATAGTTGCATTATAAACCACAGGTGGGCGTTGAACAAACACAAATGTACGTCACCAGGCGAAGGCGACTGCAACGGGTATAAGCCCTAGTAGACGGATATCCTCGGAAACAAGTGGCTGCTCCGTTTACATCAGTGCTTCTCAACATTTTTCAGCCCATGGACCATTTTTTTTTCCGAAAAATTCAAATGGACCAATCCTACTTTTATTTCTTACTTTAAAATAAATATAGCACTGTATAATACGTACGCATTTTCGAAATTTTAAAATATAATGGACGTGTGAGAGTAATTAAACAAAATATTATATTTTTTAATTCATTCAAATTATGGATAATTTAGATACATTTTTGTGAAATGGCTACAATTTTTTATAGCTACGAATTCTCTGTGGATCACTAGAAATGCTATGTGGACCACCGGTGGTCCACCTGGATCATGTTGAGAATCAATAATTCACATTTTTAAAGGACTGTTTATGCTTTATTTTCGTATTAGGTTGGTGCAAAAATAATATCGTTTTCTCACATAGTAACATATGCGAGAAAACGACATTATTTTTGCAACAACCTAATAGATAAATTTAAATTAATTAAACATATTAATTAATATATTAAAATATTCATTTTAGATATTTGACACTTTACATAATGCCATCTGCTCTTTTGTTAAAGGAACCAACAGAAATTCTAATATAAGACTGCTTATGCTATATTTTGGTAAATAAAATAAGATAAACTTTGTTAAAAACTAAAAAGAATGATACTAATGTGCGAACGTAGAATTGATTTCTCGCCACATGGCACCTTGTGGTACATTTCTCTCCCACCCACACACACTCTCTCTTTGTTTTTTTACACACACACACACACGCGCGCGAGCGCGCGCGCTGGCGCGTTTAAATACAAACGCACATACACATCAAGATAAGCAAAAAATAATATTGAGAAAAGCGACATTGCCTCGAATAAAACCGTAGAATGGACGCACATGTGCATCAGAAGCAATGCACAACATGCCACAAGGCGTACATGTACATATGCTCCCCCCCCCAAAAAAAAAACCTGTTAAACTAAACTGGAAAATATTTTGAATTTTGAATTTATTATTACAGTGTAACCCGGATATAAGAGAGTTGTCGGGACCGGAGAAGAAGTCTCTTATATCCGGGTTTCTCTTATATCAGGGTTTGGTCTAATTTATATACATTAACACAGGCTCTAATTTAGGACCAGAGAAAATCTCTCTTATATCAGGGTCTCTTATATCCGGGTTACACTGTACACTAGACTCCTCGTCGGTACTTATTTAGTTTAACTTGGTACAAGGCACGACATCGGAGCATAAAAAATGACAGACATACTAATGTATGTACTAATTGTATACTAATCACCATTATCCCTCTCCACCTCACAATTATTGATAGGTGTATCGGAAGTGAAAGGCAGGATGAACTTCCGGCTACCTTCGATGAGGCTGCCTATCCCCGTCGATCAAAAAAACAACGCTTGTTGCGCTGCGTATGCTAGAGAGGATGACCGGTGCGAACCCGAGTACGTCCGCTTTCAAAACATATATGTTCGCTGTGGCGGACCGAGCGGTGCCTAGAAAGCGTTAAAAGTGGAAGGTTAAATCCTTTGAGCGTTCTCTTTTTTCCCCCTTCACGAACATCGTCGACGAAAAGCAATTTGATGAAGTTGGCAGAGTTACGTTGGGAGAGAGCGCCCGGGGTCTTGTCTTAAAGATTTCATCATTGATACCAGGTTAATGAGATCGTAATCGAGCATTTGCAAAACAGAAAATTCAGAATTCATAGTTTCAAATTTTTTTTTTTTTTAGGGATGACATGTCATTTTTAAATACCGACTGCATTTAGAAACTGAATAATTAACAAATTGCTGGTCCGGACATGAAACGATCCGAAAATTAAAATATTTGCCTAATTCTCTGTATTCTCTCTATCTTGAACCGTTTAATAATTATGTCCTGAAGCGCTTGAACTAATTTGCGAATGACAAATGGTTTTCAGAAGCAGGCATTTGAAGAGGTAGAAGTCTGCAGGGAATTTATTAACCATAAAAATTATGATTTTTAGAGCAAAAACATAAGCAGTGTGGTTACCCATTGGCAAAGGAAGTGTGTCGAAGTCAACGTTCCATAATATTTATGCTTATTATTATTAAGAAATAACGAAGTATAAGTTCCGAAATCGAACGTCATTTAAAGAAGTAATGGCGTTGTATCTGTAGAAGTGATTTGTATTATTAGTACTACTACTGAATGCTATTGTTAGGGGAAAAAAAAAAAATTAAAAAACAAGAAAATAGCCGTCATAAAAAGATATGTCTCCTCTGTCACAGGTAGTACATTTCCATGTAGAAGAAATATGGTGAAAATATTGTATCGGACTCAGTTGTAAATTTTTGACGTTAAAACTTTCAAAATAATTGAAATCATCATGTTGAGCAACATAATATTACTATTAATAAAATATATTGGTGTGTGTATAGATAGTGCTCAGAACACAAAGAGAGCAAATATTCATGAGATTAGCGGCCGTGTGTGTGCGTGCTTGTATGTGTGCGTGCGTGTGCGCCACATGGCTTGGTGACATTAAGAAGTCGGTTTTCTCGGGATGTGTGTCCTCGGAGGAGAAGTCTAGACAACTTGTTCAGCCTACCGTATCCTCGTAGAGAGAGAGAGAGAGAGAGAGAGAGAGAGAGAGAGAGAGAGAGAGAGAGAAAAGAAAGAGAATGAGTCCTCTCTTTTTATGCCGATGATTGCCACTCCACCTAGCAGCGTTAAGCGAAGTCTATTGGCCGACAGAGTGGATTAATCTCACAATGTATAACGGTAGAAATAAATAATTTAAGAAATCAAAATATGTTTAGATGTATATGATCGATTTATATAAAACAAAACAGTAATACATAATGGAAGACATTTTTACAATGCTCACTACTCGGTTCTACCCTCTTTCTGCTTTATATTAACGTCCAGGTTAATAACATTCTCAAATCTTTAGTAAATGTCTATACAGATGATAACACAGTGTATGGATAAACCTCTAGATATGAAAATCGAGATGATCAGAGCCTGGAAGCCGAATCGAGCTGTGACAGACTAATGGGGTATAAATGGCTTGTACAAACCAAGCTATTACTAAGCTAACCCTAAATTCTCGCTAGTCACGACGGACGTTTGCATTCTCAATGAGACGCTTTGCTTTGAACATCTGTTGGGATTCACTTCCACTCCAGACCTCAATTGGAACTCATGTATACGATCCATTGCTAAAAGACTTGATTCCACTTGTACAATTCTATCTTTACAAGATTCAGATCAGTCTGGCCAAAAATGGAGTTTTGCTAACCTATCTGGGTTGGAGCTGTCCAATCCTCACTTTCCAACCTTGATAGCGAACATAGCGAGCGCTTTCGCATACGGTCGACCTTGGATGTCACCATAGCTTGTGAAGTGACATGAAAAATTGCATCATAACAGTTGTGCAATCAAGAAAAAATGTTTTTATATTTGTAATTACTCGCGGCATCCACCGTCAACCACGCCGAGTAAAAAAAAAAAAAAAAGCAAAAAGAAATCACGAGTTATCTGCCCATATTTACATTTTCAGAAAAGAATCTAAGTGATGTAGTACTAGTAATAGTAACATCAGAAACTGTACAAAAAAAACAAAAAACAAACAAACAAAAAAAAACCCCACCCCCGTTAACATAGAACGTTCTTGCAAAGTTACAGATCCGTCATACTTTGTTTGGGGGATATGTGACATTGTGGCCACTTTTGCTATAACGTTGCAATCAAGTGTTTTCCTGAACTCAACTGATCATTCATTCGCAACCTTGTCACATTATGGTAACTATGTGAGATGCTGTAGCTGAAAAATTCCGCACTGGTCAATTATACTACCAGAATATATTTTATTCACTTAATATGTATAAAAGATACTAAATTTCTTTTCGTATTTTTAAAATTGAGAATCCCTAATTTGTATGATGAATACACGTTCTAATATCTTCCAGGAATTTACTATCCAATTTCTGTTAATGTAACATTACAACGAGCGTATTTGCAATTTTACAAAGTAACGTTGGGGCAAATTTTGGGGAGTTCATACACACACACACACACAAAAAAAAAAGAAAAAAACAAGATTTGCAACATCTACCTTGTATCAATGTCATTTTATTAGCCGGGATCTTGATCTTTTCTCTCTTATTGCCTTCTCTGGATCGATATGCAGGTGGTGTCATGGATAACGGCTCGGAATAGGAAATCAGAGAATCGAGTTCTAGTCATTTTGTTACATTTACATAAAAAAAAAAACATTGGAGGAGGTATGAATCTACTCATTCTCCTCCCTAATATGGGTTAAATAACAGGATATATCCTATTTATCTGGAAAATCATTGTAATCTCCTCAAAATTGTTAATGCAATACTTGCTCGCCAAAAAGAAAAAAAAAGAATTGTTCTTATAATAATCCAAAATATATATCGGCTTTAAATAACACACAAAGGGTTGATAAACCATAAAAAACGAATCGGTCAATGAATTTCCCCTTTTTGTGTTCGAGTGTATGAAATGTGCAGATGTGTGTTCTGATCTTTGAAAACTGATTTCTGACGTTGGATTTACTTTGGACTACATTCTTCCGTAATAGAAAAAAAATTACGGTACAAGTTAAGTACTGTGGTCCATGTTGAAATGTGTGTGACGTTATGGAAACATGCAAAGAATTTACAATAGTAACCATCGCAGTAATAGAAAATATCCGAATGAGCTTGCAGCATTTTATAAGCCGCTTGCCGCAACGAGAAACGCACAAATAAATTAGATTATTAAAATAATCAATTACTTTATTAAACAAGCAAGTTTTAGAGATGGCAAAGACAAACAATTACTTTATTAAATAAACAGTGAACAGTACGAAGCAGAGGGAAATGAGAAAGAGTTAAATGAAAATTGCTAGAAAAGGAGTTGAATTTACGTAATTGCAAAGCCGTGAATTCTTAGCATGCTTTCGTGATATCACACGCATTTTAACATGGATCTAATGTTAGTTCGGCTACACACCTCATCCATTCATACTTGCTGAAAAATGACGATCAATCAGCATCGCACTCACGGGAAAACACATTTTAACTGAATGTACTTAGCACCTGTAAGACATAAATATTACAAGGAAACCAAGTCAAGAAAACTTTTTGAAAATGCTGAAACTATCAACATAATCCTATCTGAAAGAAATAGGTTTATTCCAACACATAGCACCTGCAACGGATCATATACATACCATATATATATATATATATATATATATATATATATATACACACATCCATACATACATATACATATATATATATATATATATATATATATATATAACATACGGTTACTCTGAAAGTATAAAATTCTGTACACTATAGTTGAAGTAATTCAATTCCGTTGAAGCCATAAAATTGTGTTCAAAATATTTACATTTTGGCATTAAATAACTCATAGAGGTTGATAAGCCACTAAACAAACCAACATGAAAGAACTCTTTCATGACATTAATCCATATAATATCGTACAATTTCTTAAAGAAATTAAACTGTATTCCAAAATATAAATTCAACAAAACTACAACATAAAACGCATATATCACTGCCTCTGGTAACATTTTATTGTTATTAAAATTCTATCTATTCATAGTAAAATGATCAACAATACATTTTTAAAGCAAAATGACCAGCAATATATTTTATAGTAAGATAACTGACAATACATTTTATCTGTAATTGAAGTCATATATTTGCGTTCAAAATATATTTAGCTGAAGCCAAAATATTTGGATCTCGTCATTAAATAACCCATAAAGGTGTTGATATGCAATTAGCCAAAATTAACCCACTAACCAACTTAACACGGATCACAGTACCACAGTAAATAAGCAAATAACAATAACATATCAAGAAAAAAAGCTTTTCTGAAGCTTGGCCACTGTCTAGAAAGACATTATATTCAATATTAATGAGGCAAATATTTTAAGAATGTTATATGCATATAATAATAACAGGTTCTATGTGATTTTAGTGTCATATCACTATACTTTAATGTTACATGCAGTGTATAGATAGTTACTAATCTTAAATTAATCTGGCACAGCAAAATAAGAAAAATGGGAGATAGAAAGATTCTGCTGCGCCAATCTCCTTATTCAGTAAGAAACTTTCTACTACTCCAGCCATCAAGCAGACTTCATTGTAAATAAGGAGATTGATTTGAACAAGACTTCCTAGAGATTACAGTCGGCCTGTTTTGAAAATCAGTGTTTCAATTACTGGCTTTTACTTGTGTTCGAACACTGTTACCGGTAGTGAAAGCGAAACTATTTTAGCCATCAGGTTGAATTAATGTACATGGAATATATGATATAAAACGTTGTTTTCTTTTGGTCTGAACGGTTAGCAGAATGATTGCAGCCTTTCCCACAGGATTGAATAAAGAGATCGGTTTGAAATTTCCAGAAAGTTATTGAATACGACAGACGTTTGAAAAAAATTAGATCGCGCAACAGCTGAAACATTGTGACACCATTTCGAATAAATCAGTGTATGATAACGCCATTTTCTCGCAGGTTTAATTACATTTACAAAACGCAAATATCAAACGAACAAAATTGATAATAATGAAAAAAAAAAAACAAAACAAAACAAAAAAACGAAATCGTTCTGTATTTGAATGAAGGCCTAAAAAAATTCACTGCATGAAGAATTTTGCCTCAGGGTCAAATGAGCAAACTTTTTATCCACTTTAGAATTCTCTTCGTAAATTATTCTTGCAAGAAATTCAATGATTATACGTTGGCAAAACGTGATTCTTTAATTACAACAAGACGGCCAGCGGGAGTGAGTATTGCTTTCTCGAATAGCTGATCAGAATTACAGTAGGGTAGTGGCCTATCTCATTGCTGAGAGAATTGTCCCCACCTCCACTGATTTCTAATAGTCGGCGTTCCAATCCCGGTAAAAGCCAGAAACTCAGACGAAGATTTTCAATACAGACTATGATTAAAAATACTGGCGCAACACTTTCTATTTAAGCTGTCCATATTTTGTCTAGTTCTATACTAAGCAATGATCAAAATCATGAAAAAAGAAGCGAGAGATAAATTCTTAATGAGGAATGATAAACAGGCCCATTTTTTGGATTATATAAGGGTGTGAAGAAAGTAATCACGTATTTCTCTGCTATGAAATATGATTAGAACAACCGAAGGCAGAACTACGGTTGAATTGTAGGAAATTGCGTCTAGAATTAATTCATCGTCTCTTCTATTAAGGTGTTCGGAACGAAATGATGAATTATGAGTCAACCTACCAAGGCAGAAGCAATGTTGAATGGAAGGAAACAGCATCAAGAATTAGTTTATCGTCTCTTCCATTCGACAGGGTTTCGTTTAGAGCAAATTTCAGAGGAAAATTTGCCAAGAATAAATTTGGGTTCCTCATTAGGTTTTGCTTGAGAACCGAACAGAACGTTCCACCATATGAATCGGACTTTTAACCAGGAATGTTAACCTATCACTTTTGCATCGCATTGGTACAGGTGATATAAAATGGGTTTTCATGTTAACAGAAGACGGAAAAAAGACAGTGATTGTCACAAAATGAGAAATCAATGTCAACACCAACACCAAAATTGAATCCGTAGAATCTTTTCTTTGTATCTGGTCGAATATAAAAGATGTCGTCCATTACGAACGAGTGGAACATGGAAGGGCCATTACTGCAGACGTTTATTGCCAGCAATTTGACAGAAAAAGTCTTCCGTCTATATTTCTGAGATGAGGTGTTATGTTATTTGGACTATTGTCCTCATCTTTGTTGCCATATTTATCCGATCCTTCAGTATCTGTCTATATTTCTGAGATGAGGTATTATGTACACTATTTACATTATTCGGACTATTGTCCTCATTTTTGTAGCCATATTTATCCGATCCTTCAGTATCTGTCTATATTTCTGAGATGAGGTATTATGTACACTATTTACATTATTCGGACTATTGTCCTCATCTTTGTTGCCATATTTATCCGATCCTTCAGTATCTGTCTATATTTCTGAGATGAGGTATTATGTACACTATTTACATTATTCGGACTATTGTCCTCATTTTTGTAGCCATATTTATCCGATCCTTCAGTATCTGTCTATATTTCTGAGATGAGGTATTATGTACACTATTTACATTATTCGGACTATTGTCCTCATCTTTGTTGCCATATTTATCCGATCCTTCAGTATCTGTCTATATTTCTGATATGAGGTATTATGTACACTGTTTACATTATTCGAACTATTGTCCTCATCTTTGTTGTCATATTTATCACAGCATTCCGGCCGTTGTACACTCCGGCCTTCTTCAGGTGGTTGGAATATCGAACTGAACCCTTTATTTCATTCGCTGGGGTAGACTGTTCTAGTTCCCTGGGCCATGTCTAATGGATGTCAGTTATCAGTTATCTCCTGTTAATTCATCTCTCCAAGTTCTCTACTACTTTAACCAGATATTGAACTCAAAACTTTTTGGGTCCTACAATGGCCGAAAAGTTGTGATAAATATGGCAACAAAGATGTGGACAATAGTCCGAATAATGTAAATAGGAAACGTCTTATTGTTATAGTGGAACACACCTATTCTATAGTTAATAGACTTTCCCACCTATAATAAGTAGTAGTAGTAAGAGTAACGAGGCAGTCGCTCAGTAGGTCGGTCAATCAGTCGATGCCGGACGACCGTTAGTCGGATACTAAAGTATTAGGTCGGTGCAAAAATAATGACGTAATAATGTCGTTTTTTGAAGTTAAAAAATACGTCAAAAACCGACATTATAAAACACTTGGCGACGAGGTATTCGGATTCATACGTTGGAAGAGAAAAAAATCATACTCCATAACAAATTTGGCCACGAGAATTCGTACTCATACGGAGGAAAAAAAATTCGTTAGCCACATAATAAATTTGGCGACCAGAAATTCGTCACTCCTACGGAGGAAAAAAAAATTCACTCGCCATAACAAATTTGGCGAAGAGATTCGGATTCATACGGTGGAAGAGAAAAAAAATTTCGTTCGCCACAGTATAATTTGGCGAAGGGATTCGGATTCTTACGGTGGAAGAAAAAAAAATTCGCTCGCCACATTTGGTGACGAAATTCCTACTCATACGGAGGAAAAAGAAAAAAATTGCTCGCCACAATTATTTCGGCGACAAAATCTCGGATTCACATTAAAAAAAAAACAAAAAACTTGGCAAAGTTTTTCGAAAGACAAGACGTCAACTTAGTGACGAAAAAAATCAGTCATATTCTCAATTGAGAAAATAATTTTTTTCTCGATAAGACAGTTTGCTCAAATAGGTCACGAATTGCAAATTCGTAGGACACCTCACCTCTACACCATTTAAGCATTGTGTAAACTTTTGCGAAGATGGAGGAATGCAAAAATATATTCCAGGAATTAAGTTCCAGACGGAACAACAGATGACAATATTAGAGCAACAGAAGACATTCCAGATGCAACAACAGGAGGAAACTTTGAATAGACAAATGCAGTTTCAACGAGAAATGGAACAGATGCATAAGGAGTTTCAAAACAAAATTCTGGAAAAAACTGAGAAGAGGAAAGAGGAAAATTGAAATATTCACGTACAGTCCAGATGAAGAGATAACTTTTGAGGAGTATTATAAAAAATATACGGACGTGTATAACGAGGACTGCCACTCGTAGTCTGAAAGAAGGTTAGGCTTCTTTTAAGCAAGTTAGGAACTGCTGAGCATAACAAATTGGTAAACTACATTTTACCGAAAAAAATTAGCGAGTTGACATTTACCGAGGCGGTAAATATATTAAGTGAATTATTTAGTAAAAAGACATCTTTGTTTCACAAGAGGTGAAATGTTTGAATCTGATGAAAGATGACGAACAAGACTATATAACATATGCAGCCAATGTGAATAGGCATTGTGAAGAATTCAAGCTAGAAGAGTTAAGCGCTGACAATTTTTAAGTGCTTAGTATTTGTTCAAGGGCTGGTATCGGAAAGAGATGCAGAGTTGAGAAAATTAGTGCTGTCAAAATTAGAAAACGAACCAAGGATTTCAATACAGAAGTTGGCAGAAGACTGCACAAGATATGTTAGCGTAAAGAAAGATTCGAAAAAGATAGAACAGTCTGGCGTTTCGCATGTAAGGAAATTACGCTACAAAATAGAAAGTCAGTCTACCAAAAAGAATTCTAAAATTGCGGATTATCAAACAAAAAGTGAAATACCAGAGAAAAATAAACAAAAACTCCTGAAGCCATGTTTTGCTTGCGGTGAACTTCACTGGTACAGTTATTGGAATTTTAGGAATAAAAATGTTTCAACTGTGAAAGAGTGGGTCATAAAAGCTCGCACTGCAGGTCAAAAAATAAGAAGAATAAAATAAGAAAATTAAAGTCTGACGAAGTGAACGATGGAATAACCAGAAAATTTGTTACCATCGAAATAAGTAATAAAAAAAATAAAAATGCAACTCGACATTGGTTCTGGCCTATCTATCATAAATTTGCATACGTGGAAGAAGTTAGGGAAACCAACTTTAATGAAGACAAATAAAATCGCGAGGTCAGTGACGGGAGAAAAAATACAATTTATTGGCGAATTTGTTACAAACGTCACGTTAAATAAAATATTTGTCATAGAAAATACCACGAACTTACTTGGTACGAATTGGGTAACAGAATTTCAATGATGGGATCTACCGATAAATTCTTTCTGTTACAAAGTAGAAAATTTAAACTACGAAGCCCAGAAATTAGTAAAGAAACGTAAGGGGACATTTCCTACTGTTTTTTCTCCAGGTTTGGGAACGCGTACTAAGATGGAGGCAAAATTCCAGCTAAAAGAAAACGCTCAGGGGGTATTCAAAAAGAAAAGGAACGTGCTGTTTGCTTCAATTGAACAGATAGATAAAGAATTGGACAGATTAGAGAAAACCGGTGTATTTAAAAAAGTTGAATGTGTAACACCGAAGATATACGTGAAAAATAAGCTCCAGAAAGTAAAGATGAAGCCCACACCGAGAAAAACTGGGGAGCGAGTTACCCGCAGCCAAGGACATGCCGTATTATTAAATGATTTAAGTCAACTGAAGTCATTACAGAAAATGTTAAGATGCACAAGATCAACAAAAGGGAAGCTAGAGGCTGAACAAATTGAATCACAAGAAGAACCTACAGAAACATCCTTAAGAAGGGTTGTTTCTGGTAACACTATGGAGGTACCAAAAAATAGAAAAGCGGATTGGCTATATGATGTACTTGGTGAAAGGCGAAAAATTTACGTGTAGTAACCAGATCAGAAGACGTTTTTCAGACGTGGTTGACAGCGGTCCCGCGGAAAAAATGCTGATGGAGGTGATTTTCAATACGTTTGATCTAACGCCTGCAACAATTTTACCTGAGGTACGCTGATCCAGAAGAAAGGTAACTGATCTTTTAAAAGTGGATCAAAATCGTAGGAGATACGCTACGATGTTGCTAAAAAAAATGCATTTTTTTTGTTGTTGTTTTTCTTCATATTTCCTGTAAAAAATGAAAAAATAAATAAAGAAAACTGTTTACTCCGACAGAGTAAAGTTTTTTTTTTGGGGGGGGTTATAGTGGAACACACCTATTCTATAGTTAATAGACTCTCCCACCTATAATAAGAGGGAAGCGTCAGACAGCGGGGCCTCAGTTCCCTGAAGCCCCTGGGACTAAAGACACATACAGCCCCACTCCCTCTGACAACAGTAAGGCCGATGCCCCGGCCTCTATTACGCAGTTTGCCGATAGGGACATAGATGATCCTAACAATTTCCCTAACGCACAAAGGGTTTTAACAGTAATTAGATCTGAGCCGGGGCGAAACAGATTTGGGCCATGTTGGACGAGGCAATAACTTCGTTCAGCATGACCCCGCCCATTGCCATCATAGATACGGAAAAATTAAAAAAAATGAAGCAATTTTGTGCAGGGAGGGTCCCGGTTTTCGTTCACCCCTCCCTTTATAGAGCACTAAAATTGACTTTCCCCTGGGATATCAGCGGAATCTCCCAAGACGGTACCATCAAGACTGAGATGGGCCATGGGTCTATGGGAGAGGCTGTCGGTAGCCTTACCCCAGCCATGTTCAATTCAGGTAAACAATCCTAATCGGACTTCTCTATGGCGATCTGGTTAGCTAGTTTAAATATACGGGGCCTGAGGTCCGAGTCTCGCAGGGCGAGGCTCTCTCGTGACCTTCAGCGCCTCAGGGTGAATGTTTGTTGTGTGCAAGAGACCTGGTTTTCTTCTCATGCCCGTGGATATGTGCTGTCTAAGGGGTTCGCCCTTTATTCAGCATGTTTTGATGGTCGTTCGAGGGGTGTCTCTTGGCTAGTGAGCAGGTCTTCGCCGATCCGGCGGGCAGGCTTTGTGTCCTGGATGTTACCATAAAGGATAAGGCTTTGCGTCTCTTGGGGTTTATGCGCCCAATAACCATGCTGAGCGGCCTGCTTTGTTTCGGCAGATCGAGCCGTTTTTGATGACATCTCGTCGGGTAGTTTTAGCGGGGAATTGGAATGCCGTCCTTGACCCCGATATAGATCGTATAGGGCAAAATCCGGGTACTAACAACCCTGATGTGAAGGCATTTCGGGACTTTATCGGCGGGTTTGATCTTGTCGATAAGTACCGGAATGAGCACCCTCGGGAGGTAGCATAGACTTGGACAAATAGTGGCAACTCGGCTCCTGGGACGCTTGCTAGCTACCTTGAGCGAGTCTTAGTTAAGAGAGTCGATGTAGGGCTCTTAGGGTGTCCAAGTTTCCACTATATAGTTTATACGGATCATAGGCTTGTCCGGGTCCGTGTAAACTTAGATAAGCCTAAGGTTAGAATGGCTGGTTACTGGAAATTTAACTGTTCATTATTTGGTGAGCAGGGTTTTCGGGACCAGCTGCTACTAATGATTCAGAGGGAATTGACGGGGGCGGTTGTGGGGAACGCCTGGTGGGATAAATTAAAATCCAAAATTAGAATGTTTGCTGCCGATTTTAGTCGTCGACTCAATCTAGATAGATTTGCGGCGCAAATGGCTTTAGAAGAAAAAGTTGATCGGGCCGTGAAATCACGTGTTAGTGGGGAAATAGCCTTAGCTAAAGCAGAGTTGTCCCCCTTGCTTATCAAGAAGGATCAAGCTCTGGTATTTAGGGCTAGGCTAACATGACGAACATGGCCGCTGAACTGTGTGCAGAGGAGAATCGGAACGCGTCTAGGCGACATATAGCGTGAGTCACATTGCCGGATAAGCGGAGCGTGACTACAAACGGGGGCATATGCGAGGCCTTTCGAGATTACTTTCAGGATCTTTTCACCAGGGAGCACGGTCTGAGCTCTGCTCAGTTCGACGCCTATTTAGCCGACTTTCCCTGCCTTGAGGCAGCTGAAGCGGCTAGGTGCGTGGGTCCCATTACAGAGTCGGAAATCTGGGAAGCACTGAAGCAGGTTGGCCTGGATAAGTCTCCGGGACTAGATGGTCTTCCCTACAAAGTTTACTTGAGGCAGTCGCCCGTTTTTGTTCCTTTGCTGGAACTGATTTTCAACCACTGGATGAAGCAGGGGTGTATACCTCAACGGTTCACCAGGGGTGTGATCAAGTTGCTGCGTAAGGACAAGAACGGTGGGGATGGGTTAGGGAATTATCGCCTTTTAAACATGTTAAACACTGAGTTAAAGATTTTGGCGAAGATCTTAGCCAACCGTTTGCAGCTTGTCCTGTCTAGTCTGATTGGCCCCGAACAGACTTGTGCTGTGAAGGGCAGGACTATTCAGGATAACCTTCATATGGTACGCTTGATCTTAGAACAAGTCGACAGTGAAGCCGCGCTGATCAATTTAGATCAGTCCAAGGCCTTCGATAGGGTTGACCATCGTTTTCTGGAGGCTGTCCTTTCGGCGGCCGGTTTCGGAGCCGACTTTCGCTCCTGGATCCGACTTTTGTATGCGACTCCTGGTGCACTGGTGGATGTGAATGGGGTAAGATCGAAACCTTTCGTATTGTCTCGCGCCATTCGTCAAGGTTGTCCGCTCTTGCCTTTGCTTTACGTTCTTGCGTTGGAACCATTCCTTCGCAAGTTAAAGGCGAATCCGGTCCTGCGCGGAATTTCCCTGCCTGGGGCTACCACCTCAGCCAGGTATTCCGCCTATGCTGACGACGTTTCGGTTCTTGTGTCGAGCAGAGCCAAGATTGACGAAGTCAGCAAAGAGATCATTGGCCATGAGATGGTGACAGGGGCCAAGATCAACCGCGATAAGTCTGTTGGCTTGCGGTTGGGTGCGTGGAAGAGAGTTTCTCTTTCCGGACCTTTCCTCTGGACGGATGGGCCGATCAAGTTACTCGGCGTCTGGTTCGGTCCTGATCTCCAGTTGGAAATGAATTGGTCGGAGGTACAAGGGAAGGCCGAGATCGCGGTTAATCTGTGGTCTCGGAGGAGACTTTCCCTGATGGGAAGGGCAGAAGTATGTGTCTCACACATCTATCCGATTCTCCTGTACCGACTCTCTGTACTTCCACTCCCGTATGCCAGACTAATGTTATTAGTACGGACCTTGTTCTCTTTCTTGTGGAGAGACAAGGCCCCTATGGTATCTCACGATATCTGTTACCTTCATCTCTCTGAGGGCGGCCTGGGTATGCCTAGCATTGAGATTCGTCAACATATGCTTCGCATCACCTTTCTAGACCGAATGTGGACGAGGAGGGTGCCTTTTGGAAAGAAGACGTCCGTAAACATTTCCCATCCCTGAGAAGTGTGCACTCGTGCGAGGAGGAGGCCTGCCGTACACCCCGAGCCGAGTGCTCCTTCTACTGCGAATGTCGTCGTGCTCTGAAGCTCCTCTTACGGGCTTCGGATGGCCTCTCCAACGCCCAGGCGTTGTCTCGTAAGGCATTGTATCAACTGTTAGTTAGAGTGGCCATTCAAGATGATCTGATTAGCGATCTCGGTCTTACGAAGCAGGAGGCTCGCTCGATATGGCCTTGGGCACCTGGGTTGAAATACCTCAATAATGATGAGGCATCACTCACCTGGTTGGTGATTCGTGAGGCCCTCTGGGTCGGTATTGTGAGACCGGAAAGTACCTACACAATAGACTCTTCCAGGCCTATATTAAGTAGGCGACATAGCACTCTAAAGAGAGTAACAGAGAGTGATAGAGAGGGACACAGAGAGTCTAGTACGACTACCAGTGTTGGACACTAACTTATAGTAAGCTCTGCTTACACTATCTCTGTAACCTGTTGTTAATATATCTTTCTTACTTCTAATCCGTGTTCCGTGTTTTACTTCTGTGGGCCCAACTTTGGCACCCACATTAGTGGCGACAAGGATTCTAGAAACGCACTCACGACGAAACTTAAATACCTTACCAATCCCACATCTGGGTCGACGAAGAATTCTAGAAACGTATTCACGTCGAAAAACCGCAATACCTTGCCAGTCCCACAACAGTGGTGACAGAAAGATTCGAGGATTTCCTTCTCACCGTATCAATAGCGACAGTACTCGAAAAATAGACAAACTCCAGGCGTTCCCACAGGAGTGTTGAACGTGAAATTAAGCTGGTATTAATACATTAGCGATTTAAAAGCTAAACACCCAGCGTCTACATATATTCCAATACCAAACGCCATTGACAAACTAGCGATTCGACATCTACGGAATATCAAAGTCTGTCCAATACGAGAACGATTTCTACACACCCACACACACAGAAAAAAAAACAGTGTTCTTAAAAAAACTGACAACACATGATCAAGTACTACCACTGTACTCAAGTTTTCGGAAAAAACTATCGAAAATTTTTTTATGTAACTGAGTTGAACTCGGGCATAAAATTATTCTCCCCTCAAATTCACTGAGGTGAGTTTTCTTTTTTTGTACCTTTCTAAAAAAAAATATACATAAGTGTGGTGAAAAATTATTCAATTACGTTAAAATTAACGGAACCACGGGAAAAAAGCTAAGCACACATAATTAGTTTAGTTTAACTATTGTCTGTCCATATTTTTTTTCTGTAAAAGAAAAAAAAGAACAAATCTATCAAGAATTTTTTGTGTACCTCCTCTTAGTACACGTGTTTCAAAGCAACAAAAAAGCGCTGTCATTTTTAAATATGGAAGATTTGCAAAAAGTAGTTGCCCAAATGTTAAAACTAAATTTGGACCAGCAACAAAAATCAGAAGAAAGACAACAACAACTATTTTTGGATTTACATAAACAGCAAATGGAATTCCAAAAAATTACGTTTCAGAATGCTGAACTACAACAGAAACAACTTAAAGAATTACTCGTAAATGCATTAAAAGGCTCAACCTCTGAAAAAGATACAATATTCTCCCAGAGTATAAACTAGAATTCAATGGAAACCTTTGAATACGTACCAGAGGAAGACAAAACGTTCCAGGCTTTTTACAGGCGCTACGAAGATATTTTCAACGTAGACTGTGAACAATGGCCCAGTAAAAAAAAGGTACGTCTTCTATTGAGAAAACTGGGAACTACAAAACATAGTAGGTTCGTAGACTTCATACTACCCAAGAAAACGACTGACTTGGATTTTTCAGAGATGATTAAGCTCCTATCGGAATTATTCGGGCCTAACACAACCTTGTCCCACAAACGTTGGAAATGCCGGAACACAGTCAAAGACAACAGCAAGATTATTTTAAGTGCTTAATTTTCGCACATGGTCTAGTATCTGCAGAAGACGCCAAAGTCAGACGACGGGTACTGACTAAGCTTGAGAACGAACAAGGATTGACTCTCCAAAAACTGGCAGAGGACTGTCAAAGAGTAATATCTGTAAAGCGTGACTCAAACACTATCGAGGAATCAGGTGTGACTCAGATTAATAAAATCAGAAGTAAGTCTACCTCCCATTCTCCTCAAAAAGACAAAAGGCAAATAGGTTAAAGAAACCGCCCGGACCATGTTACCATTGTGGTAAATGGCATTGGATGAAATTCTGTACAGTTAAAAACAAAAAATATTGCAAAAATTGCAATAAAAGTGGGCATACGTTAACTTCGTGCTGGTACGCCAACAGAACGAGAAAACCCCAAAATAAAATTAGGCAAGCTCAATCTGACAATATTGCCGATAGGAATTTAAGAAAATATGTAACAGTGGATATTTTCAATAAGTCCATTAAATTCCAGCTTGACTCGGGTTCTGATATTTCAACCATTAACTGGCGTACTTGGCGAAAATTGAACAAGCCGACCTTATTAAAAACGGAGAAAACAGCAAAATCCGTAACTGGCGAAAATATTAACATTTTAGGCGAGGTAATACTTACAGTAACACTAAATGGAGTTACCAAAAAGCTCAAAGCCTACGTATTAAAAACTTCAGACAACTTATTTGGAACTGATTGGATAGAAAAATTCAATCTTTGGGAATGAGTACATTTTGTCGCAAGATACAAAGTACAACGTCCAATTTGTTAAATCTAAAAAAAGAACTTAAACAACAATTTCCCCAGGTCTTTTCTGGCGGCCTTGGGAAATGTACTAAAATGAAATCTAAGTTCAAGATGAAGGACGGTGCACAACCGGTATTCAAAAAGAAACGGAATGTCCCTTTCGCTGCTCTAGAGCAAATCAATAAAAAGTTAGATAAACTCGAACAAGCAGGTATTCTGTCAAAAACAGATTTCAGCGAGTGGGCAGCACCTACGGTCTACGTAAAAAAAAAGTCCATTCAAATACGAGTATGCGCAGATTTTTCCACAGGGTTAAACGATGCCTTGCAAGATCACCACTATCCTCTCCCAAGCCATGAAGAAATTTTCAATAAACTCAATGGTGAAAAATTTTTTTCTAAAATTGACCTCTCGGACGCATACCTTCAGATAGAGGTGGAAGAACAAAGTTCGAACTTGTTCTGCATAAACACCCATAGAGGGTTGTACAAATACAACAGGCTGGCTTTTGGAGTAAAGGTTGCGCCTTGCAATTTTCCAGCAGGTCATGGACGCCATGCTGGGCGATCTTGACTACGCAACAGCCTATTTGGATGATATACTAGTTACTAGTAAAACTACGGCAGAGCACCGGAACTGTATAATAAACGTATTCGAAAAGATACAAGAATACGGATTTAAGGTTAAGGAGGAAAAGTGTGACTAGAGATTAAATACTTAGGTCACATTATAAATAAAGATGGTCGTCGGCCGGATCCAGAAAGAGCCAACGGGATCAGAAACATGCCGGCCCCAGATAACGTTCAAGCGTTACAAAGCTTCCTCGGCCTAGCTAACTTTTACCAAGGGTTCATTAAGAACATGCAAAATTTGAGAGGGCCTCTAAACCAACTTTTAAAAAAGGACAAACCATGGTCATGGACCCCGGAATGCCAAGACGCATTCGAGAAGATCAAGAAAACACTTACTTCAGACCTCTCCCTCACACATTTCGACCCTAGTCTCGACATCATAGTCGCAAGTGATGCAAGCTCGTCCGGCATAGGCGCTTGCATATTATATAAACTGCCAGATGGTTCGCGAAAAGCTGTGGCTCACGCATCAAAATCTCTACTTCCAGCTGAGAAACAATAAATCTCAGGAGGAAAAAGTATTAAGTTTTATTTTTTTCTCTCCTTTTCAAAAAGAAAACTTTTTGGAAGGGGGGTATTGTGAGACCGGAAAGTACCTACACAATAGACTCTTCCAGGCCTATATTAAGTAGGCGACATAGCACTCTAAAGAGAGTAACAGAGAGTGATAGAGAGGGACACAGAGAGTCTAGTACGACTACCAGTGTTGGACACTAACTTATAGTAAGCTCTGCTTACACTATCTCTGTAACCTGTTGTTAATATATCTTTCTTACTTCTAATCCGTGTTCCGTGTTTTACTTCTGTGGGCCCAACTTTGGCACCCACGTCAGACGGCAAGAGACTTTGTTCAGCAGGCTTGGAAAAATATCCAAACTGTCGACGCTGTACGGGGGAAGTCGAGACCTTTGGTCACGCCTTCTTTCAGTGCAGGGCGGTAGTGCCGTTGTGCAGGTTTGTTGAAGGCCTCATGGTTCGCATGTTGCAGGGAAAGTTTTTTGTTCTTGAAGCCAGTTCTGTCTGTAAGCAATGTGGTGCCGCAGATGACGAAGGCTGAACACTGTGTGTTCTGTTGCTTACTAGGGGTTATGAGAGTCGTGATTTGGCCAACGCGTCAGAAGGAATTCTATGGGGGCGAGAAGTTCACCTCCTCCCAATTGATCTTGTTCTTTAAGCATCAGCTTAAAGTCAAGATTAGGACGGAAAGGCGGCGGCTCACCTCATCAGAATTTGGCAAAAGGTGGGTGAATCTTGCGCGTATGTGCCGAGTAAAAGGGGCTGACCTTGAGTGGAATTTTGATGCCGGTTAGGCATCAGAATATTGTTTTCCTGGGTTGAACTTGAGCAACCCATCCCTGGTTTTAGGCTAGAGTAGGTTTTTGGTTTTGAATTTTTAGTTTTTCTTTTCTCTTTTCTGTAAACTTAGCTAGGGTATGTTTGCTTATTGCCCCGCCTTTTTTTCTGTCCCCTTTTCTTTTCGTTTTTTTTAACTCCCCATCCCATTCCTCGTTAGGTGGTCAGTGTTTTCAATTCTCTGGTGGATGCGGGACGCCTTTCGTTTCGAGGGTGTTTTTTCGTATTTGTTGTGTCTGAATCAGTGCGTGTTTGTGTGAGTGTTTGGGAGGGATGAATGTTTTTCTACATTTTTTTTAAAGTCCCGTGTCGATTTCGTCCAGTTAATTGATTTTACTGCCACGGTTAGGGTTTGTGAGGGTTTTTATTACTAACATGATTTTGTTTAGTTTCATGTAAATAATTTTAAGTCATATTGTATATATTCATTGGGGTTCTTTTACTTGTTATATTTTATCCACCCCCCACAGACAATTATTTGTACATATGGGGTTAATTAGGATTCTCATTGAGACAATGAGGTATTTTGGTGGATGTAGTAAGAAAGGTAATTATGAATGTGGTGTTTTGGTGGTAGGATTATTGTTTTGTATGTTTGGGTCAGTGGTTGTGGCTAGCTAAGCTTAAAATTAAGACAAATAATGACTGTTCTTTTTCCACAACTCCCTTTTTGGCCTTGTGCCACATTTGCTGTACATACAATAATAAATATCGTCGCTCAGTGGGTCAGTCAGTCGATGCCGGACGACTGTTAGTCGGATATTAAAGTATCAACGACCGCAACTAGATTACTCTGCGTCATTACCTATTATATCAAGTTATTAACGTTTTTGTACGTCGAACCTATTTTAGGACCGACTTAGTACAAATACAAGCTTCTACTATGAAACCACTCCATAACACTTATTCTCTAACCTAGCAATGCAAAGGCGCACCCTGCCAGACAAACGCAATAAAAATTAAGATCGTTAAGATGGTAGCTTTCTTCCACATCCTTCTTACTCACTTAATTTAGTTTCGACAGATTACCATTGATTTCAATCACTGGAACATTTCATAAGTAGCAGAACATTCAGAAATAAAGAAGTTAAAAACGGTTTTTCAAATATTTTTTTCCAGGAAAACCCAAATTTCATTAAACGTGGGATCGAAATTTCCCGGTGTGCTACAGTCGATGAAAATGAAGATGATTAAATTTTTGGCAAATAATATTTACATCAATTGAAATGGCATTTGCTTTTATATCCTTTCTGATAAAACGTAATTACTAGTTGAATTACGAGTTGCGTATTTTAAAAAACATTTTCCACAATCCTGATTCTCTGGAAGCAACCTAGATTGGTCGACTGATTTGTTTTTTACGGCTTCTCAACCTTTTACATATTATTTAAAACCAAAACATATTTTTAGATTTTAAGAATTTTTAGGGATAATAATGATTTACTGATAAAAATCTTACTAATTAACCAATAGCAGGGGGAGAAGAGGTGGATTCATAATTTTTCCAAAGGTATTTTGCGCAATCTCTATCTATAAAATGCAGGATGTATGTGTGTGTGTAACGAATGCACGGCCGCAATTTTTGACGGATTTGCACCAAAATACACAGCACAACAAGCGTTGTCTTTTTAATCGACGGGGATAGGCAGCCTCATCGAAGGTAGCCGGAAGTTCATCCTGCCTTTCACTTCCGCTACACCTATCAATAATTGTGAGGTGGAGGGAGATAATGGTGACTAGTATCTCTATCTATAAAAGGTAGGATGTGTGTGTGTGTGTGTAACGAATGCACGGCCGCAATTTTCGACGGATTTGAACCAAAATTTACATGCATATGCTCCAAGTTAGGCCAAGACCGACTTTGTATTTCCCAACTCCCATCGATATTGGGAATAATCGATTTTTTCATGCTTCTACGACAGTTTTCATGTAGTTTACGGCCATTTTCTACTGGCCAGAGTGAGAGCTTATAGTTGGCTGTCACGAATAGGCAGGAAGATTCTATTGGCCAGCGTGAGAGCCAACAGCTGACTTACACGAATGTTAACTAGCATGCTAGCATGGAAAAAAATCGATAGCTGCATTCGTCACAAGTGGGAAAAATTTAAATCTGCATGGCATTTTACTCCAATTGGCTCATTCGCTTGCTTAATCTCAACGTTGATCGTTTTGTGTTCATTTTGTTTAGTTCTTTTTTCGTAACAGATTTAATCTTTAGTATAGAGCTTAGAAAAAATTCGCAGTGTGAGATAGGCAAGAAGTAAGGCATGTAGCAACATCAGCACGGCAAAGGGCACTCCTTTAAAGGCAAGGAAGGGCAAAAATATTTTAAGTCAAGTGATAGCGATTGCTGTATTAGTCGTACGATTTTTGAATCAAGCACGGGCAACGCCGGGTCATGCTGCTAGTAGTGAATATAAGGAACTCAACTAGAATTGGAATTTGGTTCTTCGAGTTCTGAGCAAGTATCCATTACACTATCCGTACACTCAAGCTTGCAGCGCCTGGTATTCCAAAGCGGTCACCCATCTAGGTACTGACCAGGCTCGATGTTGCCTAACTTCGGTGATCGTATGAGAACTGGCGTTTCAACGTGATAGAGCCATGAACCTGCAATAACTCGGAAGGCCGTCCGTGACCATATTTTTCTGGCAGTAGATTGTCTTGTTCACTGGCTGTAGTCGATGTCAAAGGAAACGAAAAGCCTAAATGAAAGACATTTTTCGGCGATCGTAGGTCTCACTGATCTGTGGTCACTCCACCGAACAGTAAATGAAAAGACTTGGTCGGAAAGCGTGAGTTTCAATTTCAATAGAAACTCAGGCCTGCTGCTTTTCAAACCTTTTCATACAACCGCTATGGCTGGGCATTCCTCGACTGTATTGTTCTCATTTAACAACAAACGAAACAGAAGCGCAACACCTTTTTCTAAACCAAAGCTAGCAACAACAATATTTCTCACTAAAAAAATAAAGAGGGCAAAACGGAATTTGTTAATCCTCAGTCTTCTGAGCCAAATCTCGCTCGTTCAAAGTCACCAATGTGTTCTTCAACTCCGTAGTGTGAATGGCGGTGGCTTTATTGTCAGTCAATGGCTCGCTATGAAGCAACTTTAATAGTTCTATTTTCAACGACGATCCTTCAATAAAAATAAAATCCGGATAGTTTGTAGACAGTCAGATCCTCTAAATTTGGCTTACAACTACATCAAGCTGAAACACTCGTTCCCGAAGTTAAGCAACGTCGAACCTGGTCAGTAACTAGATGGGTGTCCACTTGAGAATACCAGTTGCTGTAAGAATGGATGCGCCAGTAATATAAAGAGTTTGCGGCCACATTACGTTAAAACATTGATTTCGTATGATCACTGAAGTTAAGCAACGTCAAAACTTATCAGTATGGGTAACCGTTTGGGAATACAGGTTCTGTAAGCTTGGATGTACGGGTGATATAAAGGAATTTTAGCCACCTCACGTTAAAAAATTGGTTCCCGTACGATCACCGAAGTTAAGCAACGTCGAACCTGGTCAGTAACTAGATGGGTGACCGCTTGGGAATACCAGGCTCTTTAAGCTTGGATGTATGGGTGATATAAACGGCTTAAAGCCACATCACGTTGAAATACCCGTTCTCGTCACTGAAGTTAAGCAACGTCGACCTTGGTCAGTACCTAGATGGGTGTCAGCTTGTGAATACCAGATTCTGTAACCGTGGATGTGCAGGTGATATAAAGAGCTTACGCCCCTATCACGTTCAAACATTGGTTCCCGTACGATCACCGAAGTTACGCAACGTTGAGGCTGGTCAGTACCTAGATGAGTAACCGCTTGGGAATACCAGGTGTTGTAAGTTTGGATGTACGGGTGGTTTAATGGAATTGTTAATCAGAGAGCCGAGTTTTAATTCCAGTTGGGTTCGTTATATTCACTTACCCTCAAATTCCCTCTTCTCCCTCAGCTATGGGTTAATTAGTAAGACTTGCATCATTAAACCGTTATTATCTCTCCCCACCCAAATCTTACAGCCTAAAAACATTTTCTGGCTTTAAATAACCTTAAAAAGTTGATAAGCTGTTGAAAACGAATCAAGTAACAACTAAACGTCTGTTTGCTTTTATTTAAACTTTTACCGAAGTGAAATATATCTGAGATGTATGGGAGTTACGAAATGTTTGTCTATGTCTTTTGCTTGATCCAATGAAACTCACCTCTTCTCCTGGACGACAAGGTACGTATGCGTTATTTTGGGCAAGTGATAGCACCAGGATGCACTGTAGGAAAACAACAAACCGATTGAGATCGAATTATAGTTTTATCATAATACCATTGAAGAGCAGATACATCTATTGATGGCAACAGGCTTTTACGATGCCAGTGGCATGATTCATCAGGACAATTTACCCTAAACACTGCACGAGTTAATATGAAAATAGCTTTAGGTACATGAAGAAGGCTTTGCTGTGTTTCACTGACCACCAAAATCGCTCTGTCGGCTCGGGATTCAGGCTGACTGCACCTCTGCAGAAGGGTAGACCTCCGCACCACCACCAAGCCCAGTGAGGCCACCTGTTTACCGTTGGTTGCGACTCGTACTGACTGGGGACGAGATTGAGTCAGGGTTAGATACTTTTGATTCCCAGCACACCTTTCTGGCCATTACTTGGACTAGACAGGCGGTCGGAGAGGCCCGATCCGATCAATCAGCTGGTCATGAGCGCCTATAACTATATAAATTTATGGAGTAATTTATAACAAAACACAATACTGCAAATATTCACCGGGATAAAATACCATCTCAATCCAATTTAGAAGGCGATGGCCTAGGGTCAACCAGTTTCGAAGAGATCTAGACTTAGACAAACACTGTAAACATACCAGTTTCTACACTTAAGATTTGTGAAGTGCAACAAATGGTTTAACGGATGCCTAGAGTATACTGGTTTGTGTAGCTCTGATCTGTCAAGGTGACTGGTTTTCTCCCTTGACACGTCTCAATGTCGGGCTCCGAGGTGGATGGGGAGCATAGGCAGTAAAGTTTAGTACATCAAAATTAAGGAATAACCAAAACAAAAACAAAAGAAACTGTAGTTTAAATAAGTCTGTATTGCTGCAATGTCACTTGTACAAATCACAATATCGCTGGTTCAATTCACCGTCCTCGCTTTCTTCACACGTCACTACGTATAGCCAACGTTTCTATCCCCCTTTTCACGGCTCCAGCACTCTTTTATCAGTCCAATACCGCGGTTCACTAGCCAATCAGCGTTCTTCGCTGTTATTCTCGGTTACACAGGCAAATTGCCTTCTCCAGTTCGACCAATCAGCACACGACTTGCTATTGGTGGCAGCATGCTAAACTGTACAAAAAACCCTCATCACTGCACATACTGCTAGAATGACTGGACGGGAGAGTAATGCCATTTTCATGAAGCAAACTTGCTAATGTCACGTACCGCACGTTAAGGCAAGACCCTTATTTTCTTATACACCAGATGCAAGCCACTCTGGCTCGCTTGCTTCTACGGGGCTGTTCACCACAGAAACGATATCTTTAAGACTCTGATTCTGAAAAAGAAATGTATTGACTTTTCTAGATTTCTCGTGTTTGCGTTCCTAAATTAAAATTCCTCTAGCAAAACTTTCCCCTTTCTTAATTGAAAAAAGTGCTATCTAGTAGGATTAATATCCAGTTAAGATATTGAGAAACGGCAATTTGCTAGTAGAAGTAGAAAATAGGAAACACGCCGAAGGTTTAATCAAGATGAAGACTTTTCATATCCTCAAAATAAAAACCTTCCATCAAGAAAGACTGGACATTTCTAATGGAGTCATTAGAAGCAGAATTGTTTCTGTCTACACCTGAGAAAAGCACATCTGCCTTATGAAGCCAGGGAGTCGGTGATTACTGTAGAATCAAAATAAAAAGGAAAGTGAAACTATAACAACAGACATGTATATCATTATTTTTTTATCACACCTTAAATCCCTAGAATATTGAGCCAGTGAAACGATATATTCCTGCTCCCCTAAGGTGCTTTCAAGTGCCAAAATGTGGATATCATAGGGATAGTTGCAGGTGCATGTGGAAAATGTGGCCAAAGGGATTCAGACCACAAGGAAGAAGAGTGCCACTACGAAGTAAGATGTGCTATCTTCCAGGCAAACCACCCAGCATACTGACGATCATACAACTTCTGGGAAAAGGAAAAGAAAATGGTCGAGATGAAATATATTCGAAATGTCTCATTCATGCGAGCAAGGCGAATACTAGAAAGCTACATGAAAGACCCTTCATATGCAAAAATAACGCAAGAAATGACCACAACGAACAAATACAGAACTCTCATTGCTCATACACTTAGGATCCATTGACAGACCCAAATTTCAAAACTATTTAAAAGACATATACCTCAAGGAAATAGTTCAAACTGAACCACAAAAGAAAGCTAATGAAAGAATTGAAATAATAAAGAAACAATAAAGAATAGAATAGCTACCGCTCACAAATCACCCCCCAACCCAAATACAAAATCTCCTACAAAGCGAAGGTCACGGGGATCTTCTATCCGTCCACCAAAAATCATTAAATATAGATTTAAGAACTTATCTCCTAAAACAAAACAGGACCAGCAAAACAAAAAACAGAAATTCAGTGAACAAATTCCCACCCAAAATCGAATATACAAACAGGAAGAAATGGAGGTGGAAATCCAGACCCCACAAATAGCTAAAACCTCCAAACTCAAAACCTCGGAAAATTAAATCACAGCCACATACTAAGCTAAATCCTGAAAAGATTTAGCAATCACGTATTAAAAAATGCAATGGAACTGCCGCGGCATAAAATCAAACATAAATTAACTGCTTTGTCACCGGCAATTGTTTGCCTTCATGAGAACATTCCTTAAGCAAAATGACAAAAAGGATATAAAAGAATACCATCGGCATAATTCGACACATGACACCGGGTTTCGAGTGCCAGGCGGTACATCCATCCTAGCTAAGAATAATGTAACTAAAAGTAAAATAAATTTAACAACAGCTTCACAGGCGACTGCTGTTACAGTGACCTTACAGAGGCCAATAAACATCTGCTCAGTATATATCCCACTGAATGAACCAGTAAATAAGACTGAAATTCGTTAAAGCAACTCCCTGCACCTTTTATTATACTAGGGGACTTCAACCGTCACAGCACAATATGGAGTTGTAAAGACACAAACCAAAAGGGAAGCAATCAATAACAACAATTTATGGATTTATAATAATAAAACCCCGACTTACATAAATCCATTTTCTGGCAGCTACTCGACAATAGACTTATCCCTACGTGATTCCTCAATTTATATGGATTTGTCTTGGAAGGTACTGGCAGACACATGCGGTAGCGATCACTTGCCAATCGTCCTACAAATCTCAGACAAAATTCCTCTCCATTGGAAAGTAGCTGGAGCGAACTAGGAAGAATTTAAAATCTAATGTTCTGAATAACTAGTTGAAGGAAAAACAGCAAGGACTTAAAACATTTCACAGAAATCCTCATCTCTATTGCCAAAAAATTCAGCACCAAAAAAACAAAATCATAACATACCTTGGTTCAGTTATAAATGTAAAGAAGCCATCAGGCTAAGAAGAGCAGCTCTGATAAAATTCAACAAACAACCTACAACCTCTAATGTGCGGTAAAAGCAAAAGCACAGAAAATAATTTAAGTAATCAAAAACGAATGCTGGAAAACTACGCCAACAGACTCAAGTCTGTTACAAAAACAAAATCTGTCTGGAATATGATAAAGAAAATAGCAGGTAAATATCAAACAAACACTGTAAACACCTCTCGATAAATAACTCTAAAATAACCAGCAAAAGGACATCACTGACCAACTAGTCAAATAATATCTAAAAATTCATCTGCCAAGAACGGTAGCCAACAATTTTTATAGCTTAAATAAAAGCAGAAAAACAAAATGTAAACTTTAAATATTAAATCATTATGTAAAGGAAGCGCACAATACAGTTGTGGGCCCAGATGATATCCACTAAGAATTCATAAAAAAGCTACTCGACAACGAATCATTACAACTGTTATGAAAAAGGTGTAACATATGGGCAAATGGCAACTTCCCAGAAATGTGAAGTCATTCATCATCCCTATCCCAAAACCCGGATAAAATGACACAGACCCTGAAAGCTACAAACCGATAGGATTTGTAAGACTATGGAGAGAATGGTGAACAAAAGGTTGACTTGGTAGCTGGTAACTATAGGCACAATCAACTACTTCCAATGAACTTTTAGAAAAAGAAAAAAAGAAGCACCATGGACCGCTTAGTACGCCTAGAAACCTTTGTAAAGGAAGCCTTCATTAAGAAGGAACATCTTATGGCAGTCATTTTTGAGTTACAAAAGGCGTACGACACAACATGGAAATTTGGTATCTTGAATGACCTGCATGATCTAGACCTAAAATGAAGGCTGGCTCAATTCATAGAGAATTTCCTGGAAAACCGAAGATTTCAGCTCCGTATAGGAACTACGCTATCAGAACTGCAAAATCAAGAAGGGGTTCCACAAGAAAGCATTCTTTTAGTGACTCTATTCCACGTAAAAATTAACTTCATAGTCCGGGAGTGAGATGCTCCAAATATGGCGACGACTTTCTAATAATGTACAGATCTCGACATATGCATACCATCGAAAGACAACTCCAACAATGCCTCAATAAAATGTGCCACTGAAAATGATTTTACTTTTGCCCAAACGAGAACCAAATGATTACATTTATGCAAATTAAGAAAATTTCACAATGAAACCTGTTTAAAATTAGACGGAGCAGCAATACCCCAGTAGTGGAACAACACAAGTTTCTAGGCATCATCTTTGATAAAAAGTATTAACATTCATTCCCTGTTTAAAATATTTAAAAATAAAATGTAGCAAAGTCCAACTAGTATTTATCGATCTGCACTCTATTTAGTATGGGCCACTGTGTAGTGACCCATACTAAATAGAGTGCAGATCGATAAATACTAATTAAATTATACAATTAATTCGCTCAAAACTGGATTACGCTAGTTTCATATGAGGCGACCAGAAAATCATACGTAAAATAACTCAACGCAACCTATCATCAAGGCCTCAGGTGAGTACTTGGGGCTTTGAGAACATCCTCAGTGGAGAGCCTATAGACAGAAGCTAATAAAAGACCTCCATATTTAAGGCACATTAAACTGGCACTACAGTACTATGTCAAAATAAAATCATGACCAATTAAACCAGTTCACAGCAGTACCTTTGAACCTAAATACTGTGATATATTCCAACGAATAGACAATACCATACAAACCTATGGTTTCAGGATGAAATTCATTGCTGAAAAATTAGGGACCACACTCTCAAACATACAAGAAACAACTGCAGCCAGTATTCCACCACGAACATTCAAACAACCTAAATTCTTTCTCGAATCAAATAAACCCCCTAAACAAAAAACACACATTCCAGGACAGGTTTCAGGGCATATTGCAAAACTACCCTAACCATACACCCATCTATACAGACGGGTCAAAGTGTGACGAAAAGACAGCATGTGCAGCAGTGAGACAAAATATTACAAAAAAAAATAAATAAATAAAAAATAAGGCGCCTCCCAAAGGGAAGCTCTATTTTCACTGCGGAGGCTTATGCAATAGCTGTCAACATCATCACAGGGAGCAAAAAAAAAAAAAAAATTCTGAATTTTTTCGGACTCACTATCCATCCTAATGGATTTGAAGGAAAAAAATCCGACAATCCACTCATTATGAAACTATTATGTAAAATGATCACTACTTGCAAACATAAAGACATGAAACTATGTTGGATTCCTAGTCACATCGGATTGGAAGGTAACAAAGAAAACTTAGCAGCCAAATCAGCTTTAGATATAGATATAGATGCGAGGACCAAAATCCCATGCATTCCACTTTAAGGAGGTCATTAACAAATACATTCAAAAGGAATGGCAACGGTGCTGGGACGATAACCCACACAATAAGCTCTTTGCAATTCAGCCCAAACTAGGTGAATGGAAGTCGGCTGTTAGAAAAACTCAAAAGGAAGAAGTAGTTCTTGCCCGCTTACGCATTGGTCACACGAGAATAACCCACCCGTACTTACTGAACCATGAAGATCAACCAGTCTACGAAGCATGTGAATCAGCATACTCTATTAAACATGTAGAGGTCAGTCTACCAGGAAAAGACAGGATAAGCAGCAATAAGCCAAAATATTACAAAAAAAAAGAGCTTCCTAAAGGGAAGATCTATTTCCCCTGCGGAGGCTTACGCAATAGGGCTAGCTGTTACCATCATCACACAGAGCAAACAAAAACATTCCTTAATTTTTCCGTCCTAATAACCCACTCGTACTTGCTAAACAACGAAGATCAACCAGTATACCAAACATGTGAAACGGCATACACTATTAAACACGTATTAACCGAGTGTCAAATGAGAGTGTCAATAAAACCAATTTCTTTACAAACTGTATATCTAAAAAGAATACATCAATGAATCTAGACTCTCGACAAAAACCATGAATCTAGACTCTCGACAAAACCCCTCAAAAACCCCAAAATACATCAATAAAACCTGATCCACAAACTGATACCTTACAAAAAATACATATTTGTAGTGAACAATTACGTAAAGTGGCTTGCATCTGTTGTAAAGGAAAAATAACCTCCTTCCCTCAATAGGCGACACGTAGCAGCAACGTTTTGTTCCTTTGAAAATGGCATGAATCTTCTCCGACCCCCATAATTATTCCGGTGCTATTTATTGTACAAATATGTCACGTGTGAAAAATTAGGATTGGGTGGAGGCTGGTCTTCACCTATCTTATCTCTAACTTAGCTAGCCTCATTTATTTACCCTATCGTCCAAACGTTGTCCCTTACACCAAAACATCTCATCCACACAATACTGTCATACACACACATCACAATTCCACATTCACTCAAAGAAATCCTACCTAATCCTCATATGTACAGTTTTTTTTGGGTAGGACTGGACTGATAAAAATTTTTAAAGCTATAAATCCCCAATATTTATGATATAAAACTATTTACACAACTAAACAAAACTAGTGTTAGTACAGAGACAGTCTAATCATGACAGAGATAACAGCTGGGCGAAAATATACTGCGGGATTAACTTAGTTATTCCGGAAGTGTATGATTCTGAAAGGTTGACTTTTATAGAGCTTAGCGCGGTTCGACCAATAGCAATCTGCATGCTGATTAGTCGGACTGGATGATGACATTTGATTTTATGACTGAAAACTGAAACACTGATTGGGTCGTGGTTTTGGCACTGGGCTGGTGCAGTGAGAAGGGAGTAACGATTTTTACTTTGTTTTTTTTTTTTTTTTTTTTTTTGTTTTATTTTTTAGTCCAGCTAAATTTTGTCTGACGAGGATTTTTGAAGAACGGTCAATTGACGTTAGGTTAATCGAATTTATTTTTCATTTTCTTTCTGTTATTGTCGAAAAATTTTGAACGTTTTTTTTCAGTTTATTGCATTGATTTTTGTCCTTTTTGTTTTAATACCCTTTCGTGTTTGTTTTTGTTTTGTTTTGTGTCTCATTTTAAGTTTCTTTTGTATATTTCTTTTTGTAATTCGTTTGGACGTTTAATTCGTTTTGTTTTTACGTTTCCACGCCAAGTTTGAATTCTCTTTTGAGTTGTTTTTGTTACCTGCCCGCGACTACTTCATTTATTTGGCCGTGGTAGGACGAGGCTGGTCTTATCATGACCGATGAATTCGGAGATGGTGAACATGGAGAAAACGTCACCGCCAACAAAATCGGCCTGGGCAGACCCCAAAGGATGCTAGATATTATGAATCCCTAAAAGAAAAACATGAGGCCTATATTAAAGGGAATGAGTTACTTACCATTCCAGAAGCAATTGATACCGTAAAATCAATGACTATTTCACTGCTTACCACCGACGTGGGAACATGAAAACTAATTGGTGTCAGTAAAAAACGATGCAGAAAGCATTGAAGAGCCTCAAGATAGGCCCAGGAATCCTAACCAGAGAGACGAACGCTTTGTGGGATTCCGTGTTGGCTGCGGAGGAGGAGGTGAAGAAATTGGTGGGAAGCGCCCTGGCAACGGGGTCCGTCCGCCTACAAACAGAATACTTGGGGGCGAGAAGAACGAAAGTAACCGTCCCAGTTGATATCGGAGGTGATGGGCTTGGGGACTTTTTGTTCGGTACGGCGAGGTAGAGGAGAGGGAGTCCTTAACGTATTGATTTGTCGGAAAGGATGATGCCCATGGTCGTGGCGTAACGTCGCCCCTACTGCTGGTCAAGTGGTGCGGTGGGACACATGGCAAGGGCGTGTCCCGGCAAAAAGGCGGCGCCCGGCCAAAATTTTGTGCTGGGAGGGTCCCGGTACTTCCCTACCCATCGTCATATAGGGCAGTAAAGCTAACCTATCCCATGGACGTTGGCGGTATTGTCCTAGAGTGACGGATGACATCAGAGATGGGTACAGGGAGCCTAGGACAATCCATCGGGGTATAGGAATAGGGTTGTTGTTTCTTTTTCAGACTTAAATCATGTCTATCAAGATAGCCAACCTGAATGCAAATGGATTGAGGGATCGGGGTAAGGCTGCCTGTCTGCTCTGTGATCTCTTGTTGTTCAGTGTGGATATCGCTGTCATTCAGAAAACTTACTTTGCAACATTGATGCGTGTGTGCTAACGACTTTGTCATCTATTCAGCATATGGGGACCGACAGGCTAGAGTGTTTTTTTGCTAGTTAAGCGTACCCTGGATGCAAGGCTGACCTTGCTCATGTTGATGCCGGGGGGGGGGCGGCTGATCGTTGTCGATAGGGGCTCGTTTTGGATCGTAGCGGTTTATGCGCGTAATGACCAGAAGGAGCCTATCTCGTTTTTCTGGCAGTTGGGGCCGTTTCTGGTGGCTTCAACGCGCTTAATCTTAATGGGGACTGAAATGCTGTCCTGGAACCCACGTTAGACAGCGGGCGGAGAGATAGCGGGAGGTCGGGCGATCGTAACTTTGTTAATCTGATCGGTGAGTTTGGTCTTGTCGATAGATACCGGGTCGCTCTCCCAGAGGGAGAAATGTGCACGTGGACTCTTAAGTGGCTATCTACCCGGGTGTCTAGCTACCTGGATAGAATGTTAGTCTGAAGGGCCGACATAGACTTACTAGATTGTCCCACGTTCCACGGCTATTCTGACCACACTCATCTGTGTCCGGGTGCCTTTAGATCGTAGGCCTAGAATGGCTAGATACTGGAAGTTCAATTTGTCATTACTAGACAGGCGGGACTTCCAGGAACAGTTAATTAACGTAGTGAAGCGGGGACTAGTGGGAGCGGTTATTAGAAATAGTTGGTGGGTGAGGCTTAAGGGATCAGGGTAAGGCTGCCACCATCGAATTTAGCAAACGGCTCGCATTAGACAAGGCTAACAGGATGAAGCCTCTTAAAGATAGTCTATCCCGGGCGGAGGCTGGAGAATCCCTAGAGATAGCCCTAGCTAGGGAGACCCTGGAGCGCTGCATGAGTTAGGTATATAGACATAAGTTAAGCAAAATGTCTTCCGAAGCCGTGAACATAGGATCAGAATTGCGCAAGGAAGAGATTCGTCGAGGTTCCGATCGCTACATTCGAGAACTGAAGACACCGGAGGAGCGTACTCTGAGGTCGACTGGCGATGCGACATTTCGAGAGCCGCTTTAACAAGGAACCTGGTCTCTGCGACGAGGAGTTTTGTAGCTATTTGGCTGACATTCCCCGGCTTTCGCCAACTGAAGCGGCTAGCTGCGAGTGAGAGATCACGGAGGGCAAGGTCTACGTGGCATTGAAGAAGGTCGGCAGTGGCAACTCGCCTGGTCTGGGAATGCCGCACTTGGTGGGTCACAAGCTCATTTCGGAGCTGGCTTTTCTACGTTGGGCATTGATAGAGGATTCGATTTTGGCGGGCATTGTGAGGGCCGCGTTCCCTTTCGCTACTATCACTCCTCCAATCTTGCGGGCTGAGTGTCATCATAAGCTCCGGGATCAACCGAGTTTCCTTCTCGAGTGACGATCGGCCTTGACGGTCATTCCTCGTTCCAGTAACCTTTCTCGGCCTAGGAGATCTTTCGTGAACTAGTGGAGGGGATTGCGAAGGATCCACTACGTTGCTAGCTCGGCTTGTCGGCGGATGAGTGGCGCTCGTTTTGTACTTGGGCGCCAACGGCGGATTACCTCAGCAACCTTGAATTTTCGCTTACATGGCAATTGGTTTGGAATAGGCTATCTCTCAATGACAAAGGCTTAGCGGATTTGCCAGTCTGTGAAAAATGCGACCTTGGCTTAAAAGAAACGGCTTCACACGCCTTCTATCATTGTCCTTGGGTCCATTCCCTATGGGACCATGTCGGCGAGTTGACGGCTCGTATCGCACCCGAAAAGTTCGTGCTCATTGATCGCCCGTACGCGTGTGACGCCCCCGTATTCTGGGGTGAAACGGATGGTGTTTCTATCGCCACGGCTTGAATGGTGATTTGGGCGACGCGACAGAAGGAAGTCTTGCGAGGTCACCGTTTTTCCTATTAGGATTTAACGATTTTTGAGCATCAGCTCAAGATGAAGATAAGAACTGATAGAAAGCGATTGGTTTTCGACAGATTTCAGCTCTCCCCTTCCTCTGGTTAGGGTAGTTTGTTTTGGGCCCACTTTTTTCATCTCGACTCGGTCAGATTTCTTCTTTCCCCGTGACCGTATTTATTTTATCCTTTCCCTTAGCGAGAGAGCCTCTTGATTTTGTTTAAAGGCATAATACAACGACCTCTCTTAATTCTTTTGAGGGTTCCAACTAACATCAGTTATATTTATTTTGATATTTTAGGTTTGTTTCTGGGTTCATCCCCTCCGCGTTCATTGTCTATCATCTACAGATTTTTATGTATAGAATTTTATGCTCATTAAATTTTTATGTTATGGGTTGTTTTTTGTACGTTCCATGAGAGTACGAGGTATTTTGGTATATGGAGGATTGATTGATGATGGATGTGTTCTTTTGGTCAATGCGCAAATTGTAACGAGTGACCGGGTTGTGAATCGGATTAGCTAGGTATAAGATGGTAAGTGACGATCAGCCTCAGCCTGTTTCTATCCATTTTCGGCCTAGTGTAAAAATTTCATTTTATACAATAAATCCTGCGGTTTTTTACGTTGGTGACCCGTGTATGAATTCGATAATGTTGTATTTAGAAGGAGCATTCATTGTTGTACGAGCGGCCTCTGAGGAATAGAACTTCATTACTAAAAATTTATATTCTATTCATACGAATCTAAATACGATTGAATACGTATGGGAAGCTTGGGCCAACATGTTCGCATTCTTGAGGCACGTTGCTGGTCATATTAGGTTGGTGCAAAAATAATGTCGTTTTCTCACATATGTTACTATGTGAGAAAACGACATTATTTTTTGCACCAACCTAATATTTTGTTGGCTTGCACAAAATTATGAATTGAATGAAGCAAAATAAAACAAAAAGAGGTTATTTTCATTGAAAGAAAATGAATTTTATTTCAAGTGTCTTTGAAAATAAATTAAATTTTGCTTTTTCTTTATAATATTTTCTTGAATTAATTAGAGAGAAAAATGTTGGCATTTAATGATTCTTGAGAATTTCCTAAGCGAAATTCTGCCTTCATTTGCCATTTTCCTCGTAACAACTTTTGGTAACGAGTGTAACTAGCAAAATACTTGGAATAGGAAATGAGATTATTCATCTAAAACTAGATTTGGACGGAGAAAGAGAGAATAAAATAAACCCTGAACTGATTTTTATGCATAAAATCAATAAAAGGTATGTATACGTTTGCAGATTAATCAATAAAACCACATTCAATACAATTTACTCTAAATTTATTGATTTTTGAAATTTCGTGTTCAATTAAGTGATGGGGGGTTTGTTTGAGTCACTTTAAAATTGTGTTCAAATTTTTCCTAGCGAACGTTTGGTTTTTAAATTTCGACTGGATCAAGTAATTAGAACATGCAATGAAGACAAATTTGATTTTAGATATTTCTCCAGGATTATTAGTTTTAACGAATACCCTATTTTACATTTGTCTAAAAATTAACAAGCAAATCTATTTTCCCTAATGATAAAGAACTACAGAATTGAGTTGAACAGAGAATAAATTTGATGAAAATGCGTTATTTTTTAATTTGAAAAAAAAAAAAAAAGACAAACAAATATAAAAAAAAATAGCAACGAAGTCTCATTAATTTACAATCGAATTGGTTACATGTAAACGTAAGTTCTATGCTAAAGTTTCTTTTCTCGTATTAGGTTGGTGCAAAAATAATGTCGGTTGTTGACGTTTAAAAAATACGTCAAAAACCGACATTATTTTTGCACCAACCTAATATCTTTAACTTGGGCACAATTGTTCCGGTGAGATTTCCTCTTTGGTACCGAGACTTCATCATTTTAAATGTTATTTTTAGTGGATACTCGTATTTGAGTAGACGTTTCATTTATTTATTAAACAGTATGTTTATTTATTTTCGTCTACCGGCTTGAATATTCCTACTGGACATAGAGAACCGTCATTAAATTCGACGTGTTTTAACTGACTCATCTACAAGGAATTTGGATAGTGCCTTTAGCAAAATCCTTCTCATCATAGACACTTGAAATTTTCATATGAGCTCAGTTTCGGATCCGATCGTAAACAAAGCAATTTTTTAAAGTAATGGATTTTTTAATTTATTAATTCGACAGATTCTATCACTTTAAATGTTATTTTTAGTGGATACTCGTATTTGAGTAAACGCTCCATTTATCCAGCCGGAATATTCAAGCGCATATAGATTGTATAGATTTCACGAGCATTCAGGCCGGTAGATGAAAATAAATATGTTGTTTAATAAATAAACGGAATGCAGTGTTAGATAGACGACAAGGTTTTATCATTTTACATTTGAAATGGTAACCGTCATTTCTATGCTAACACTTTTTTCTCTCACACTTCTCGCTTGTGGAACTATTTTCCGGCTTCTTGATTTCTAGCCAACTTTGATCTTCAGAAATGTAGATGCAATGTCAAGCGTCTTGATTACTCTTTTATATTGTTCTCACTCCTTAAAAATGTTTCTCTTTTGTCTTATTCTTTCACCCGCAGTAACCCCTTGTGTCTTAGTGGCTTTACTGCCTTGCTTGGGGTGAAATGATTAGAAAAAATGAAAATATACGGTATCTTTTCATCACCTGGAAATCCTTATGTTGGGGAGACAGAAATGCTCAATTTTTGGCTTATGGACATATCATGTTGAAACACCGGTTCCTGTAAGATTACCGAAGTTAAGCAACATCTGGTCAGTACCTAGATGAATGACCTCATAGGAATACCAGATTGCCGTAAGAATGGATGTGCGGGTGGTGTAATGGATAATGGCTCGGAATTGTTAATTGGCGAGATGAGTTCGTTATATTCACTTAGGAAAGGGATGAATCCACCTCTTCTTCACTCTAGCTATGGGTTAAATAGTAAGATTTGTATCACTAAATCATTATTATCTCCCCACAAAAATTCTTACAATCTAAAAATATTTTATGATCTTAAATAATCTGCAAATGGTTGATAAGCCGTAGAAAATGAATCAATCAATTAATAAATTCATGAAAATATTTTCATGAAACAAACAGAATAAAAATAATAATTTACTAAGCTTTGATTAGTTTAGCGGGAGGTCATAATAATGGGCAGCCAGTGAGAATCGAACTCGCAACACTAACAAATTACTAAGCTTAGTTTTGTGCAAAATAAAGCTATATCAGTAGTCTTAACCCATATTCTGTTGGCGTCAGTTTAAATCAACCTTTCTCCACTTGTGCGCCCGGGTACCCGTAATTTATAAATTATTTTTATATTTAAAAAAAAACATTTTCCATGTCGAACTTAAGTCTTTGTCATTTGATATTTTAAACTGGACGTTAAATTCCTTGATCTTTAAGGAGTGGATAATTTTTGACTTTTTGCCTTCCTCAGGGAATTTAAATCAGCCATTATCGTCCTCTTTAAAAATAGATTCTTCTTAAACCCCTTTAAATGAAAACTCTACCGCTAATCCTCTTTGGGAATGCTAAACAAAAATGACAATCCTAAAGGTAATTTTCTTATTTTCCAAAGCACAGGTTTTGCACAAGCATAATTAAATATACAATGTAATGTCTCCAAATTAAACGCTTATTTCAGGAAACTTCTATATTATTTGCCTATTTTCAAATTCATGACTAATTTTTCTTATTAAAATTTAAAGTGCGTCTCAGAGTTTTAGTTATTCTACAAATGCAACCGGAAGTAAAAAAAAAAAAAAGTTTGTGAAACACTGATTTAAACTAGCGTATTGTTTTTCCAACCGACTCCCAAGAGGATGCTTCCCCGGTCACTACAATCTTAACTTGTTCAAGTCTAAACTTAACCGTTATTATCCCCACATATCCTTATAAAACTGTGTCCCTTACCTCTTACTTTACAGCCCTCTAGCTGGAATGACTATTAGGCCTTGTACAGGGTGAAAATTGTTGCAAATAAAATAGTGTAACCATTTTGTTGAAAGTCAATATTTTCTTGATTTCTAATAAAATTTTTACGGCATATTTTAGTGAAATTTTCACTTTCCAAAATAATTTATATAATTAATGTTTAGATCAGTGGTCCTCAATAGGAGTCCATATGCACCCTGGGGGTTCATGTAACATTATGGGGGTCCACACAAAAATAGCATATTGCGGGCTAATTACTCACATATTTTAATATGGTTTATTATAAATTATTTCCTAGTGTATATAAATGTTCCATAGAATTTAGTCGTTAAATACAAGCTTATTTTTATTAAATTAGTTTTACTTTAAAATAAAGCGCGCACAGGCGCACACACACAGACACATATATATATATATATATATTTACTATTTCCTAAACTCATCTATTAGTAAAAAATAAAATAAGCTTTTTTATTTTCAAGGAATGGTTATGGGAGTCCATAAACAAAATTCAGAGTAAAAGTGAGTCATGGATAAAAAAAAAAAGGATTGAGAACCTTTTATGTCTATGTGCCGTGTTCTTTTTGGACGTGGGCGATCATGTCTCTCCACCTCCCTCTATCCCTTGCAGCTTTCAACAAGTTCATTCCCTCTGCTTCCTCCCCCAGACCACGTTCTGTCATTCACTTGCCCGCCAGGTATGTCAAGGGTTGTTTTCCCTCGTCTCTCTTTCTCTCTATTCGACCCGTGAGTATCAGATTCCCCATTATGTCCCAGAAACTTCAGCTGCGCTTCTTCTTCCTGATGTCAAGTATAAGACCCCTTCTTGTTTGCATCCTCTCTAAGACCTCGCTTCATTATTCTGTAGAACCACATCTCTGTCGCCTCGATTCTCTTCTTCGTCTTTGAGGAAATCATCCAACATTCGCTGCCGTAAAGGACAGATGTCATGTAACAGCTCAGTATTCCTTTCTTTATTACCAAAAAAAAAAATTCTCCTGTCCTGCCCAGCTTTTTGAATGTGTTCTTGGCCATCCCAATACGTCTACGGACCTCAGTGTCGCACTTACCGTCCTAGGTCAAGGCGCTTCCCAGATATTTAAACTTTTGTGTCTGCTTGGTTCTATTGTTCCTGACCTGCAAATCGTATTTCGGGCTCATAGTTAAAAATCAGTTTTTCGCTCGAAACTTTTGCACACACCAAATATGCCATCCGGATTTCTTATTTTTTAAATTGAAAGAAACGGACTTCTGCACCGAGCCTTTCTGTGTATGAACGTGTATTCGTCATTCGCATTTTAAACTCTGAAGCGTCAAATTCCTGTCTGATTAGGTTTGTGTCTTCACAGGCTCAGTTCAATATGCATTGTCATAAATTGAAGCCAAATTTACCCTTTCTTTTAGCTATCAGACTCGCGTCCCCTTTTCATCTCTTACATTATATATATATATATATATATATATATATATATATATATATATCTTTTATTATATAATGTTTTGACGTTTTTTTTTTACAATTTATCGTGTTCTATCGTTATATCTTCTGATTATTATCCTCAATTGTAAGGAATATGTCTCGTGTCATTTAATTACCGAACACACGAGAATATGGCCATAGATTGACCTGGACGTCTGGCCAGAGTCTCCTTCCGGTTGCATTTTTACTGAAGCCAGACTTGCTAGTTTGATTGCGGATAAAGATAGCTATACAAAAGATTTGAAGATGACGCTGAAAATCCCGCGAGACATTTAACCACCTGATACACAGTAGACAAGAATATTTCAATTTAAATAAGGAAAAAATAAATGAATAGAAACAATGAAGCTTTTGTTTGTTGCAACAAAAAAAAGAAAAAAACAACCAAGAAAATAAAAAAAAAATATTGCTTTGTTATTTCGATTATAATTTTCTATCGTAGATGAAAACTGTAAAAAAGTCAACGGAGGGAATCGAGCAAAACTTAATTTGCTTTTTAAACCCGCGTCCCCTTTCTTTATGCTACTGAAATTTCTGTTATTTTTATCTTTTCATTTATTTCCCGCCCAGCGTTCTGTCACAATTTCCCAGCACATTTCAGTTAATGAGATTTTCAAAATGAAAAAAAAGAAAAAAAATATACTGGGAAAATGTTCATTAATTTTAATTAATCAATCCAAGCCTGACACAAGGCGAATCACGGATATATTTGTTAAATTTTTGCCTAGTGTGGCGTAAGGCCAATCAACAAATTTCTGCGAAGATATTTGTCAAGTTTTGCCCAGGTAGGCGCAAGGCCAATCATCAAATCTCGATAGAGATATTTCTTAAGTTTTATCTAGTCCGGCTCAAGGACAATCACTCAGTTACTATGGATATATTTAAGTTTTTGCCTAGTCTTGTGCAAGGACAATGGCGCAATTTTCACAATGATATTTGTTTAGATTTTTTTGTAGGCAAAACAAAATTTCTACGGATATAATTTTGGGCTTTCCCCAGTTTGGCACAAAGTCAATCATACAATATCTGCATATACCATCAGAATTCATTTTCTATAATAATTCGAGGTTAGCGCATCGTTATCTATTTTCATATTGCGCACTGAAGCTTGGAAAATAAAATAATTTTATTTCACATCTTTTTAGATTTTAAATGGCTAGATGAAACCGTAAGTTCTATGCTAACAGTTTCTTCTCTCGCACTTCTCGCTTGTGGAACTTTCTCTCAGCTTCTTGCTTCCCAGTCAACTTTGATTTTCAAAAAATTAAATGCCATGTCAATCGTTATCTTCTATCTTCTTACTGTTTTTTTGTTATCAATCTATATTTCTGAGATGAGGTAATATAACTATTTATACTATTTAGTGTTGTCTGCATCTTTGTTATCGTATTCAGAACGTTTCCGCCGTTGTACGCTCCGGCCTTCTTCAGGTGATTGGAATTTCGAACTGAACTCTTTTTTTTCGTTCATCAAGGTTTTTCTAGTTCCACGTGCCATACCTCTTTCGGATATCTTCCTTTCAGTTATTTCTCTTTAGTATCTCAACTCCCCAAGTTTTTGTTCACCTCTGCTGTGGTCAGAACTCACAACTCTTTGGGTTAAATCGCTGGATTACTTCAACTCACGCTTTTATCCACTGGGGACATCAGTGCGTGAATTTTTTGGACTTATAAACCTAATGTCTCAGTAACGATTTTTTACCAGAGCTCATATTGCAATTTGTTTTTTCTGTAGCACTTTGTATTACTGGTTTCTAATGTAAATAGTATAAAGATGTTCTTTTATTATTTTTTCTCCTTAACAATGCTTTTTCTCTCTCTCATTCTCCTACACTCAGTAACCACCTTGCGTCTTAATGGCTTTTTTGCCTTGCTTGGGGTGAAATAATGTTAAAAAAATTGAAAACGGCCATGCACGTGTTACAAAATTCCAAAACAGGGCTTCGCGAGGTCTGATGGCGTTATTACGAATAAGATCTGAGATCGATTAAATATTTACAAAGCTTAGCTTAATCAGCTACAAAGGTAAATTTTTAGTGAAATCAATGAGGTTCGAACTCTCTATCACTGGCTTTGCTAGTAATCATTCTACAGCGGGCGACCAAATATATGGCTTCGAAATATCTCTCATATTAATTTGCCTCTCGTAATGAGGAGTTGAGACGATCGTTGGCCCTAGTCACACCACGGCATGCAAGTCCTTCACCCAAAACAACATTTGGATATCAAACAAAAATCAATCATTGATAATGAATATTTTAATATTTTGGATAACTCATCGACAAACAGCGACATATTGTTCTTTTGTATGATTGCCCCCCATCTCATTTTCACGAAGGCTCATTAATCAGACTTTTCAAATTAAAACAAATTCATTGAAAGGCATTTGAAAAATATTAAATATAATTGCTTTGTGGATTGCGTTCTTTTTTTTCTGTAAAGTTGAAACGAGTCAATTGGTTCTTGTGTCTGAAAGAAAAAATTATTTTAACCATCATGCCTCATTTTCTTTACCATTTTATTTTTGTTCTTAATCGATTTCTGTATCTTACAATGAAGAAATAAAAAAAATACTCCCCGGCTGCAATTAAAATGTCGATGTTTTAAATAACAGCAAAATACAATGGGTCCTTACTGCTGCCAAGATTTCGAATCCTGAATTCCCATTTACTTAAAAACTGGCAGAACACATTTTTTTTTGCTTCCTATTTAAAGAGGATATCTACGACAACATTAGGTTTACATATTTCCTAATGTTTAGTGTTCGAATGCAGATAATACCAGATTACAAATGATGATTTTTAAGGAAGTGGCAGTTAATACCCTGTCGTCTGGACATAGAATACGCCGTTGAAACCCCAAAAGGTATCACCTACTAAGTAAATGCTTACAGATTTAATACAAACGATCAATGTATACCTATTCCGGAACTAAACAAATATTCATAAACATAAACAACCAATATCTTGTCACCAAACCATGTAAATGCTTATAGATTCACATATAGACGAGCAGTCTATATTCACTTAGAACCATGTAAATGCTTATAGATTCACATATAGACGAGCAGTCTATATTCACTTAGAACCATGTAAATGCTTATAGATTCACATATAGACGAGCAGTCTATATTCACTTAGAACCATGTAAATGCTTATAGATTCACATATAGATGAGCAGTCTATATTCACTTAGAACCATGTAAATGCTTATAGATTCACATATAGATGAGGAGTCTATATTCACTCAGAACTATGTAAATGCTTATAGACTCAAATATAATCGACCAGTCTTTATCTATCCCCGAACCAAGCAAATACTTACAGACCCAAATATAAACGACCAATGTTTACCTGTTCTAAACTTCAAAAATGCTTACATACTCAAGTATAAATAGCCTTTATTTTCATATTCTCGAACCAAATCAATGCTTACAGATTCAAATATATACGATCAATATTTATCTATCCTAGAACCAAGGAAAGGCTTATAAAAATAAAAAAAAATAATAAAAGGTTTTGACATTAAATATCTATAAGGGTTAATTTGTCATAATGTCAATCCATCCATCCGTAGTTATAAGATGGAAGAATGTGCGTGGAATAATGATGGCGGCGCGGAACGAGGAATTTGAGAGCCGGGTTCGAATTCCAGTCAGGTTTGTTGCACTGACGCAAATACACTTAGGAAAGTTATGAATCAATCTATTCTCCTTGACAACTATGGTTTAAATAGTAGGCCTTGTATCTGGAAAATGTCATTATTATTCTAAAAATATTCCCAATTCAGTATTCACTTGCAATACAAAAATCATATTCTTACAATTAGGTAACGCCACGGATTTTATAAAGCCCACAAAAAAGAAATCAAAAACAAAAAAAAAAACAAAACAATAAAAAACCAATAAACAGAAACGTATTTTAAATAATTTAAGTGTTTTCTTTGAAGGTAAATTTTGGTCTTATCTAAAAGATAATAGCCTAGGGCTAATCCATATTGAAAGATAAATACATTTCCAAATGTAAATAAAATTTTTAGACATTTTTAAAATATTGGTACGTTCATTTGTCACTCATCGAACTGTCATTATAGATAAAAAATGTTAAAAAAAAAAATTGAAAAATTTGTTAAAAATCTAAGAGATGTTTCAAAGTAAATTTTTGCATTTAGGGATTAATTAACTAGATTTTGTAAACGTAATGATTATGTTTTGCTTAAAACATGATAAAAATGACGTTTATTTACGCACCGTAACTTCTGATTTCATAGATCGACAATAATCCATGACTTCATGAGAGGAAAAATATTTTTTTAAAAACTAAAGAATTACGAAACACCAATAATCAAGAAATTAGCATTTATGTTTTAAAACAAATTATTTTTTTTTAAACTTCTATAAACATTTATATTTATAAATATAATTTTTCCTCCTCTCCAGAAGTTCAGTTGTCCTGTCTATATAGTCAGCGTCATACTGGCATTTGAAAGAATAAATAATGAAACTTGATTTCAAGATAGGCAGGCTGTCCTTCCAGATGGATTTCAAAATCGGCCGAGACAATAAGATTATTTGTGGATTTTTTGAAAAATAACCTTGTCAAATATTGGCCTGGATTTGTTTAGCAAATCTAGCGCCAGTCTCATCAATCCAGGACAGTTTTAAATAGACAGGAGATTTTTCATGGCCAAACAGTAAATATGCCCGTGTTATACGCCATTATAAAAAATAGCTATTTCTTTCTAACATGTAAATAATTCTTCTCTGTTCGTTAACAAACACTATAAATAGACAAAAAAATTGCATTCGGATCCACAAGTATTTCTAACCAATAGCACCTAAGATAATTTGAAACATAACCGTTACAACCCAGCAAAATAAGCGTTAAAGTAGTCTACCCACAATGCATCACTGACCTGTATATATAAATAATCGAGCAAAAACACAACTCATATGACCTGAGGATTGCCTATAAGCATAAAACAGATTGTCATCGTTGGGTTTGACTTCAATGTCTACTTTATATTTACATAAGCTCTATCTCTGATATTTAACCCATAAATATAGCATGCCTGAAAACAATATTTTATCATATATATATATATATATAGTCATCCAAAGACAAACCGTTTTGCGGCTCTTCAGTGTGGCTAGACGTACGATTGCTTCAAGACGGGATCGAAACCCTATTTGACATCACTGAGATATCATACACCTTGGCCATCGTCGCACGGCATATATATATATATATATATATATATATATATATATATATATATATATATATATATATATATATATATATATATATATATATATATATATATATGTGTGTGTGTGTGTAAAATATTTTAATCTGGATTAGCTTTAGGGTAATCTTTCAAATAAAACCAAAATTTAACTTGAAAGAAGACACTTAATTGATTTAAAATACGTTTCTCTGTTGTTTTTTTTGTGGGTGGGGGGGTTGTCATAAAATCCGTGGCGTTACCTAATTGTGAGAATAATGCTTTTTTTTTTGCAAGTGAATATTGCATTGGAATTTTTTTTTCTTTTTGCCAGAAATGTTATCCCCTGAACGGACTATTTTTATGTCACAGAAATAGAAAAGAAAACGCGCCATTGTTATATCTATAATAATTGGAACACTGGGTATGATTAAAAAAATAGTACAAACAAGAACATTAGGAACCCCCCTGACATCCCCAAAGATTAAAGAGAACGGTGTGGAACTGATTGATCTGATCAAGAGAATATAAACACTATACAGGGTGCGATGGATACATTATCGTCTAAATTACCTCCTCAATACACTCCGTAGGCCTCCATGTTGAGTCTGAAGTCCTGTGGGAAGATGAATGGAGACATAACGTCGCCATTACTATTGATCACTCTAAGCACCTTCGTAATCACCATTAGACTCGTCCAACTCTTCCCGAATCCTCTGCACTGTCCTCAGACTGACACCCACAAACACACTGAAATGTTCGTATTGGAGCTTCCGGCGTGAATGCTAAGCAGTACAGTATACCGTTTCCAAATTTCTGGCGGAATGAATTGCGTGGTGGTGCTTTTTTCCTCACCGATTGTGCCCAACTGACCCTAGTATACTGTACAGTCGACAAAATCAAAATTAAACAGGGCGCCTACGCGAAATTAAAAATATAAAATGTCGGCAATTTATCCATCACACCCTGTGCATGTTATGTATTCCTTAACAAACATCAGAATTTGTGCCTTATCCCAAATCTCGGAGTAAGAGATTGGGCTGAACAGAAAAACTAAATAATAATAATAATAATAATGAAAGGAAGACAATAATAATAATGATAATAATGAGAAAGAAATGAATGATTGCTAATCCTCTACAAAAATGGGAAAATATAACCAAGAATAATGTAAGGCAAGCTCTAACGAAAATCGGCAGGGAATGACAAGGTACCCCATATTTGGCTCCATCATCTGTCATCAATCCATAAAACCACTGCACAAACTTTATTTATGCTAATTAATAATCATAATGAGGTCCAGGAATGGATCGCTGAAGGTATTGCATATCTACTACCAAAAACAGATGATCCAAAAATTATAGGCAAATAACATGTCTGTCCACGACAGATAAATTGATCACGTCTGTTCTGACGAACTGTACTTACTCTTTTCTCGAAGAAAACAACAAGAACAGAAGGATGTCGGGGAGGTTCATATGGTCGCAAAGATAAACAAAATGATCCTGGAAAATTGCAGGAAAAGAGGTAAAAACCTCAGCACAGCATGGATAGATTACCGTAAAGCCTTTGATAGTGTGCCACAATCTTGGATGTTTAAGGTTTGGAAATGTAAAGCGTCTCCTCGGTGATAGTAAATTTCCTTAAACACAACATGGTAACGTGGAAAGCTACATTATACCAAAATCACACCAAAGGCATTGCTACTTCCAGCCGCCTGAATATCCAACGAGGAATCTTTGAAGAAGACTCCCTGTCAACCCATCATTTTTTTTCTGTACTTAATTCCCTTTTCGCCTGAACTAAACAATAATAGCTTTGGATACAAAGTAAACAAGAAAATATTTAATCACCTACTCTAGATGGCTGATCTCAAATTCTGTGCCAACGACAACAATTAGTTGAAGAGTTTCTTTACTAATGTAAAATGTTTCAGTGATGACATAGGTGTGGATTTCGGATTAGATAAATGTGCAGAAGTAACATTCAAGAAAGGGAGAGTTACAGAAACACACTCAATAAATCTAGATTGTGTCACAAAGAATATGATGGAATACAGCATGCTCAAATAAAGCAGAAAGTAGGAAAAGAATATTACCATTGAATAGCGAGTTGAATTCAAAATCAGAATATCAGCCATAATCATCTTGGCTGTCCATGTGGTGCAACACAGTTTCAATATCCTACATTAAGCGAATGGACGCCAAAACGAAAAAGATTCCCACTTGCCACAGCATGCATCATCCTAAGGATGATGTTGATTGTCTGTATGTCTCCAGATCCGAAGGAGGCAGAGTATTAGTTCAGCTAGAACAGTCTTACAAAACTACAGCAATCGGTCTTCGAAGATACGTGGAAACAACAGAAGACTGGATGAGGATCTGTGTCAAAGAACATGAAAGAGGTAAGAAAGTAAATTTAGTAATAAAGGAAGCCAACATCTTCAAAATGGAATTTTAAATGGATGAAGAAATGCAAATAAAACTTAATACACCTACTGCAGCAGCAGAAATCTTAAAAAAGAAATTAAAAAAAAAATGTAATGAACCAGATACGAGAACATAAACAGCCAATATTCTGCCCGGACCAAACAAGCCGAAGTAGTGGCTACGTAGTGTATGGTTAAAAGCTTAAAGCGAAGGTATTTATTATTACAGCAAAGGAACAATTATTACGAACTAGAAATTACCAAACACAGATATAGAAAGATTCTAGTAACCTAAAATGCAGAATCTGCGATAAATATCCAGAAACAATTGAATATCTTGTATGAGTTTGCACGGTATTGGCACCCACTGGATATAAAACCCGGCATGACAAGGTGTGCCAATATTTGCATTGGAAAATTGCAGCTTTTACGGAAAAGAAAATACAAGGAACTGGTATGAACTGTGTATACATTTCTATATACTTTTTAAAATATCCCTTTTAAAAGCCGTAATAAAATAATGGATCCTCACTGATTACATAATGTTAATATTAAAAATGTGTGATTTCTTGACCACCTAGGGATACCATACCAACTTGGAGTCATTCAAAAATTGGCGTTTTTAGGAACTGCGCATATTTGGATGAAAGTGCTGTTAGTGTGAGATCCTTGTGACTTGACAGTTAAGTTAATGTACCTGGTATATTCAAAAACTAACACTTTGTGAAAAAAACAGCAATAATAATAATAATAATAATAATAATAATAATAATAAGAAGAAGAAGAAGAAGAAGAAGAAGAAGAAGAAGAAGAAAATAAAGAATATGAAAGAAACATGAAACTGTATTCAGTAATGAAGGAAGCCAACAAATTCAAAATGGAATTTCAAGAGGGTGAAGAAGTGTAAATAAACCATAATACACCTACTGAAGTGACAAAGACCCTAAAAAAGAAAGCAAAAGCAAATACAATGTACCAAATGCAGAAACGATGACAAGATAAACCTCTTCATGGTCAATATTTTGCCCGTGCCAAGCAAACTGATGTAGACAAACCCCGTACACATCTGTGATTACGTAGTGCAGGGTTAAAAGCTGAAACGAAAGGTTTCTTGCTGCACAAGACCAATGCTTGTTAATTAGAAATTACCAAGCACACTTACTTAAAAATTATGTTAACCCAAAATGTAGATTCTGTGACAAATATCAAGAAACACTTGACCATCTTGTATCTTGTACCCACCGAATATAACACTCGATATGAGAGAGTGGGCCAATATCTGCAATGGAAAATCTGCAAATTTTATGGAAAAGAAACTGAAAGAAACTGGTATGAACTTTACCCAGACCCGGTTACATAGATAGGACCTGTAACAATTTTATGAGACTACAATTTTAGATATTGCGATCGAAGATCATAAAAACAGAATGTGCTTCCTTATTGACATAACAGTTCCCGCAGACTGTAATGTATCTTTGAGGAGCTTCAAATATATTATATATTAGGTTGTTGCAAAAATAATGACGTAATAATGTGGTTTTTTGACGCTAAAAAATACGTCAAAAACGACATTATTACGTCATTATTTTTGCACCAACCTAATATATATATATATATATATGGTATAAATAAAATGACAATTAGAAAAAAGATCTTAGATTTTGCCGACGCGTTTCGTCTTCCGACATTTTCAAGGCAAAAATGAAGTCGAAATGTTCTTGTTGTTATAGTTACATTAAAAAATCCAAATTTAAAAAGATAGACGCTTCTGTCTAAGCCTTTTTTTCTGGTTAATGTAAATTACATTTATACTAAGAGATTTTTTTTTTTTTCTATGTCAACAATATATACCAATATGTCTTGTCCACAGAATTGATCTGGGAATTTATCTATATATATATATATATATATCAAAATACAAGGCTCTTGAAGTGGAGTAACATGAGGACATCAAATAATTCCAGTTGTAGTTGGAGCCCTCAGATTGATTGGAAAAGGTTTTGATAGACTCATTGAAGGGATTCTTGGTAGCCCATGCCTTAAAGAAATACAAAAAACAAAAAAACAAAAAAACAAAAAAACAAAAAAAACATTGTGCCCACAAGTTCAGATCACACATTGCTAAGGCCTTTATCTATCTAAAATGTGAGTGTTCTTAAGTTGCCTCCTTTATTTATTTCTTTTATTTTTTTTATAGGAAAATGTTATCGTGCCCTTTCTGACTTGAGGACTCTGGAAGGAAACGAGTATACAACAGTAACCAAACATAATAATAATAATAATTCTCCTAAGTAAAACAACCATCGGAATGAAATGGAAAAAAACTCCCAAAATTGGTTGGAAAGCTTTCGACAAAATTGCTGATGTCGACTTTTATTTGTAAGAAAGAGATTTCTTTCTGAAAATATCTTCTGATTTAAGAAAAAAACCGTTTCTAACTAAGGTTTGTTTTGTTTAATCATATTCCAAATGTTTCAGACATTTCTTTTCATTATAGTGAGATTACTAATCCGTTAAAAGCTTAATAATAATTAATTGTATCCAAAATAAGTGCCTCTGAAAAACAAAAAACAAAAAAACAATTCGTCCGAGGTTTATTTTTTCTTAATATAATTTTGTTATGGACGATTTTCGATCTTTTTAAAAAATATCTTAAATATTTAAGAGACGTCTCGCTCACTTCGAATTGTAAATGAATTATACTTAAATATTGGACTTGAAACGATTTGATTACAATGATTGAGGTATGTGATATTGCTGACAATCGTCCAGTCCTCATTTGAATTGTGTTTTCATGAAAAGCCTTGATTGTCACCCAATCAACACAGTGTCAAAGATAATCTGTCCTGTTTCAAACGTTACACCTTCCATCAGAATGGTCCGGACGCAGACTGCGAACAAGCAGGAACGAAGCCGACGATATCACATTTATAAATTCTCAAAACACCATCGCTTCTTTCATGATAAAAGTAACCATCTTGAAAAAGTCTGACCAGGCCTCTTCCGTTTCGATTGTCCAGCTATCCTTAATTGTTGGCTTGATAGCCAGAATAAATTGCGGACCAATCAACTGAAAAAAAAAGACAAGGAAAACAGGATTAAAAGACAATTTTATTGGTTAAAGAAATAAACTTTTTTTTTCGAAAGTAATTTTCAATATGTCCTCGATTCTTCGTATCATACAGAAATTATCTCTCTCGAAACAATTTTATTTTTTTATATTTATTTATTTACTTAATTACTTTCCTTTCCTTTCCTTTAGTTTCCTTTCCTTCTTCCCTTTTCTTTCCTTCCCTTTCATTATTTCCTTTCCTTTCCTTTCCTTCTTTTCTTCCCTTTTCTTCCCTTTCCTTCCCTTCTTCCTTTTCCTTTCCTTCTCTTCCTTTTCCTTCGCTTCCCTTTCCTTCTTTCCTTCCCTTTCCTTCCTTCCCTTTCCTTTCCTTCTTCCCTTTCCTTTCCTTCCCTTCTTTCCTCTTCCTTTTCCTTTCCTTTCCTTCTCCTTTCCTTTCCTTCTCCTTTCCTTTCCTTCTCTTCCTTTCCTTTCCTTTTCTTGCCTTCTTTCCTTCCCTTCCCTTTCATTCTTTCCTTTCCTTCCCTTTCCTTCCCTTCTTTCCTCTTCCTTTTCCTTTCCTTTCCTTCTCTTCCTTTCATTTTTCTCTCACGCTTAATTTCTCTTTTTCTTTTTCTCTTCTTTTCTTTGCCTATTTCTTCACTATTTATCTTTATTGTCTCTCTTTCTTTTTCTGTGAGTCGGAGTGAAGAGTTATCAATCCGAATTCTGATGTTTGTTCATACTTATAATATCAGTCAGGAGACACGGTGGAGTAATGGATAGCGGCTCGTATTGAGGAATCAATATATATATATATAACGATGCTTTGACTGTCAACTCTTTCCAGGACTTTGGTGTTCGTCACCTGGTATTTTCAATTGATGTTCAAGATTGAGCGAAGCTTTTGCTTGTGAAAGCGTTTTAATTTTTGTGTGTAGAGTTCTAATTTTCGTGCAGAAAGTAGAAAAGACAATATTATGGACAATAATTTTTGTTAAGTCCAGATCTTTGCTGTTGAAGACGCATTTGATTAGCTTTCCAAATGTCCCGTATGCAGCTCCAGTTCTGTGTTCCACATCCTTTTCCGAGGTGCACTTGTTGGATAAAAGAATACCTAGATATGGAAAATGCTTTACTTGTTCGAGAGATCTATCGGAGATGGTAATATCAAAACACAATACAATGATGTTTGGGGCTGGAGGTCTAAGAACTTTGATTTTCTTGATGTTTACTGTAAGGCCAAAACAATGGTAGGCCGTAGCAAAACTGTTCACAGACTGGTGGAGTTCTTTTGAATGACAAACGGTAGCGTTGTCATCAGTATATTGACGTTCTGAGATGTGTTGCGTGTGTGTTTAAATCGAACTTTATTAGTTTATAAAAAAGTAAATGAATTAGAAAAGAAATCGAATTATTCAGTAAAAGATTAACGTTTTAGAATTGGATAACTCAAAACTCATTAATTTCAAATCATTTGTCAAAAATAAAACAGAATATAAAATAGGATCAAGAGCTCCTAAAAATCAGTTGAACGGTTGCAATATTAAATGTGAATTACAGAAGTAGATAAGGCCGACTATTAAACAAAAGTATTTTTTTTACATTTTACTTGGAATTAAACTTATTTTATTCAAAATATTGTTTTTTTTTGTTGGTTTTGTTATTCTTCTTTATTTGTCATGTCCCCTCAGGGCGTATGCGATCATAACTCTCCACAATTTCCTGTTTTTCGTAGCTCTTAATAAATTTTGTATTTGCGTTTTTTCTTCTAAACACTGTTCCGCCAACCCTTTACACAAGCTTATTAAGCATGTTAAGCGTTGCTCTCCTTGTTCTCAATCTGTCTTGTTAGTATCAGATTTTCCAAGTCCTCCTTCAACATTATTTACACGAGAAATTTCTACTGTCTTTCTCATGTTAAGTATAAGTTTCCTTTTTAGACCCTAGATTGGGATTCAGCACCTTTCAGCTAAGTAGCATTTAATACTGAACGTTTTCATTCATCTATTTCATTTCCTTTTTTTCCCTACTTATAGACAATGAGTACATGCCTGGAATATCTCACGGGCAGATTTTACTGACTTTTTCTATATGCCATTTTTCTTCAGGACGTTGGTAGTCATGGCTCTCCACAATTTCCTGTCCTTTGTAGATCTTAATAAATGTTGTCTTTTTGCTATCCTCTTCTTATCCATCCACTATGCAATTTTGTTTGCTAAGTCGGTTATGCGTTGTTTTCTTCTGCCCCTCTTGCCTTTAATCTGTCTTGTAAGTATCAAATTTTTCAAACCCTCTTTCCTCATTATGTGCACGAGAAACTTCAACTGTCTCTTCCTCATGTTAAAGACAGGTTCCCTTTTTGTTTCCATTTTCTCTAAAACCTCGTCGTTGTTCACATGTCTGGTCCATGGTATCATCAGCATGCTTTTGAGTGTGTGTGTGTATATATATATATATATAAAAGGCAGGATGTGTGTGTGTGTGTGTGTGTGTATGTGTGTGTGTGTGTGTGTGTATAACGAATGCACGGCCGCAATTTTCGACGGATTTTCACCCAAATTTACATGCACGTGCTCCAAGTTAGTGGGAAGGCCAAGAACAACTTTGCATTTCCCAACTCCCATCGATAGTGGAAATAATCGATTTTTTCATGCTTCTACGGCAGTTTTCATGTAGTTTGCGGCCATTTTATACTGGCCAGAGTGAGAGCTTATAGCTGGCTGCCACGAATATGCAGGAAGATTCTATTGGCCAGCGTGTGAGCCAACAGCTGACTTACACGAATGTTAACTAGCATGCTAGTATGCAAAAAAAATTGATAGCTGCATTCGTCACAAGTGGGAAAAATTTAGAACTGCATGGCACTTTACTCCAATTGGCTCATTCACTTGCTTAAATTCAACGTTGATTCTGATTCCGCAGAACTGGACTGGGTGTGAAAAAGTATTTGTTGTTAACATTCTTTTTACATTCGGTTTTCCAGTTACGAGTCCTTTTTTAAAGCTGATCGTTTTGTGTTCATTTTGTTTAGTTCTTTTTCGTAGGAGATTTAATGTTTAGTATAGAGCTTAGAAAAAATTCGCAGTGTGAGATAGGCCAGAAGTAAGGCATGTAGCAACATCAGCACGGGAAAGGGCACTCCTTTAAAGGCAAGGAAAGGGTAAAAATATTTTAAGTCAAGTGATAGCGATTACTGTATGAGTCGTACGATTTTTGAATCAAGCACGGGCAATGCCGGGCCGGGTCGGGCCATGCTGCTAGTATATATATATATATATATATATATATATATATATATATATATATATATATATATCTGTGTGTGACAATTCAAAAGATAATTATATTGTATTTACGTACCGAAAATATCGTTGGAACCAATAAAAGATTTTAGTTCTTATGAATTTAGTGGATACCTGTATTTGAATGCGCAGGCCGCTAGTTGAAAACGAAGCGTCTACTCAAATATGGGTATCCATTAAAAATTATGTTTGAAGTAATAAAATATGTCGGATTCAAAAATAAAATCCATTATTATTTTATGAATTATATTCTGACCACATAAAAAAATTGCAACGATTTACAAAAAAACTGGTTCTGAATTAAAAGTGAAGCAGAATAATTCTAACGAGATTCATTTTAATCACATCAGCCAGTTTGTTTGTTGATAACCCAATGAGGACTGAGGCATTCCCACTACAAATTCTCAGTGCCTACTTTGCACACACCCACACCTGCAAAATATGATGAAAATCAGCTTTCACCCAAGGCCAAACGTGGTAAAAAAATACTAGGTTACTTTGAACTTTGTTATTTGTTATACTTCTTACTGGCGCTAATATTAAGTGTCCGAATTTAGACATAACCATAAGCTTCGAAATGCTTATTTCCAAGGCTTTCAAAACTGTCCCACAATCTTTGTAAAGTCAATGATAATAACCTATTACCTTATCAGTCAGTTATGTGCAATGCGTGATACACGCTTAGGCGAGGCAGATTTTTTCCCGCAGCAGGCTGCCATTTCTTTCTGCGGTAAACCAGTTGCCATCCAAAGCTATATAACCCGGTCTATCCTGCTATTTAACCATAACTGGGGGGAGAAGAAGAGGATACATACCTTTCCCAAGGGTATTAGCATGTAAATGAATGTCATGGATTCGACTGGAATCTGAACTTGGCTCTCCGATTCCTCAATACGAGCCGCTATCCATTACTCTACTGTTAATATTTATTTTGGTTTACTCAGATTGCAAGTGAATATCGAAGTCAATATGATAACGAAATAGTCTACAAGGTGAGCTATAAATTAAAGACACCGAAATCAGGTGAGTTAAGAAATTTAACTTTCTGAAAAGTGTGATAACAAACAATGGAAATTCGAATGCACTTTGAAATAGCGAAAGATACCTTCCAATAAGTTAAATGTGGTTAGCGCTATTTTTTTCTTGTTTAGCTTTGTCTAGCGTCGGGTTACACTATTGCAGTGGTTCTTAAACGGTGCGGTGCGCCTCTTATGTGCGGCGGTAGAGGATAGCAGGTGAGGCGGAATGATTAGAAGACAATTAATGATTTAGAAGCAGTTTCAAAAAATTCATATGCCAAAAATAAATATGATTTCAAAATTTAAAATATTATGAATTACTTGTAATTGCATGCATGAATCCCAGTAAAAATTGTTATAAATGATTATTATCATTGTGATATTTTTACATTATATCAAGTATTAAGAATATAGTAACTAGGGTTCGCAAATTGGAGGAGAGAGTTATCAATGATAATGTTCTGACTTTCAATCTGCGGTTATCTCCCTTTAACCATCTCTCTGTTTTTTATATTTTTAAATGTACTTTTTATCACATTTAATTTGGTGAGGCGCGAGCAAATTTTAATTCCGAAAATGCGGCTCAGACAAAAAAAAAGTTTGTAAACCACTGCATTATTTGGTGACTTGTTATAGAGTAGTTTCACAGTGGAGGCTTGTATTTCACTGTCGGTCTTAAAAAGGTTCGACGTACAAAACGTTAGGAACTTGATATAATAGTTAATGACGCAGCAATCTAGTTGTCGTGGTTGATACTTTAATGTCCGATATCGACTGACTCGAACAACTCACTGAGCTCCCTCGCGACTACTACTACTACTACTACTACTACTTATTATATGTGGGAGAGTCTATTAACAATAGAATAGGTATGTTCCAGTATAACATGAGTATAAGAGAAGTCAGTATGCGAGTCGAGCTTGTTAACCGTCGCACTAATTTAAATTAAAATATATATCATGTCTATTCAGAACTCAGATGATCATGACTCTCCACAGGTTCCTTTATTTTATTATCTGTGAATTTCCAGGACTTCTTAGGAAAGAAGGTGAAATGGCTTCATGTAGCCTTTCTATAGTTTGGAAATCGAATTGTCCTTCTTTTGCCTTCTCCATGGTTTAAAATTCAGAGTAGCTTTTCTCCTAGATTGGCTGACAGCCAAGGTTAGACCAGCCTACCCAATTGAAGCTAGAATCATGTCTACCCTGCTATGTAAATCATAACTAGGATGGCGTGAAAAAAGATGGAGTCATGACTTACTCAAGGGCATTAGTGCGAAAGCAATTGTAACAGACTCGGTCGGAATTTGAACTCGCCATGCTGTTTCTACTTTTCGCATCATAAACCTTTGCGCTACCGGCACATGTAAATAATAATAATAATAATAATAATAATAATAATAAAAGGTTTTAAGAATAAATTACTTACGTCCATATAATCGACCTTCGTGTTGAACATGACATGTTTTTGACCGAGCTCATATAACATAGTGTACATTTTTCGGGGTTCATCCAACCGGGCGATGACTTTTTCCACAGTTCGCATAACTTGCAAGCCATGTTCTCGTAAGCGATCGCAGTTTTTTAACTCTTCTAGAGTTTGGCCTTTGAACGGAATGAAGATATCTTGGACATCCGGGTACTTCTCGAATAATCTGTCGTTAAATAAAAATAACAATAATAACGTAAGCACATGGAAGACGAGATAAAACAGTTAGGATTTTGAAAGTGAATGAAACCAGCCACGTGAAGATGCACGTGATTCGACAATATAAAATCATTTTTCTTTGGAACGTGGGCGATCATGGCTCTAAAAACTTACTTTTTTTTATTATTTGTGAGGTTCTATGACTTCTTAGGAAAGATTACACTGTAACTAAATTTTTTACTATTTTTTGTCTTTGGTCAGTAAGTGTCATTTCCTAATTGTTTCTGTCTATGAAGCAAAGGAAATGACTATTATTCCTCTTCAAACTTTGCATTGGTGAGCTGGATATCGATGTTTTGAAACTAACCTCTTATCCATTACATTCCATACAGATTCAGTGCTGAGTTGTTGAAGGAAAAGTTTCAAGAACTTTCTAGAACATTCTTTAGGGGAATCACAAGGTCATAAACTACGTGAAGCTTGAGACTCTGGTGAAGAATTACGGCAAAATGGACTGAAAACATAAAACTGATAAATTCAAGGAGAGCAAGGGGGTGCACTCAGAAGAGCAAGGTGTCCGTTTCCACCATGATATACTGAACCTTGAACGCCGCTACCAAAGATCGTATAACGAAAACAAGATGAGAGACAATATTAGCCATTTTTCATACTTTCTGGGCATAAGCAAATAGGAAATAATAGTTGTTACCCAAGGAGAAAAATTACACAGGGTAATGAAATGGCCTTCATTTGCCTTCTCCATGGTTTGAAATTCAGAGTAACTTTTCTCCAAGATTGGCTAACAGCCAAGGTTAGACCAGCCTACCCTGCTATTTAATCTATTACTGAGCGGGGTGGGGAGAAACGACGGAGTCGCGCCTTTAAGCAGGCATGAATCCATCCAAAACACTGGAAAATATTTGAACTCATCTTTCCGAGTCCATTTTTACTGCCGATAACCGTAACGCTACCCGCACACCTGTATTTCACGATACTTAAAAATATACAAAACAGCGAACTATATAAAGCAATTTCTTGCTGAACCTAATGAAAATGTAGAAGGTTAAGCTATCCAAAGGGGAGAAAAAATGAAAAATAAAACTAGCAGCATGGGCCGGCTTTGCCCGTGCTTGATTCAAAAATCGTACGACTCATACAGCAGTCGCTATCACTTGACTTAAAATATTTTTGCCCTTCCTTGCTTTTAAACGAGTGACCTTTGCCGTGCTGATGTTGCTACATGCCTTACTTCTTGCCTATCTCACACTGCGATTTTTTCTAAGCTCTATACTAAACATTAAATCTGTTACGAAAAAAGAACTAAACAAAATGAACACAAAACGATCAGCTTTAAAAAAGGACTCGTAACTGGAAAAACCGAATGTAAAAAGAATGTTAACAACAAATACTTTTTCACACCCAGTCCAGTTCTGCGGAATCAGAATCAACGTTGAATTTAAGCAAGCGAATGAGCCAATTGGAGTAAAGTGCCATGCAGATTTAAATTATTCCCACTTGTGACGAATGCAGCTATCGATTTTTTTGCATGCTAGCATGCTAGTTAACATTCGTGTAAGTCAGCTGTTGTCTCTCACACTGGCCAATAGAATCTTCCTGCATATTCGTGGCAGCCAGCTATAAGCTCTCACTCTGGCCAGTAGAAAATGGCCGCAAACTACATGAAAACTGCCGTAGAAGCATGAAAAAATCGATTATTTCCACTATCGATGGGAGTTGGGAAATGCAAAGTTTGTCTTGGCCTTCCCACTAACTTGAAGCATGTGCATGTAAATTTGGGTGAAAATCCGTCGAAAATTGCGGCCGTGCATTCGTTACACACACACACACACACACACACACACACACACACACACACACACACACACACACACACACATATCCTGCCTTTTATAGATAGAGATAAAGTAGAAAAACAAATACAGACAACAACAACAGCAGAAACAAGCAGGCGAGCAATAACTGAGCAGTATTAAAAAATAACAACTACACAATATCCCTAGCTATGATCAGTTGAACGAGAACAGTCTACCCACTTGATTAAATAAAGGGTTCAGTTCAGAATTCCTTGTCGGTTACTCAGATACATTTGAGGAAGGCCAGAGAGCACAACGGCCGATACGTAGTGATAACACCAAAAAGATGCAGACAATAGTCTGAATATAGTGTAAATAACAGAAAGAAAGATTCAATGGAAGCAAAAGAATTCTGATCCAAATTTGATTTCCTTTTTAATTTTGTTTTGTTTCAGTTACTTATTTGGTTGCCGAGATAGTTGTCTATTTTCTATCGGTCTCAGACGTTCATGTTCAAGCCTTGATAAATGGTTGGTTTTCAAGGATAGGCTATCGTTTTTTGTTTGTTTGTTTTTTAAAGAATAATCCGTTTCCTTTCGTTTGGTCTCGTATCGTATTAAGATAAGTTTAGCAGCTAAATCGGCAGTCACATAACAGATCACCAATTTATTTTAGCAGGTCATTACAAATATAATGAACGCTATTCTCATTATAGCTTATACTAGGCTAATTAAACTTTAATAAATATTGTCTGCTATCTTTTTAAATGATACATTAGGAAAAGTCATAGATTGGCCTCACCTTTTATTATTTTTTTTTTAAAGAGAAAAGAATTTTTTTCTGTAGATGGTTTAAAAGCCATATTGAACGGAATGAATAATCGCTGTTGACAGCTGCATAAAATTTTATCAACAAATTCGTAGAATCTGGAAAGTCCCTAGCGGGGGAAAAATAAATAAAACTTGAGACAAAAAAATAAACAGCGTAGTTTTTAAGTTTTCCGAATTTCTTAGATAAAGGATTTTCATTATTAATTTGTTTACTAGTTTTTTTTCTTTCCTTTTATCATTATTGCTTTCATTTAAAAAAGATTTTTTCCTGAAATATTTTACGATTCTTATGCAAACAGCTTGGATATGAGAAAATGTATTTCCGATCTACGCGGTTGATCAAAAAATGAATAATAATTGCAATTTTATTTAACCGAACCATTCATCGGTTGTAAGATTTATAAAGAAGTGCTGATAGAAATGCGAGACGAATTTGTAAACCATTGCTTTAGGATAAGATTTAGTTATTTGCTAAACCTCACTTAGAATGACATATTTAGAATTTGGATGAGAATAAGACGTAGGAAGTTTTTATTGCAGAAATGAATGAATGTTTGAAAATGTGTATTTATTTATTTCGACTCGAACACCGAACGCTGATAGCAGCAAGAAATACGTAACTATTTCAGCTAATCGTTTTAGAACATTAGTTCAAATAATAGCCCACACCCGGGAGCAAGGCCTCTGATCGAGAGATTGGAGGTTTTGGGGAGAGTGGAGTGACCTTTAATTGCTGTTGATCCCAGGTCCACCCTGATATGGGGCGGTAGCACCTGTTAGGATCCCAGTTATGGGAAAATAGTGAACCCCCAAACAAAAAATACTATGAAAGTATAAAAACGTATATATATATATATATATATATATATATATATATATATATATAAACCCAACAATACACATTTACAATGAAACTGATACTCAAGTCGAATCTCCATCGTTGTACATGCCGATGGAAAACCAGATCGTCTAGAACACTTCAAAGACTCAATCTGCAAGAAGTGTTAAACATTTACTCAAATATTAGTGTCTTACATTCTCTCCACTGCAATCGAGTCGTGGAATAAAGGATTTTTTCTGTAATTAACGTTCAATTTTTTTTTAAACGGCAAAACGAATTAAGTCGACAGCTCTTCAAATCTTTGACTGAATGCAACAATCTAGGTAGAGCTAACTCGTAAAACCTGGCAGAATTACATTTACAGCATGAGTAAAACGTCTCCTTTTCCAGGTTCATAAAGATTCTCACCTTGCAGCTACTAACCGGAAGCCAACCGCTGCAAGAGAGGGTATTTATTTTGTATTATACAAAACTGGCACAAGGTCGAAGGGGGAAATAGAGAGGGGCTGGTCTTCATTAGCTTTCCTACTTAACCAGACTCACAACCCATTCATCCATTACAATTTACTCATTCATCACAAGAACTCATCCATTACCTCTTAATCCTGCATATAATACCACAATACCGCATATTCAAAGGGTACCTACAAAATACCCCATGACATAAAAATCTGATGAAAGTCCAAAATTTTTTTTTTTTTTTTTTTTACAAAAATACATGAAAAGATTCCATGATTCGTAAAATGATGGGGAGGGGATGAACCCAGAAAACAAATTAAAAATATTAGTAGGACCCGTTCACCCCTCAAAATAATAATAAGAGTGGCCTCTGTATTCTGCCGAAAGACAGAATCAAGAAGCACACTCACTAATGGAAATGAAAGGATAAAATATCTGACGGATTTGGAAATTCAAAGGATGACCAAGCCGAGAACAGGGGACAAAAACAAACTGGGGAGATTGGAAATCTCAACATGACTCATAACAAAAGAGAATCCCTGGAACAGGTCAGGAACCACACATCCACATTAACTAGGAAAAAAGAAGGGTTCACAGGAAACCGCCCCGTTGCATGAAGGGGACAATAGAGAAAACCAAGGCTAGTTCCGCCCAGACGAACCTGGCTCGCATCAGTCACCCACGTTTCGCTGAAATCCGTCGAAATCAAACACTTTCTATCAGATCTGATTTTTACCCTAAGCTGAAGCTTAAAGAAAACAACCAGATCCTGATGCGAATAACGTTCATCTCGCAAGATTCCCTCTTTCGTGACGTCCACACCATCATTCTTGCCACGGCTAGCAACGTAAAAAATACCCCACCCGTTTTACTCTGGAGAACGGGGGCGAAAGATTGTCACACGTATACGCAAGATCAATGGCCAGAAGCCGATCAGGAGAAATACGAACCGTCAACTCGCCGACATAATCCCAGAAAGGGAGCGCTTAAAGACAATTGTAGAAGGCGTGCGAAGCCGTTTCCTGTAAGCCAAGGTCACGCTGATGACAGTCGGGCAAATCAGCCTCGCCCCATCTGAACGTTACGTCATTGAGAGGTAGCGCGTTTCGAATCAATCGCCAGCTAAGCGAAAACTCAGCAACCGCTGCAAGAGAGAGAGAGAGGGAGAGAGAGAGAGAGAGAGAGAGAGAGAGAGAGAGAGAGAGAGAGAGAGACATACAGAGAAAAAAAGAAAGAAAGAGATCTATATAGAGGCAGAGGGAGAGAGAAAGGGGAATATATGGTGTGTGTGTGTATGTGTGTGTGTGTGTGTGAGAGAGAGAGAGAGAGAGAAAGAGAGTGAGTGAGAGTAATCCGAATATGAGATCAGGGACTTATTGTAATCGTACAACACTCTCCCCAGTCGTTCAAAACTTCCAACACTGCGGTTCATCGATGAACATCGCTTCGATCTCAGACTTGCCCTATCCCGCGTTGTGATTTATGTTTGATCATAAGGAGGCCAAGATCGAATCGTCGCAGGTATCTTCGTATCGGGGTGGTTCAAGTAGGGCCAATACGTACAGGAAAACAAAATAACACTCGAATAAATTGAACTGTTTTTATATCAGTCCTTCGTACAATAGTGATATAGGAATTCGCATGCAATTAATTATCAGCCCAACCCGCGTCTAAATCGGAAGTGATATTATTGTTAACTTGGCACAAGTTCGGCACAAGGCTGAAGTTGGGGGATTCTCTTAGGAAGGCAATCACGTGGGGTGTATTACGACTGGTGGCTGGGATGAACCCTCTGTCGTCTCTCTCCTGTCTTCGTCTCTGTCTTGTCTGACGAATTCGCTTCGCACATTCGTATTTATTGACATTCGCTCAGACTGGTGTGGGGCGCGGTGCATAAGGGGATTTCGGTAAATCCCCTTTGTCGTCAGCTTACTTCATAATTCAAGGGAATTCCCTTCTTCCACTCTCTCGTATTATTACTTCTCGCTAAATGTCCTCAGTGAGCGTGTGTGGTTTATCCAACCCCTCCTGGTATTTCAACTTTCAGCCAGGAGAAATCAACTCCAAATTCGTTGTTTACGAAAATGAAGTTTTCGCTTTATAGCTTGCATTTTCAGCTGCGTAGAACACCTGTCAATCATCATTGCCCTTTAAGTTCAGGTTGTTTTCCATTGTTCAAACCCTCGACACATCAATTCCAGGTGTCGTCTATATGTGAATTAAATCGTCAATTTTCCCCATAGATTTTAGGTATTAACCCTTCTTATTCCAAAGTCTTTCAGTATATCGCCCCTTCTATCCATAACAAAAATGTTATGTTTTACTGCGATAACAACAAATAGCATCACATTATGCCCAACATCAGTTTCAAGCATTTCCTCTGTTCGGCGTTAATGGTTCCGTTACGATACATTCAAGTGAAAACCCGAAATTATTACCTTTGAGTTGCAAATAGTATGACGGGAGCGAATATTCTGGTTTTCGAAGAAAAAAACAACCCGGAACATCCTTACTCCAGCCTCTCCTTTTATTAAACATTGAAACGAAACGCTTTGTCACTGAATACTGCAGTCTAAATTAAAGTGTAGAAGGAAATTTCCTGACACTGACCTTTTAGAATATTTTTATTGATATATTTTTGATGGTTTATCAACCCTTTGTGGGTTATTTTAAACCAAAAAACTTTTTGGAATTGTAAGAATGATTCTTTTTTTTTTTGACGATTGAATATTGCATTAATTTTATTTTGAGTATCACAACGTTTTTTTCCAGATACAAGTCTTACTATTTAACTCATATCTGGGGGCAGGGGATGGATTTATATCTTTCCCAAGGGTTGTTGCGCGTAAGTAAATGTAAAGAACTCGACTGGAATTCGAATACGCTTCTTCGATTTCTCGCTCCAAGCCATGGCACAACCTGAATTCTTAGAAATTGGCTTTTTTTTTTTAAAGAAATGTAACGTTCTTTCAGCTTAAAAATAAGAATTTATAGCGTTTACTTCATATTTTGAAACAGAAGAATTCATGCAGAATTTAGGAATTGTCGCAGACATGGTAATACAAAAAGGCAACAAGTTTTCGGTGAAAATAGGCTCATAGTAGGAAACACAAAATAACATCTATTTCAATGGTTAGTGGATACTACTCTGTAGTGGCATAAAACTTAAGCTATTACTTTCGCGCGGAGTTTACAAAAGAACCTAAATATTTCGGCTATTATCATCATTTTGGAGAAGAAATATATGTATATATATTTATCTATATAGTTTTTTATTAATGGACACAATCGAAAAAAGGATCTGTAATGTTATTGGTACTGACCTGGCATATCGGCTTCAGCCATTTTCCCCACAACCGTAACATAGTTTCCTGTGCCTTTTCTATAAATATTTTCATGGTAATTTTTCAGATGAGCTTTCTTCATTGGCATCTTTTATTTTTGTCCGCACTTTATTTAGTTTAAATCCCCCTCGCCTCCCCCGTTAGATGTCAGTTCTCTGGTGGATGTGGTGGGGGACGCTTTTCGTTTTTTCGAGTGTGTATTTCTTATTTGTTTTTATGTTTGAATGAGTGGGTGTTTGGGTGTGTGGTTAGTCGAATGATTGTTGTTAAATTACCTAGTCCCATATTAAATTTCGTCCAGTTAAGTGATGTTTCTGACACAAATTAAGGATTATGGATTCTTAAAAAAATACTAACATTATTTGGTTTAGCTTTTTGTATATAAAATTGTAATCATTGTAAATATTCATTGATGTTTCATTTTTAAAAGTTGTTATTTTTATTCCCCACCTTCAAATTGTACGTATGGGAACTAGTTAGGAGTTCATAGAGACTCTGAGGTATTACGGTGGCTGTAGTAAGAATGGTAAGTAAGAATGTATTGTTTTGGTATAAGGAATACTGTAATATGTTTGGGTCAATAATTGTTGCTAGATAAGTTTAATTATAAAACAGATGAAGACCAGCCTTCCCTCCTTTTGGCCATATGCTACATTTTTTGTAAATAGCGAGAATAAATATTGCTTTCTTCTTTGGTACATTGACTCTATGAATTTAAGCGCCGTACTAAATTCATAACTACACCTCATCATTTTATGGTTGGAATTCCTAGTTGTAACCGTAAGTTCTATGATAACAGTTTTTTTTTCTCTCGCACTTCTCGCTTGTGGAACTCTCTTCCGACTTTTTGCTTTCCCGTTTTCAAAACTTTAAATGCAATATCAGTCGCTATCTTCTGTCTTCCTAATCTCCGTTCTTTTATTATCCTCTCTCCCTAATGTTTTTTCTCTCAGATTCTTTCACACTCAGCAACCCTCTTCCGTCTTAGTGGCTTTATAACCTTGCTTGGGGGAAATGATAAAAAAGGACACTGTGTCCGACGATAAAACTGTCATAACATCAATCTTTGACATAGACATCAATAAAACAGACTAAAATGTGCTTAATATCTGTTATAACACGCCCCCTAGCGGTTATAATATGTCTCGCTTAGGCTACTTGCCGTGACACTATTAGAAATTCACCACTACTGTCTCCCCACTGAGATGAAATGTGACACAAGGCCAAATTTATTTTGGGAAACCCAAGCGCGCACATTCGGCCCAACGGTCAAAATTTACCCAGCCCCCGTACCCTCGGGATCGTGCACTTTGCATTGTCTATTTTCCTCAGCGGAGTCTCTGTCTACTGACAGAGACCCGACTGAGTCGTACTCTACCCAAAGACAGAGAGCTTGACAATCGCGAGCCAGACAGCGAACTGCCTGACTCCAACTTTCATGTTTACTCAGCCGAGGTTCTATCCGAAGACAACACCCTGACTGAATCATCCCCCGCCCGAAAACGGAGGTTTTGTTAATCTTTGCCCGAAGACAGAGGTCTTGTCGCAAGACTGGAAATGACTGCGACGGACTCGTATTTACTGGTCGCCCCATTGCGGACCAGATGCGATACAATGTCATGTTTACTGTCGGTAAACTGAGCGATTCCACCCGGGCCACTGGTCAAAATTTACCTAAACCCCGCCAAAGGGGGCTCGGATACAAAACTGGTCTGGTTTTCTCACCCGAGTCTCTATCCGAAGACAGAGCCCCGACTGAGTCATCCCCACTCCGAAGACGGAGATCTTGTTGATCTCTACTTGAAGACAGAGGTCTTGTCTTGTCTTGTCTTGTTGAGAGGCTGACACAGAATGCAACAAACTCAGTAGATTCACTGAGTTTTTTTTATTTTTATTTAAGGCGTCTTGCCTAGTTCATTTTCATTACTGAGGGTGTCTTATTTACTCCACAACAATATGTCTATAAATTATGTTTTTCAGAAACAAATGCAGTGTTTGGCTAGGGATTTAAATACTGTATAGCATAATCAGTTAGTTTGGACCGCAGATATAACTTTGGTTATATCTTTCTCCGAATATAGCAACACAACATGACAAGAAGAAATGTTTAGATTTTTTGCATAATACGTTCCCCATCTAAATTTTAGGTTTAAAAATCCTGGACAAAATGTTCGCATTATACAGGAATAATTACTGTAATTAAAAGGCTAATTACAAGACTAATTAGAAGGCTAATTATGCAATATTTCATCAAATATCGAACAAAAATCATTAGTCTCAGCTTATTATCGAAGAAAATAATTACTTCACAAGAATATTTGCTTTAAAATTAAGAAAAAAGTTTTGCTATGATTTTTATTTAGACTTCGTTAGAGATTGAAAGCTTTATATCTGCTGGGGGACTGGCACCAAATATTTTGGGATGTTATTGATAACACATCCTATTTTAAATATGCTTGTCCCTCCCTTTGTTAGTTCTCACGCCAATATCTGATAAATAATGAACTATTCTGTTTTGATCAAGTGGAAAAAAGTGGAAAAGAAAGAAAGAAAGAAGTAAGCAAGTTAAGATAGGAGTGTTTCACGTCTCCTGCAAATATCTCATAAATAATGGCTATTCCATTTTGATTGCGGGGGAAGAGGGGTAAAGACATTACGTGGTTTCAGTGAGAAAATGGAAGAAAGAAAGAAAGAAAGAAAGAAAGAATGAATGAATGAATGAAGCTAAGATAGGAGTGTTTCACGTCTCCTGCAAATATCTCATGAATAATGGATGATTCCATTTTCATCGCGTGGAAAGACGGGAAAAGCCACTACTTGGTTTGAGTGAGAAAATGAAAGAAAGAAAGAAAGAAAGAAAGAAAGAAAGAAAGAAAGAAGCGAAGTTAGGAGTGTCCACAAAAATATCTCATAAATAATGGCTATTCCATTTTGATCGCGTGGGAAGAGGGGTAAAGACATTACATGGTTTCAGTGAGAAAATGGAAGAAAGAAAGAAAGAAAGAAAGAAAGAAAGAATGAAAGAAAGAAGCTAAGATAGGTGTGTTTCACGTCTCCTGCAAATATCTAATGAATAATAGATTATTCCATTTTCATCGCGTAGGAAGACGGGAAAAGACACTACTTGGTTTGAATGAGAAAATGAAAGAATGTACGAAGGTAAGATAGAAGTATTATAACGTCTCCTAATACCTCATAAATAATGGTCTATTCTGTTTTGATCACGTGGAAAAAAGGGGAAAAACACTAATTGGTTCGAGTGAGAAAATGGAAGAAAGAAAGTAAGAAAGAAAAAAAGAAAAGGAGAAAGAAGAAAGAAAGAAAGAAAGAAAAAAGAAAAGGAGAAAGAAGAAAGAAAAAAAGAAAGGAGGGAAACTCGGAGTGTTTAACGTCTCCTTCCAATTCCTCATAAATCATATTCTTTTGTGATCGCATCGGAAAAGAAAAGACATATTAGAGACGCTCGTTTTTTTTCGGAGGGGAAAATGAATGAAAGTTGTTAATTTCAAATCTTTTCATTTGTACCCCCTTACTTCTTAAAATAATGACCAGCATTCATATTTATGATTGTTATTGCAATATTTGTCAAAGTTAAGCTCAAATATTTAACGATGTGATAGGGGAATTTCTACGTATATTTTGTCATATAACTTGCCATGAGCTTATTCAATGACTAGCAGTAGAGCCCGGCGTTGCCCGGGGATGTAACAGTAAGAGATAGATCAAGTATCGACCATCATAAAGACTGAAAAATAAAATTGACAAAGGTTATTGTTTAAGGTTGACGGACACGGATGTCTTAATTAGTTTTTTTTTTTTTACGAATTGTTTTCAATCGTTATGAGTCTACCGATTGAATGGAATTTTATTATAAACAATTGTCTTGTAAATGGAATTTTTAAAGCATTCTGAATGTAAAAATAAAGAAAAAAGTGTGCAAGACAATAAGAAACACTACCTGCCAAAAAAAAAGTGAAGTTTTGTTGAAATCGGTTGAAAAATGTAGGAAATCCGATCCCATATATAAATGAACGAACACACACACACACACACACACACACACACACACACACACACACACACACACACACAACCTGGGTTTCATAATAAGTATAACTCGATATGAGTTGTCCCCCTTTCATTCTCGCGATGCCTCTTAATCGTGTTTTCAAATTGATTTCGTGCGAAAACAATTGTTTTTCCAATTTTTGTCGCTGTCAGAACCACCGCAAGGTAATTTTACGTAGTCCTGTGAAGTTTTGTTGAAATCGGTTGAAAAATTTAGGAAATATGATCCAATATATAAACGTACAGACACACACACACACACACACACACACACACACACAAACTGGGTTTTATAATAAGTATGATTAACTGAATAATTAATAAGATCCATCAGAAAATTCAATTAGAAAAATCATGAAATTTTCAGGGCTTTTCTAGTGAATATAATCTTTGTTAGTTAATGATCAATTGCCAATAAAATAACCATTTCAGGTGATATATTCTTCGATAAAGAAGCGAGAAGAATCAATTTACACGATGGGTTATTCGTAGATGACATTCTCGAGCTCGCTACTCTTGCAATAGTACGCGAGATAATAACCAATAATAGATACTTATTCATATCACCTTAGATTAGCGCATGCTTCCAATCTGAAACTCATCGAGGATCGAACTCTCTACACTAGCGATGTTTTCTGCACGTTTCGCGCCTTAGATATTTATTAATCTTAGTTTATTTTTCTGTGTACCGTGGTTCTCCACAACTTCCTGCTCTTTGCAGTTCTGATGAGGTTTGTCTTTTTGTTATCTCCTCTAAACCTTCTTTTGCCAAAAAGTTTGCTTAGGCCAAACATTTATGTAGTTTATTCACTACATTCATCTGTCTTTCTTACCTTCAATATGTTTTGTGAGTGTCATATTCTCCAATCCCTCTTTCCTCATTATGTGCCGTAGAAACTTCAGCTGTCTCTTTCTGATGTTAAGTATGTGTCCTTTTTGTTTCCATTTTCTTTTATTACATAAAAGTTCGGCACTATTTTTCTGGCTTGTATCGTAATTTAATTTGATATACAGTGAGTCCCCCGTATTCGCTGGGGTTAGGGACCAGAACCGGCCGCAAATAGTTAGAATCAGCGAATACTTGCAACCCCTATAAAAGTGCTTATAAGTATCTATTTTCATTGTTAAAACCCAATATACCCTAAACTTTCATCCTAAACACTTTAGAAACATTTCAGATCCTTTTTAAAACAATTCTGAAAAATACTATTGGTGACCATACACTTAGCGTAAATTTTCTTCCATACGTACAATAACCGATTTTAATTACGCATGAATCGATACAACCATTGAAAATACTATATTATATATATGTAATAAGACATAAAATATAAAATTTAAAACATTTTCTAAAAACAGAACTGTGATGATGCCCTGAGAATTAGCATAAGCCACTTTTAAGACCCCAGCCGCAGCCCCTAACAAAGAACAAAGAACAAAGACCAAGCATGTTTTTGCCTTTGTTTTTTTACAATCAAGATGTACAGTTCTGCCAATTTTGACCATAAAAATAGACTGTTATATGTTTTAAGTCACTTAAATAACAGGAAAATAATACAAGAATATTTTAAATATGTTCTATCGAAAAAATACGCGAATCGAGGGAGCTCTCAGCGACTAATTTGTACATAGGTTCTTTAGAAATACGTGAATATTCAGGAGTCCCGCAAATAACAAGTACATATGTTTTAAAGAAAAATCCGCGAGCGCTGAAACGCGAATAGGCGCGGGTTCACAGAATTGTAGATCATTTGAGTTCGATCTTCAACCTTTCGTCGGTTGGACGAGATTATCAATCGACACCCAAATCAGCTATTTATTAAATAGGGTTACATCTAGCATTTTTCCTTATGTGCTTTATTCCTTCAAGATGTTGCTGATCATGGTTCTCCACAACTGTCCTATCTTTTGTAGCTCATAGTAATGATTTCCCTTATATTCTTTCACAGTGTACGCCCTGTCATCCATTTACAAAAGCTCGGATCTTCTTGACTTCATTTCGCTCTGTGAGCGTCAAATTCTAGAAACCCACTTTCTTCATTATGCGTCATAGAAATTTTAATTGTTTCTTTTTAATTTTAAGTGTTTACTTTTTCCCTAAAACGTCCTCATTGCTCACATATTCCGTCTATGGTATTCTCAGCATCTTTCTGTAGAGCCACTTCTTTGTTTCCTTAATCTCATCTTCATCTGTGAGGCATTTGTTCAGTATTCGTTGCCATATTGGAGGAGTGATATTATATAACAGTCCAGTACTCTTTTCTACACTTCTAACGAAAATTTTCCTGTTTCTTAATACTTTGTTTAGGTTTTAGAAAACATCATTCCCAATTCCGTTTCACATTTTCCCGTCGTCTCCTATAAACATTTCACAGATATTTACCTTTCTGTACTTGCTTTATTTTGAGATTTCTAATTCGTAGTTCGTATTTTGGGTTGTTCATCTTGGTAACGATCTTATAATCCTATCCTTTTGCAATTGATAGTTAGTCCTTTAATCTTGCTTTCCTTTACTATCTTGTATAGGTGTTTCAGTAGTTTTTTTTCTGTGTCTGCCATCAACCACATTGTCATCTGCGTATCGTATGTTGTTAAGATTGTGCCCATCATTAATAAATCCTGGTAGAACTTTTAATTCTCTATAAATCGGTTCACTGCATAAGTCAAATTAATCTGGCGAGAAGACACACCCCTGTCTTATGCATCTTTCTATTTTCTGTGTACTGAGTTCATTTCTTCTGGATTATTCTAATATCTTTTCCAAATAAATCAATTTTTCCAAGCAGTTTAAAAATTGGTCTTTATCAAAAGTTTTTTGTATAAGTTAGGAAACATAGTTTTATTAGGTTGGTGCAAAAATAATGACGTAATAATGTCGTTTTTTGGCGTATTTTTTAACGTCAAAAAACGACATTATTGCGTCATTATTTTTGAACCAACTTAATACATCTTTCTTCCATTGTGTTGTGTTCTCTGTGATATCATTCAGGTCATTGGAGCAGAGATTCTGAACTACGCTAACATTTCTCTTTAGCCATCGATCTACGACAAATCACACAAAAAGTAATGCAATTTGTTTTATTATATAAAAAAATAAGGGACACAATCGAACATCACGTGGTACTAATTGTAAGTAAAAGGATACACTAAAATAAGTAACCAAGTAATCTTTTTAGGTTTTCTAAATATCGATGCCTTTTTGAAAGTGATATTTTTTATTGTCGGAATCCAGTTACATAACATTTGCTAAAGTCTAACTTGTTGAAAAATATTGTTCCACGTCTGTCTAGCAAACAGCATTTGCGCTTTGAATTAAGCTTCAAACAGGTATTAGGTTGGTGCAAAAATAATGTCGTTTTCTCACATAAAGTTGAACGTCAGAAAACGACATTATTTTTGCACCAACATAATAAATAGAAACGCAAAATACTTCACGTCATAACCTCAAAACAATATCAATATAAGAGGCCAACTACGAGCTTGTGTCGAAAAGTGACGTAATTTGTTTTATTATATAAGAAATACAGAACACAATCAAACATATCGTACATCAAGTTATACAGTAGAACCTCAGTTCACGAATTTAATTGAAGTCCGTTCGTAACCTGAAATATTCGTAAATCGAAACTATTTTCCAATAGGAATCAATGTAAAATGGATTAATTCGTTCCTGGTCCTAAGATAATTGCTTATATTAAACTTTAACAACAGTACTTTTTGCACAAATTTATACACAATAATGAAAATTTATACAAATAAAAGAACAATACTAAACAGATAAAATATAGATGAACACTTCAATTTTACCGTATCTGTATGTAGAACAGTTGATGGCGTAAGTAGAATGGGAAGAAAAGAGAGGTTATTGGTTAGAAAGTGGAAGGAAAGACATGATCGTCTCTTTATTTATAAGAATAGTATAGATCGTTGATTTTGCCATATGAAAGTCAGTAGGAAGAGACAATATCATCATAGAGACAATAGCATCAACAATTGTTTTTCTCTTAACTTTTCTTAATAAAGAGAAAAAAGGCACAGTACAATAAAATTGGAAAAGAAAAGCACATCATAACACACGAATGTATACAATATGGCGGTCGACTCAGAAATGATTCTGTTTGGTTTAACTCGGTTCGGCTCGATTTAGCAATGTTGTTCGAGAACCAAACTTTTGTTCGATAACCGAGGCATTTTCATCTCGAACTTTCTGTTCGAAAACCGATTTGTTCGACATGTGAGACGCTCGAGAACCGAGATTGCTCTGTAACATCGTATGTTCACATGCCTATTTCATTAACATTAATCACCACGTCTTTCAATGGCAGTTTTTCATCTACGAATGAGGGTATGTATCCCAGCTTCGTATAACTCAGCTGATTGCTGATATAGTCAATTCCTTACAGCAGTTTTCATTTCTTCATCATCACTTGCCCTAGCACATCCAGATTTCCATCTCTTTGGTTCAATGAAAGAGGCACCGAGTGGCAAAGGTTATGGTGGTAATGAAGAGGTGAAAACTGCTCTAAGGAATTGGCTACACCATCAGCCACCTGAGTTTTACGGAGTGGGGATACATGCTCTCTTTCGTAAGCGGAATAATGGAATTGAAAGAGGTAGTGACTATTGAGAAGTAGGGATGTGAACCTGTGGTATATCTAAACTTCTTTCATATGTTTAGGTTTTATTACAATTCTAATCATCTCTTTTTAAAACAATAAACATTGCCGAAGAATGACGGTAGTTTAAAAAAAGCGGTGTAATCGAAAAAAAACAAAAAAAAAACTTCTTTTTGACACTCCGACTTATTGCGAGCAGGAAGATCCATGTTTCTCGAGGATCAATATTCCTACAGTCTCAGTCTGTCAATTTGTGACCCCAATTTACCTCTAAAATCCCCACCCCCAGTCCTGGCAGATTCCCACTAACAGAGAAACAGTGTTATAAACGCTTTGAGATAGCGTCTCTAAAACAACAGACGACATTTTCCTTTTTAAAGTAAATTTGCATTTCACATACTGCTGAAAAAAAAATATAAACCTTTGCTACAATATGTATATCATGGAATTTTGTAATTGTAACACATTTTCTATTTGCCACCATTTATTAAGTACGTATAATTTATAATATGATTGAAATATGAGCTTCACTGCAATTTCTGCACCTTAAATTACGCACAGTTTAATTTGGTCATCCATTAGTTCGAGTTGCATTCTAAAGGGATAAATTTATGTCAGCAAAGTAGAATGATATATCAGCCACCGCCCATCGTTCACAACTCGAAATAACTTAGTACTTTCCATCCATAATTACATAAACTGCAGCCTGTGTGAAACAAAGCAATAGCTAAAGTCAAAGTTTGTTTTTTCCACATCAGTTTACAAACAAATTCATTTCTTTAAGAGTTTGTGTTTTTGCTTTTAATGCGGGCAACTATTTTAGGTGTTTTTGCGCATGCGAACACAGTTAAGAATAGTGTGTGACGTTATTCACGGAGAGCCAATCAGAAAATCACGAAAAAGCCACACCATTTTGACATCAATCTACTCGAACCGTCAGATATCTTTACTCGTTATGCTGCCAAGTTGATTCATTATAATCGTCAGTCAGGATCAGCAGTGTTGGGACGATTTTAGAAAAAAAAAAAAAAATAAAAAAATAAAATGCTGCATTGTATTTCTAAGACTGGTTCCCTAAAATAGAATCGCCCGACCTTAGTGACTGGATTTGAGTTTCGAATTGCAGAGATTTTTATCTTTTCTGTTATTTAATTTTTTTCTTTTCTGTTTTTTTTTGTTGTTTGTTTTAAAGAATCGATTGCAAGTTTTGATTTGCGAAAGTAATTCTTGGTATTTCAAGAAAGCGTGAAAAGGCCCCCATCGTTCAAGTAAGAATTTTCAGCATTTCAAGAATTAAATTTTCAAAACATTTTTTTTCAGGTTCCGTAAAGTTTTCAAAGTTTTCATCTGCTTGAATCTTTTGGCACGACCAGCACACCCTTCCCTAAGTCAAGAAAGGAATCGCTAATAATTAAGGGACAAATAGCTATTTTCTTATGGATATGTCCCATTATCACTTGATTATCACTGAATTACGCACAGTTGCAATTGGGGTATGACGATAAACTACATCCGCATCCTGGGTATGACGATAAACTACGTCCAACAGCAAGGAAGGCCTCAGATTGTGTTTTCAGAAAAATACTGTTGCCAGCTGTACGTTTTTGAAACAATAATGTTGCCAACTATATGTTTTTGAAACAATAATGTTGCCAGCTGTGTGTTTTTGAAACAATAATGTTGCCAGCTATGCGTTTTTGAAGAAATAATGTTGCCAGCTGTGTGTTTTTGAAACAATAACGTTGCCAGCTATATGTTTGATAGTACTGCATATTTAATATATATATATATATATATATATATATATATATATATATATATATATACCTTAATTTGGCATTAAATGACCCACAGTGGTTGATAAGCCATAAACCCCAACCAACCAACAGTTGCAATTGGTCATCGATTAAGTTTTACTTTCATTCTAAAGGGATAGATTTATGTCAGCAAAGTAGAATGACATATCAGCCACCAACCGAGGGCACCTCGACGTGGTGTAATGGTTAGCAATCTTGTCTTGCTAGATCAATTACGACTGAGTAGTGAGTTCAATCCTCACTGGGTGCTCCATACTTTTGGCCTTGTGCCACATCTAAGCCGGGCTCAAAAAGTCATGGGCATCCCGAGGTGGTGTAATGGTTAGCAAGCTTGTCTTGCGAGCACAATTATGACTGAGTAGTGAGTTCGATCCTCACTGGATGCCCCATACTTTCGGCCACGTGCCACATCTGAGTTACGCTTGGAAAATCACTATCAGTCACCACCCAACGTTCACAATACGAAATAACTTTGTAGTGTAGTGTTACTGACTCACGGGAAGTAGTACGCACTAAGCTGCCTCATGGGTAATAGCTGTAGTTATTTATAGACTTTGTGACTTCCTATGTAAATGATTCACTTCATCTCCCTGTACCGAAGAGGTTTTATCCCCTTAGTTTCCCTGTTACTTCTGGGAGCTTTTTCTCCTCAATAACTTCCTTTCTCTCCCTAAGAGATGCTCTAGATATGGGTGATGGTGATCTTTTTCTTTTATTGCTGAACAAATTCGATACGTTGTTCTAGTGACAACTATCCGAGTTGTAAATGCGTTATAGCCATTTGCCAATACTTCTCATTTTGAAGGCCGTTTACCATTTTCATTTGGATTAAATCTTCTTCGACTGACTGATTTTCCGACCCCAGTTTCTTAGATTCACAATATTTAGCGGCCTGTTTCAAATGCAGAACATATTCTATAACTGGTTCATTCACTTTTTGAGAAATATTTAGCCCTCTCTGCATTCTTGGGTGCTGTGTTTTTCACTATTGACTTATATTGTCAAGCGTCATTTCTTCTGTCTTGGGTGTGTAATTGCTGATAATTTTATCACAACCAACAGTTGACAAGAAGAGATCAGTTATTTGGCTTTCTCCTTCAACTGATTTTAAATCCTTCAGCGTTTTTAGCTGTTAGAATCCTAAGCCACCCTTGTGCGTACACATAATTATCTAGTGATAATTGTTCATTCGGTTCTTTTCATATTGGATGTAGTGTAGTGTTACTGACTCATGGGAACTTAACATTCTCATGGGTAATAGCCGTAGCTATTTATAATCTATTTGACTTCCTATGTAAATGAGTCACCTTAAAGTTCGCATTTTCCGTCCATAATTTGCATAAACTTCAGCCTGAGTGAAACAAAACAATAGCTAAGCTCAGAAGTTTGTTTGGATTAAATTACGAATTGTAGCATTTGATTTACAGATGAAGAAGGGACTCAAATGTTGGTCTCCAGAAGGATGCTGAGAATACCATGGACTAGATATGTGATCATCGACGAATTTTTGAGAAGATGGAAACAAAAAAGCCTTCGGGTTTTGGTGTCATGTTCTCTATTAAAACTTTTTCCAGATATTTGAAATTTCGTAGCTTGCAACTTGGTCTTTTTTTTTCTTTCAGGTTAAAATTCATAGATTCTGTTTTTGTTGTGGTAGGATCCACCTAATTTGCATAGTGGAGTACCAACCATATAAATATGGTTGGTACCGGGAAGAGGGGGAAGGAATCAAGAGATTCAGAGACCGAGAGACAGACTCTCGGCGACTGTCGAACTCTCTGCATTAGCAGAGGGGAACCCGGACGAGGCTTTGCCGAAGGGCAAGGTTTCGTCCGGGGAGGTTGACAGGGCCTGAACCCATCTAGGCGGGTTCAGAAAGGCCATATTTTTGGCCGAGCCTACGGGCTCGGGGATACCCACATTAAAACGGCCTTGTGCCACATTCGATCCTCGTGGGTGGATTGATAAATACAGGAATCAAGAGATTCAACCAGAGACTCTGCCCGACTGCGACACATTCTCCAGGAACGGTCTTCCCAGGAATATACAAAAGACTATATGTAAATATTGTGTACACTTTCTTGTTTCAATACATTTTGTTCTAAGTACATTTTGTGTTGCATGCATTTTGTGTTCCATGCATTAGTCAAGTTTCAACAATGGCGACGAGGTAGAAAGAACCATACGAAAAAAAAAAAAAAAATAAAAGAATTAATAATTGATAGCTTTCAACAATTGGGACAAGTCATTGAAGAACCCAGGCTGAAGGAAAAAATTATTAATTAAAAGTCCAACATCTAACGGAACGGCGAAGGATTTCTGGATATTTAGAACTCGTTAAAGGACGACTAAGCATAAGGAACGTTCACTCAGAAAACTTTGAAAGGTGTCGTAAACGAATAACGGTGATTTTAAATTGAAAAAGTTATCTACAACGAGACGCCCGTTAAAAAAACTGGCCGACTACAAAAACATGCATGGAATTAAAAGGCGCACAAATACACCGTGTCGATTTTGAAAGGTAACGAACTTTTAAAAAATTATTATTTTTTTTTGTTTTGTTTGCTCAACAATATTTTATAGTGACGAATTTACCTGATTTACATTGATAATAAAAATCAGAGGTTTGTCATTGAAATACGCGAACAGAAGTAATAAAAAAAAAATACCAAAGTTGATTATCACGGGCTTGAATGTAAAAGCAAGACATAAAATAAAAAAGTCGTAAGTTGTTTTCGATTTTTCTGGTCAGCTTATATTATATCCATAGATACACAAATTAAAGGTATATTCTTGTTGCATGAACACTATCAGCTAAAGATAGATGAATTATCCAAAGTCATATCTGAATTATTCAAATCCCAGCAGTTGAGTCAGCAACGTCAAAATGAACAGTTTGCCTTATTAATAAGGGAACAACAATATAGCACAGCAAAAATATCAAGAAAAGCAAGATGAAAGACAGCAAAAATATCAAGAAAAGCAAGAGGAAAGACAGCAAAAATATCAAGAAAAGCAAGAGGAAAGACTGGGAAAACAGGAAGAAATGCAGATCAAAGTTTTAGAAATTCAAAAGTTAACACTGGAGAAATTAAACAACAATCAGGCAAATGAGGGAAATTCTTCATATTCTAATAACACCATATTTAATTCGCTGGAAACTTTCAATCATGTGCCAGACGAAGAAAAAACGTTTGAAGCGTACTTTAAACGATATGAAGATATTTTCTACACAGACTGTGAAAACTGGTCGAATTCAAGAAAAGTCAGTCTATTACTAAGAAAGCTAGGTACAGCAGAACATAGCAAATTTGTAGATTTTATTCTACCGAGAAGAACGAAGGAATTGGAATTCTCGGAAACAGTGAAATTGCTAAAGGAGCTGTTTGGATCTAATATGTCGCTTTGGCATCGATGGTTATGCATGAATGTCGCTAAATCCGACGATCAGGATTACTTAACATATGCATCTATAGTGAATAGACATTGTGACAATTTCAGATAGGCAGAGATTACAGTGGAAGAATTCAAGTGTTTAATTTTTGCTCAAGGACTGGTATCCAGTAAGAGTGCCGAAATAAGACGTAGAGTTTTGTCTAAACTCGAATCTGAACAAAACCTTAGCGGGCCGTAAGTTTAAAGAAAGAGTCTCAAAAAATCGAAGAAGCTGGCATTGCTTATATTAAAAAAATAAAAAAAACAGTCAAATTACCCATCAGAAAAAAATTGGAGTAAAAATTCGGCGTATTTTAAAAATAGACAAGAAAAATTAAATAAGAGCGAGGAGAAAAAAAAGGTTCCACCATATAATTGCAGACGTTGCAACGAAAGACACTGGGAGGTAAATTGCCCATATAGAAATAAGAAATGTTTCGTGTGCCACAAGAATGGACACAAAGGATCGTGTTGTAAAACGGAAAAATTCAATAGCCGATTTAGACAAACTAATTCGAATATCAAATCAGATAGAGATTTGAGGAAATATGTGACGACTGAAATATTTAAAAAGAATATCAAATTTCAACTCGATTCGGGTTCAGATTTAACGATAATGAACTATAAAACATGGAAAATTTTAAAAAGGCCTACAATAATGAAGTCAACGAAACGCGCTCGAACGGTAACTGGAAAGAAAATTAACTTCGAAGGCGAGGTTGTACTTCCCATGATATGGAACGGGATCGTTAAAAAAATAAAGGTTTTCATTCTGAAAAATGGAGAAAACTTGATGGGTACAGATTTTATTGAAACATTCGAATTGTGGGATAAACCGTTAAACTCATTCTGCAGAAAAGTAGAAAGTAATACGCAAACAAGACAGGACATTAAAGATGAATTAAAGAAAAAGTTTTCGGAAACCTTCACACCTGGTCTTGGAAGATGTAACAAGTTTGAAGCTAAATTTGAATTAAAGGGAAATACTATGCCAATTTTTAAAAAGAAACGTAACGTGCCTTTCGCAAGTGTAGAGAAAATTAACGAAGAACTTGATAGGTTGGAAAAAATGGGAATTATTTCGAAAGTAGAATCTAATTCATGGTCTGCGCCGCTTGTGTGCATAAAAAAGAAATCAAACCAAATCAGAGTTTGTGTTGATTTTTCGACAGGGTTGAACTCGGTAATCAAGGACTACCATTACTCGTTACCGAGTCCGGAGGGGATTTTTAACAAGCTAAATGGTGGAGTTATATGTTCAAAAATCGACATCAGATGCCTATCTCTAAATTCTCGTCGAAGAGGAATGTTCGAAGTTACTAGGGATAAACACGCATAGAGGGTTATTCAAGTACAACAGGCTTCCTTTTGGTATTAAAGTGGCACCAGCCATTTTTCAACAAGCTATGGACGTCATGTTGAATGATTTAGACTTTGCGTGCGCCTACTTAGACGACATCATAGTAAGGAGCGCAACCGTCGACGAACATCGAGAGCATCTCAATCAAGTATTTAAAAAGATTCAGGACTTTGGATTTAAAGTCAAAGAGTCAAAGTGCGAATTTGGTTTGGAGGAAATTAAGTATTTAGGTCACATAATCAACAAAAATGGCAGATTTCCAGATCCGGAAAGGTCCATTGCGATTAGAGACATGCCGACGCCCACTAATGTGTCGATGCTACAGTTTTCTGGGGCTCGCAAATTATTATCAAGCGTTCATTAAAGGAATGTACAATCTAATAGCTCCGTTGAATGAACTACTAAAAAAAGACAAGGCATGGGAATGGACGGTAGAATGTCAGAAAGCCTTTGATGAAATAAAGAAAATGCTTACATCCGACCTCTTTTTAACCCATTACAATCCAAAACTTGATATTGTAGTGGCAAGTGACGCCAGTTCATACGGGATAGGAGCGTGTATTCAACACATAATGCCAGATGCTTCTAGAAAACCAATTGCACATGCTTCGAGAACTTTACTCCCAGGAGAAAGAAGTTACTCACAGATCGAAAAAGAGGCGCTGAGTATCATTTTTGCCTTAACAAAATTTCACAGATACATCCACGGCAGACATTTTATGCTTGAAACGGATCATAAACCTCTGATCACTATTTTTGGTTCAAAGAAAGGGTTACCCGTTTATACGGCAAATCGTCTGTTGAGATGGGGAACCATTCTTCTCAATTATGATTTTCACATAAAGCACCTATCATCCAAAAATATAATTCATGCGGATAGTTTATCAAGACTCGTACCGAGTCAAGAAGAAAGATTCGAAGAATCAATTATTGCAAATATCAGAGCAGATTATGAGGTGAAAAGCATGGTAAACAACATTTTAAGACAGCTACCGGTTACATCAAAGGAAATCAAAAAAGAAGCTGAAAGCGATGATTTCATTTTAGAAATAAAAAGCAAAATGGTAGCAAATGACCAAAAAGTGCAGGAGATTTATTCAATTTGTGACGGATTTTTATTATATGGTGAGAGAGTAGTAGTACCAAAATAGTTGCAGAAAAGAATACTACGGGACTTTCATATGGGTCACCCGGGGGTTAATAGAACAAAAAGCTTAATGCGAAGCCTTGTATATTGGAAAGGAATGGATGTGGATATCGCAAACATGGTTCATCGATGTAAAGGGTGTGCGTTAGCAGCTAAGGCACCACCTATAGTACACAAACCATGGCCCAAGACGGATCATCCGTGGACAAGGTTACACATTGATTTCGCTGGTCCAGTAGAAGATTATTACTACTTACAAAATGTCCGGAAGTATTACGCTGCAAAAAGCCTACGTCCAATACCACAATAACTTTTTTGCATGAACTATTTGCACGGTTCGGTGTGCCAGAGTGTATAGTAAGTGACAATGGTACACAATTCACTTCTGAAGAATTTAAGGAATTTTGTGAGTTATATCAAATTAACCACATAACGACGCCGCCGTATCATCCGAGGTCCAATGGACTCGCAGAAAGATTTGTCGATACTTTAAAGCGCGCGCTGAAGAAAGCCTCAGGAGTTCCAACGGAAAAGGCGCTTCAGCAATTCCTACAAGTATACAGAATCACGCCAAACCAGAGAACACACTCAAACATGGCACCAGCTGAACTAATGTTCGCTAGGAAAGTTAAGTCAGTGTTTGACAAGCTTTTGCCAGGAAAAAATAGAGTAAAGAATACTATGTATATAGCGAGAAAAAGATACACCTCCGGAGAGAAGGTGTTTTTCAAGTGCTACAAAAACAACGTTGAGTTCTGGGAGCGAGGCATAGTGGACAAGAGAATCGGTGACCTGATTTACATAATTAAAGGGCCGAAGAATACTCATAAAAGGCACCAGAACCAACTTAAAAAATGTTACGTTCTAGAGCATGAAGAGAGTATACCGGATGAGGAGGAAGATCCCATTGATGTAATGTATGATATGTTTCAAGTAGAACCTCCGCAGAATACTCCTGAACCGAGAAGATCCGGCAGGAAACGAAAGTTCACGGACCCATTGGACGTGAATCCAAAACGGAAAAAATACTAAAATTAAGCGGATGGACATATGCATATGAAGTATGCAAATGGATCTACAAAGAAATAGCCATAATCATCAACCCATATAGGAAGCCAGTTTGAAATCCAAAAGGGATTCCAAGGCTTGGGAGGGGGGTGTTGAGGTAGGATCCACCTAATTTGCATAGTGGAGTACCGACCATATAAATATGGTTGGTACTGAGAAGAGGGGGAAGGAATCAAGAGATTCAACCAGAGACTCTGCCCGACTGCGACTCAGTCAACACATTCTCCAGGAACGGTCTTCCCAGGAATATACAAAAGACTATATGTAAATATTGTGTACACTTTCTTCTTTCAATACATTTTGTTCTAAGTACATTTTGTGTTGCATTATTAGTCCGTGCATTAGTCAAGTTTCAACAGTTTTTTACAATTGAAGAATAACGCTTCCTTCTCGCTTTCTTCAACTGCCTTGCATTGGTATTATGTCACTATAAATGCCTCACTATTGCAGGTGAGCAAAATAAATGCCTTTTCTCATTTCCATTAAAACTTAGTCGTTAATCACGTGTTCAGTTCATGGCATTCTCAGCATCCTTCTGCAGAACTACATTTCTGTTTCTTTAAGTTTGTTTTTTTTGTTCTTCTTGGGAGAGGTATGAATCCTCTTCTTCTCCCCCCAGCTATGGGTAAATAGCAGGACAGATCGGGTTCTCTAGTCTTGGATGGCAACTGGTCTACCGCAGAAAGAAATGGCAACTTACTGCGGGAAAAAATCTGCCTCGTCAGTCATGTATCACATAAAATAAATAAATCTATAGAAACTTTACTAAATTTTATGCTAAACTACTTTCAGTGTATATATTATTTATATAGCACTACCTTCAGGGTATATATATATATATATATGTTGTGTTATGAAATATCAAGGAATATCGTATTTATGCCTGGATTCCCAAGCTGACCCATTTTATAGATCCTATATCAGTTATGTGGCATGCAAGGGTATTAGCACGTAAGTGAATATAAAGGATTTGACTTAAATTTGAACTCAGCTCTCCGATTCCTCAATCCGAGCCGCAATCCATTATTCCACCGTAAAAATCAGTAAACCGAAGCACTTCCGGTCCCAAGAATTTCGGATAAAGGATTCTCAACGTGTGTATGTCTGTGTGTGTGTGTGTGAGAGAGAGAGAGAGAGAGAGAGAGAGAGAGAGTGTTAATGAGGGTTTGCACATATTCCGCAATTTTTATTTTTATTCCCTTCATCAGCAATAATTTACATTGACTTAATTTTTGACGTCAAATGTAGAAATGTAACTGAGAATAATTGAAGTGTCTTAGAAAGGGGAGATAATTCAGTGATTCTATATTCCTGGCGCAAAAAAGAAGAATAAGAGAAGAAACAAAAGAGGAGGGATTTGCGTAACGTCCAGCTATAGGAATATTTTTACATCCTCAAGATTGTATAAGTAATCATGAACTTTGTAAATGTTGTTTCACTGCAAGACTTCAGTTTATTATATTGCCTTAAGTGTTCATTTATAATATCGTCTTGTGTATTCACACTTGTTTCTGTTTTTCAGTTTATGAAACTGTTTGCTATATACCCATATCAACAGATATTTCTATTGCCAGCAAATCGAGTAGAAATTAAAAAAGAACAAAACATGCGACTTCACGAAAAAACAAAAAACAAACAATTAATAACAAACTTTGTCGCTGAAAATTAATTCAAACTTTGCTTTAACTACGTTAATTTCTTTTAATATAATTAAAAAATCCTGATAACTGGCGATTCTTTATCACTTGAATCAGTATGAATATGAAAGTTACAAAAATTGCAGATTAAATTTAGGAAAGAAAAGCAATGAAAATGAATGAAATCGGCACCTGAGGAAGGCTAGAGAGAATTAGCGACTCTCGAAACAGAATCCTAATCCGAACAACTAATTAAATAAGTTAAAACTTGTTGATAACATTGAAAAAGTAATCAATAATCTAAATGGGAAAAAATTAAGAGCCTAATTCAAATTTCATTATTCATTCAGTGAAAATTAATTGTTCAACCATTAAGTAATTAATCCTTCTTCTATGTGCGCTACGCTTCCAGGATATTGGCGATTTCGGCTCTCTACAACTTCCCTTAGCATTTTTTTTTCTTTTTAATATTTCTTCTATTCTCTATCCTGCCATCCATTTACAAAAGCTCGTTAGGCAGGTTACTTGCTGCTTCCCTTGTGACCCACTTACCTTTAGTATACCCTGTGAGTGTTAAATACTCCAAGCCCTCTTTCCTCATTATGTGTCCCAGGCATTTCAGTTCTTTCTGATTCTAAATGCAAGTGTCTTTTTTCTTTCCATTTTCTTTAAAACCTTTTCGTTTCCCTCATACTCTGTCAATGGAATTCTGAACATACTATAGAGCAACATCTGTGCTGGCTTAAGTCTTCTGTTTAGCTGTGAGTAAATTTGGCCAGCATTCACTTAATAGTTAGTAAACTACTTTAAAAGTCTGTCTGTATTTCTGACATTAGGTATTGTCATTATTTAGACTATTTACAATGTTCGGACTATTATCATCATCTTTGTTTCCATATTTACAACGTTTCGGCCGATGTACGCTCCGGCCTTCTTCAGATGATTGGAATTTGGAACCGAACCCATTATTTCGTCCACCGGGGGTAGATTCTTCTAATTCCACGTGCCATGCCTCTTCCAGATATCTCAGTATCAGTTATTTTCCTTTAGCTCAACTCTCCAAGTTTTTTGTTCACAACTCACAACTCTCCGTGTCAAGTCACTGGATAACTTCAATCAACGCTTTTATCCACTGGGCCATATGTCATTGAGGACATCAGTGTATTAATTTTTGGGACTTATAAACCTAAGTCTAAGTAAATACTTTTTTTTACCAGAGCTCATATAACTATTTTGTTATTATTATGCTTGGCCGGCTTACGGGATTTTTGTAACCTAGCATATGCGCTGATTCCATAAGTTTTCGTATTTTCCAGTAATGTTCTTTGTCTTTTATTGCAATTTTATCCCACAGGTGGGGCAGGGGTGTGTGTGTGAGGTGATCTCCCTTTTCCCTCCATTTATGGTCAAGCACGCTTGATTTTTCCAATTCCCTCGTGTTACGGCTTTACGGTGTTCCTGCAGTCTTATCTTAAGGGGGCGACACGTTTCTCTTTTATATTTCTTGCCACAGCTGCATGGGATGGCGTACATACAGTTCTTAGTCAGGTTTTCCTGTATGGGGGGTACTTACTCGGAGTATTGAACCACTTTTGAAGCTGGTACTGATGTTATATGGACCACAGATCTTTTCTATTTTTCCGATAATCCCTTCACATACAGTAGGAAGACTGAGACTCTTTTCTGAGTGTTGTTATCCTCTTGTACTCTTCTATCCAATTTTGTCGAAGCTGCTGTCATGTACCCAAAAAGTTTTGAATTTAAGAAGTTTGAATCTGATAAAAATATCCAGAAAGTTTTATTCGAATTTACATATCAACTATATCGATGGCTCAAGTTGAAAAAAAACTGCCAAGAAAATTAGTACATTAATCCCGCTGAAACTGAACATATGCTGTACAATAAAGATAAAGACACTGTCAACACTCTCAATCAAGCAGATGCTTTACTGTATCTTGGGTCATGTAGTAAGAGCAGATATGACCGAATTTGAAAAAAGCTTGGACAGTACTTTCTGTCATATTTATCATACTAGATTACATATTTATAAGTCTACTATTCGCCTTGCGGTGAATATTGCTGATACATATGGTCTAGTGCTCCGCCTATATTTAGAAATTCTTGATAAAATCCAACGAAGAATCTGCAATGTCAATAGTCCTGACCTGGTGTCTCGGCTTCAGTCTCTTTCCCATCGCCGTTTCCCAATGTCCTTTCTATTACTTTCTATTACTTTCATGTAATTAATGAACTTTCCTCGTATGGGAATTAGTTAGGACTTCATAGAGACCCTGTGGTATTATGGCATCTGTAGTAAGTATGGTAAGTAAGACTATCTTGTTTTGGTGTATACTCTGGTATATTTGTTCAGTAATTGTTACTAGTTAAGTTTAAGATAAGACAGACTGTAAACCGGCCTCCCCACTTTTGGCACTGTGCCACATTTTTGTATTGTCAAAATAAATATTACTTTCCTCTATGCTACCTAAATGTTATGAATATAAGCGCAGTACTAAACTGGTGGCAAGATCTCATCAATTTACAGCTGAAATGTCTAGATGTAACCGTAAGTTTTATGCTAACGGTTTCTTCTCTCGCACTTCTCGCTTGTGAAACTCTCTTCCGATTTCTTGCTTTCCAGACAACTTTTATCTTCGAAACTTTAAATGCAATGTCAATCGTTATCTCCTGTCTTAGGTATTGTTCTACGGTTGTCCTCTTTAATAATAGTTTTTCTCATATTATCTAACACTCAGTTATCTCTTGCGCCTTAGTGGCTTTATTCTTTTGCTTGGGGTGAAATGATTAAAAAAAAAAGTAAAAGAAATGAGTACTACAAATAGTTAATTGATTAATAAATTAATCTGGTGGATGTTCTGGTGGATGACGTCCTTCCAGCGGCTGCGCGAGGCCATCGTCAATTTGCAGATGGCAAGTCGAATTGATAGATGATTCTGGTAGGTCGATTATCAGGTCGTCGCAGTATGTGACCGAGCCTGCGAATACGGCGCTGAACAATGTAGCGGAGGAAGATAGACTGGCCGGTCCTCCGGCAGAGCTTCTCATTGGACACAAGATCGGAAAAAGTTGTTAATCACAATCAAGAAGCTTCTTTGTGGACCACCGCTGCATAATCTCTATTTCTTCTCATTTGGTTAAAATCAGCGTGAAGCAAATATTAGAAATTAAGAAACGCTATATCGCAATTCGGTAATATTCCAAGAGCAGTCAAGGCTTACGACCATATCATGATGAAGTATCGGTCCCATATTATCATCAAAATTAAGCAACGTCGAGCCTGGTCAGTTCCTAGATGGGTGATCGCTTGGGAATACCGGGTGCTGTAAGTTTGATGTGCGGGTGGTGTAATAGCGGAATGAATAATCGGAGAGTTGAGTTCGAATTCAAGTCAGGTACGGTATATTGACACGTGCAAATACGATAAAGGTATGTATCAACCGCCACTACTCCCAGCTATGGATTAAATAGTAAGCCCTGTCTCCCTCCAAATTCTTACAATCCAAAAATATGCTTCGGCCCTTAAAAGGTTGATAAATTGGGTCCATTATATTTACTTACGCGCAAATACTCCAGAGAAAGGTATGAATGAAACTTTTCTTCTTCTAGGTATGGGTTAATTAGTAAAATTTGTATCACTAAATCATTAATATCTGAAAAAATAATTAAAAAAAATTCTTACAATCTAAAAATACCTTCTGGCTTTAAATAACCCGTAAATTTTTGATAAACCGTAGAAAATGAATCAATAAAAAAAACATCAAGGAGTTTTTTGAAGTCGAACACTGAATACTGAATTTCGACGACTTGTTGTCTGATTATGACTGACTTTGGAACACAAAGCATTTCATCTTGTGAGGAAATCAATCGTTTTAAGTCGTGATCGATTAACACTTTTGATATCTGCATAATGGCTAGTCTTGCTACAATCAGTGCACTGATAAGATTTACAATTATTACAATTCTTTAAGACATTTTTAATAACAATGCAGTAGCACATTCAAGCGTCTAATTTTAATGGAAAGATTGTTTTGTTTTGTCTTAGTATTTAAGAAGAATAAGAAGAAAGACGAGATGAGGAGTGGGGAGGAGAAGAAAAAGGAAAGAATGGAAAAGAAGAGAAAGAAAAAATATAAGAAGAAAAGGAAGAAGCAAAAAAAGGAGAAAAAAGAGAAGATTGGAGAAGGAAGAAGAAAAAACAGGAAAAGAAAAAGGTGAAGAATGAAAAAGAAGAGAAAGAAAAAAAGATCAGGAGTATCTGACCACATATGGAGAGAGAAGGGAGATCACCGTCCCCTGTGGGATCATGTTGAGATCATAGACAGGGAACACCATTGGAAAATTCGTAAACTTAAGGAATCAGCACATATGCTAGGCCACAAAAATCTGAGCCGACCAAGCATAGAAATAAATACAATATGGGAACCAGCAATAAGGAGTGTCAGAGAAAAGCAATGATAACAAAGTTGTAATATGAGCTCTGGTAAAAACATGAAATAACAGCAAAATTGCAATATGAGCACTGGTAAAAATGGTTGCTGAAAACATTAGGTTTATAATACCCAGAAATTCATACCCAGGACACATGGCACAGTGGATAAAGGCGTTGGTTAGATCCGGTGACAGACCCAAAGAGTGTGAGTTCAATACCCGGTTAAGGCAGCAGAGAACTCATCAGATAACTGACATCCATTAAACATGGCACGTGGAACTAGAACAGTCTACCCCAGTGATCGAAATAAAGGGTTCAGTTCAAAATTCCAACCACTTGAAGAAGGCCGGAGCGTACAACAGCCGAAACGTTGTGACAAATATGGCGACAAAGATGAGGACAATAGTCCGAATAATGTAAATACTGTAAAAAAAGATAAGATGAAAAGGAAGAGGTATAAGAAGAAGGAGAAAAAATGAGATGAAAATTTCCATTTCATGTCAGCAGAGAACGTGAACCCGAAAAGGCACTTTCCTGGAAATTTAGTTTTGGAGGTGTTAACATCTTTGGCCCTAATTAACGACGGACTTGTGGTCGTTTTGGGCATCGCCTGCAATTTTGACCATGTCAGACTGATCAGCTTTACTATCGAGGCAGGAGTAAATTGTTGTGTCATTAGCGTAGATACCAAGTTAAGAGTTGATGTCACCAGGAAGGTTATTAATGGAAATTAAATGCAACTTAGGACCAAGGATGAAGCCCCAGGGGACACGCGCGTTAGTACGAAAGGATCTAGACGAGTGGCCAATCAGGATAACTTTCATTTCACGATTTGATAGGAAAGACTGGATCAATTCAAAAGATTGATCGGAGCCACCGTAACTTTTAAGCTAGTTGAATAGATCTGAATGCTAGACCCTGTAAAAGGTTTTCGAGGTCCAATGCTACATCCCGTGCGTCACCGTTTTTATATAGAGCATGATAGACACTTTCCGCAATTATCGTCAGTACATCATTCGACAGGGAGAAACGAAAATCACATTGCTTGTTTGAGAAAAGGACCCGCAATGAGAGATAATGAACCAATTCAGAATCGATTAGGGCTTTCTCCAAAAGAGGTATAAGGCTAATAGGCCGATAGTTGGAAAGGTCGGACGGCTCACTAGAGTCCTTTAAAACTGCAACAACAGATGATGACATCCAGCAAGTGGGAAAGCAGGAGGCAGTGAGACATTTATTCTAGGTTAGAGATGATAGCAGAAATCATGGAAGGGTTTATATGCATTCTAGGAGGGAAGTTAGGCAGGGATATTTCAGATGAGTCAAGAGTAGAGTTTGAGAATTTACGGGCAAATCATTCAGCTTCATTAGCAGAGGTTGATAACACCTCATATTGATTGAAGAGGTGAGGAATAGAAACCTTACACTTATTTCATACCCTGTTACAGAGCCGCCAGTAATCACGAGAGTCAAAGTTGTTAGAGACTATGCAATGCCCCATTCTCTTGGCAAACAGGGATTTGCTTCTTCGAGTACTCGCTTACATTTATTGCGATAAGCAACGAATGGGCACCTGTTTTGACGAGAGCCGTCACGCTGGTATAGCCGAAAACAGTGGTTCCTGTGTGCTATGGCGGCCGTGTATGCTGGCGTGAACCATGGGAAAGATAGACGTTTCACCTCGTATTTCTGTGAAGGGATGAAAGCGTCCATGCCGGCTTTGACCCAAGAAGAAACCTCATTGGCGCAATTTTCACTTGGGAAGTTAAAGATGTCAATCCAAGGGGTTTCACGAAGAAAATCATGGAGTTAGTCTCAATCAGTATGCTGGTAACAGAAAGATGTCTTGTGGATAGAGGATTCATGTTTAATAGATGGTTGGAACAAAATATGAATAGCTACCACAGAGTGGTCAGAATTGCTAAGAGGGCAGTGTTGCTAAGCTCGGCAAAAGCGAGGATGCAAGAATAAATGAAGCATTTTGCTCTGTCCACGATTTGAGTAAGGGATTGAGCAATAAAAGAATTTAATATCTGAACACCGGCAACTCAGTACATTTAGAATGTTTAAGCCACGTGTCGTGGTGAGCATTAAAGTCACGAAAGACAAAAATGTTCGTAGAGGGAGAGAAAATACCATTTCTACACTGTCAGCTATTATATCTAATACACTAAAATCCTGGAAAGAGGGGGAGTGATAAAGAAAAAAGAGATAGCTAACAGAGTTTAGTAACAAAAAACAGCAGCATATGAAAGAGTAGTCTGGGGCATCGAGAGACAATTCACTGAGCATTGGAAGATTATTTCGGATGTAAACACCAAGGCCATGCATATGAATGCTGGAATCTTTTCGACAAAGGGAAAGATAAGTATGTAAGTTTGTGAAAATTCTAGTATGTCTAAGCGTGCATGGGATAGTAATATGTATTCAAAATTGTGTATATGTGTCTGTCTAGTAGGAGGAGTTCTAATGTCTTCACCTTTGTGCGTCAGCTGGTGTAGTGTTTTTAATGCACATACTCTTTGTACTAGATAGATATAAGTTAGATTCTTTAAGAATGGATTAAAAAAAGATAGCGATGTAATGTAATATTTTAGAGCTGCGTGTATATTTGGTAATAAAGTTTTCAAAGTATTTTCTCTTTAATGAATTGTGTTCTTTTTGTTTTTTAATTCGAGTGACATTAGTGAAATCAATGTTATGGCCAGCAACAGTCATAAGCAGTAGAAGAGTTAGATCGTTTGTCCAAACGCAAATCTCTTTTGTGTTCGTAGATGCGGGTTTTTAGATCACGTGTTGTCTCCAGCACATATACATACATACATATATATATATATATATATATATATATATATATATATATATATATGAGGCAAAAAACAACAGACGTTTGTGTCGGTTCATTTTACTGATCAACTTTTCGAAATTACAAATAATCCTTCTCAGACAAGGAGGGAATTTCGTCAGAAAATGTCCGAAGTTCATTTCCGAAGAGAAGTACAAGAAATATGGTCCAAGCTTTCGATTTTCTTAAGTCATCATCAGGGTAGGTAGAGACAGTGATGAGTTTCATATAATGAGTGAGTGTCATGATCGAGGCAAAGAGTGTTGTGACGTAACTTAGGTGGGATTTTTTATTTTTTTTTTATTTATGCGGACTTTTTTTTATTTATGAGAATTGCTTCAAGCGATCTTGAGTCTATTTGGTTTTGCTAGTGCTTTGGCATTGCTTATGAGTGGCTGTGCTACTATGATCCTTATGCTGTTTATTAATACATTGAATGATGTTCTGATAAGTGGCAGGTGAGTCTATCCGCGCGCCTGCACACACACACACACGCACACACTTATATATATATATATATATATATATATATATATATGTATGTATTATACATTCAACACCATCACCAAAAGTGTTGAAACAAAATGGCTATTTTTGTATTGATTTTATATACATATTTATGTTACAATTTTCGAATAAATAATTACACACACACACACACACACACACATATATATATATAGAGAGAGTGTATCAAAAATACTAGACGAGGTGACAGCCTAAAATTTGATTTTTCTTCAACATTTTGAAATATAAAGAATGCATAAGGGCTGCAAAAAATCCTTAAAAGTCAATCTGATTAAGAAATAAATAAAAAAAATCAGCCGATTAGAATTTGCATGTTTACGATCTTGATTAAAACTTCATCAGGTGAAAGAGAGAGCGGGGATTTTCCGCGTATATAAAAAACAAAAAAAGCATAACCTCTGATAGCTCAGCTCTTGAAATGTGCATATTTAAAATTGCTACAAATAGACTTTAATAAATGCGACCGTTTAAGAGAAGTCGCTTGGATTCTAAGATGCAGTAGAAGGAATGGCGTCACAGGGACATGCATGTCCCTCCGCGGGTTGTCTTAGCCGGTCGCTAACGTGGGTGTGGGAGGTGTATCGACGCTTCAGAATTCTTGAGATACTCTGTTGAATTCGCGCCGTTTTGGACTTATATTTAAAACCCAGAAAAAAATCCCTGTCAAAATATCCCACCCACGAGATACCTCAGCCATTCGCTGACCATTCTGGCCCTGGCCTTCGCATTTGGCAAGAAGATGATAAAAATAATTTTCTGTTATATATATTCTGTAAATTTATAAAACAACGTTATATACATAAGTGTTCTCGCTTTTATGTTAATTGAAGACCTCAGCAATGCTTTGAAGAACGTCGTAACCATATATATATATATATATATATATATATATATATATATATATATATATATATATGTGTGTGTGTGTATGAAAACAATAAATCTAGATTACAAATACTAGAAGCAATTTATATTAAAAAATTAAAGCCGGCACTGAACAGAATCAACTATGAATACTGCAGTAATTTTCTGAAATGCCTGCTTTAATGCGCGCGTGACCACTACATTATAACGTAGAAAGAAAAAATTCCATAATGGCTAATTTTTTCACGTTCTAATGAAGGCTCATCACATTGTCAACCGTTTTGAATTTAAAAACATAATAAAAAAATTACGGCATTGGATAACAACGCACATCTTTATATAAATACTTATACTAATGAACAACATATAGTTTTGTATTACTTGCACCCCTGAAGATGATCTTGGAAGAAGATCGAAAGTACTTGGGGAATGAAAATAAAAGAAATTTAAACAGCTATAGCATATTTCTTTCATCCTTTACATCAATACACAGAAGGTTATTCGTGAGTATGAACAGATTTTATTAAAAATTAGCAGACATAATGTCTTTAATTTATTCAATCAGACATGTCTCTCTCTCTCTCTCTCTATATATATATATATATATATATATATATATATATATATAGAGAGAGAGAGAGAGAGAGAGAGAGAGAGAGAGAGAGAGATCTTTCAAAATTATATTTGTAAATGTAAAAGAAACAATTGTTAGTTCAAAGACAGAATAATTTTCCCAGCAAAAGATGACTTTTGAGAAACGGACCGGCAAGTAAATCAGGAGGCCAATTCACGAAAACCTACCAACAGCCCGACAGAAAATGAAGACCTCACTGAAACCACTGAGCATATTTTAACCTCGTTGAATGAGAGAAGCAGAATCCGGAGTTGGCCTCTATTCAATTAGGCCGACACATTTGGCAAACTTATTACTAATTTCAGATTTTCTCGGAAAATGAAAGGACGTGATGAACTATTCGCATCAACGAATCTCTCGTATTGATTTCATTTCACTGAGACTATCTAACGATCGTCATTCGTTCCATTCAATTAGGTGCCTAAGCCGCAAGCAATTTAGATTAGGAACGACTCCACCCCAAAATCAGACTTAGAAAATACACGCAGGACGTTTTCCATTCACTTTTCAATTATCTGTTAGGAAATAGGTTTGAAGTTAAAGACAAAGACACAATTGTCCAGCATCTTGCAATTTTGAAACATTAAAAACCAATGAAAATAAAATCTTTTTAATTTAAAAATATAACAATCTTTTATTGTGAGTTGGGATGGATTCGATTGTTGGATTATTCAATGTCGAAATAAATTTAAAAAAATAATAATACTAGAGTCTACAGGAAAATAGTTTAAGGCTACCCCTGGTAATTTTTAAAAAATTGTCCCAAAACGTATTTGTTTGGACTTTAAATAAGTGAAGATTATTATAGATAAAAAAAAGTGAGGCATGATTTTTATTAGAAATTTTATGACAAAAAGAAAAAAAAAAGAAGCATTCTATGATTAAATTTTGTTCTCGGCAAAATATCCTCCTTTAGACTTGATTACTGCAGCACAAATTTTTGGCATTCGTTGCAAAAATTTGTCAAAGTATAAGTTTGATAGTTGATGCCATTCTTTTTTTTTAAATGAATCTAAGAGCTCTTTTTCATTCTTCTGTCAAGTTCATTCCATGCTAATTCTGGGGGTGGCTCCAAACTTTTGAACTGTAGCATATATTTAGGTCAGCATATAAATATTGACATCTATCTATATTTCTGAGATGAGGTCAGCCAGTTATGTGCCACACGTAATACACGCTTAGGCGATCGTGTACCATTCGATAACACTATTTACATTGTTCGGACTGCTGTCCTCATTTTTATTGTCATATTCACGACGTTTCGGCCGTTGTACGCTCTGGTCTTCTTCAGGATCTATCTATATTTCTGAGATGAGGTATTGTAACTATTTACAATATTTACATTGTTCGGACTGTTGTCCACATTTTTATTATCATAGTCACCGTGTGCGGCCGTTGTACGCTCCGGCCTTCTTCAGGTCATATAAGTTCTAATTTCGAATCGAACCCTTTATTTTGTCCACAGGGGTAGATTGTTCTAGTTCCATGTGCTATGCTTTTTCTGGATATCTCAGTTTCAGCTATTTCCCTCACAGTAGCTCAACAAAGTTTTTGTTCACCTCTCCTGTAGTCAGGTATTGAACTCACAACTCTTTCGGTCAAGTCACTGGATTACTTCAACCAATATTTTGATTCCCTTAGCAATGTGTAAATATTGTAAGTTTATTTAGATCGTTTACATTCGAGTTTCTAAGTGAAAACTGGTCATTTGTAATTTAGATTATAGGTAAATAGTGGTCGTTTATATCTGAGTCAATAAGAAGCTACTTGGGGTACTTCAAGGTGGTTTATTGGTTAGCAATAAGCTGGTCTGAATTGTGATCTCGATCTTTACTGGATGCTCCCACTTTCGGCCTTGTGCCACATCAAGGCTATGCTTACTAAATGTCTAATTCCTAGAGCATTTTGTGCCCTTCGATATGCTCTAATGGTTATCAAGCAGCTCTCGTTAGATCAATTCCGACTGAGTTGTGAGTTCGATCTTCACTGGGTGCTCCCTACTTTCGGCTTTGTGCTGTATCTAAGCTATGCTTAGTAAATCCAATGGCACACGAAGAAGGAGCAGGACGCCTGTTAACCTCCACCACTGACGAGAAGATTCAGCAATTTTGAGGAGCGGTAAGTTATCATCATTGAGGCAACATATTCTCCACTCTTTCTCTTGGTGCACACTGCTAGCGGAACGACCATGTTTACACTGTAACAGCAGCAACTGGCGCGATCAAGCTCAAACTTCGATGCCGTGACCACAATAGTACCAACTATAAGCATAAGCAGAAGGGAGTGTGACAAATTTAAAGATATTGTGAAAGTGCGGATAATTTTTGACTTAGCGTCGTACTTAACATCAGAAAGTGTCAGTTGAACTTTCTAGCGCATATAATGAGGGAAGAGGACTTGAAAAATACTCCTGATCGGGGAACAGTGTGAATCGGACGATAGGTGAACCTATCTATATATATATGAGAGGACCTATCTATCTATATATATGAGGGAACCTATCTATATATATATATATATATATATATATATATATATATATGAGGGAACCTATCTATATATATGAGTCGAGAATATCGATGAAATCTGACAGAATAATTAATGTCATGGGTCCTTATCTATAAGCACAGAATGAACTCTTCCTAACACTATATATACTACGCCTCTCAAGAGAGAGGGACGAATCAAGCCGAGCTTCTAGGCTTGACGGTCGAACTCTCTGCCTCTGATCAGAGACGAACCCGGACGAGGCTCCGCCGAAGGGCAGAGTCTCGTTCGGGGGGGTTGACCAACCCGATCCCGTTTATATTGGTTCTACGGGCATTTTTTGGCCGAGCCTTACGGGCTCGGGAAACCCACGTTAAACTCGGCCTTGTGCCACATGCAACCATCGTGGGGGGTGGCTAGATACCGAATCAAGCCAAGCTTCTCAGCTTGACGGTCGAACTCTCTGCCTCTGAGCAGAGAGGAACCCGGACGAAGCTCCGCTGAAGGGCAGAGTCTCATTCGGGGAGGTTGACTAACCTGATCCCGTTTATACGGGTTCTACGGGCATTTTTTGGCCGAGCCTACGGGCTCAGGAAGCCCCCATTAAACTCGGCCTTGTGCCATACGCAACCCTCTTGGGGGTGGTGGCTCGATACCGAATCGAGTCTGGCCGTTTCGGCTTGACGGTCGAACTCTCTGCCTTTGAGCAGAGAGGAACCCGGACGAGTCGCCGCTGAAGGGCAGAGTCTCGTTCGGGGAGGTTGACCAACCCGATTCTGTTTTTACAGTTTCTACGGGCATTTTTTGGCCTACGGGCTCGGGAAACCCACGTAAAACTCGGCCTTGTGCCACATGCAACCCTCGTGGTGGGGTGGCTAGATACCGAATCAAGCCGAGCTTCTCGGCTTGACGGTCGAACTCTCTGCCTCTGAGCAGAGAGTAAGCGGGACGAGGGGGGGTTGGCTAGATACCGAATCGAGTCGAGCCGATAGTAGTTCACTCCAAACCAGACTGACAGTCATACTAACACCTTCCAACTTTTGTATTATTATTTCGTGTAATATACCTTCGTTATTTATACTCTTGTGTTCGTGTTGTTCTTCCTTGGTCCTAACCTGGACCATAACAATTAAACAAGGTGCAAGTTAGAAATTCATTATAAATCTATGCATTTAGCTGTACAATTATTTCTAGAACTTCTGATGCATGTAAATAAATTTCCAGATTTCCAGATTTCTGACGAATCTAAATAAATAGCAAAACATGTTAAATTTATAAATGTTTTCCTAATTGCTTAACCAGGTATTGAACTCACACTCTTTGGATCCTGTCACTGGATCTGACTAACACCTTTATCCACTGTGCAACGTGTCCTCGTGACGGGGAGTACTTGGAGAGGGGAATTAACAGGAGATAACTGGTAACTGATATACATTAGACATGGTACGTGGAACTAGAACAGTTTACCCCAGTGAGCGAAATAAAGGGTTCAGTTCGACATGCCAATCACCTGAAGAAGGCCGGAGCGTACAAAGGCCGAAACGTTGTGATAAGTATGGCGACAAAGATGAGGACAATATTCCGAATAATGTAAATAGTGTACATAATACCTCATCTCAGAAATATAGACAGAATATCAAATTTAGTATAATATATAATTAGTTTTATATTTTTACTGGAATTAGTGGGAATATATAAGTTCTTATGAGTTTTTATTAGGATTCTTTCATCTTGTTTGTCGTTAGAATGTGTTTGATTACGGCATAGTAAATTGATATGTTTAGAGTTAATTTAGGAAGTAATATGTTCTTTTTGATTTTTGCTAATATTTCTAATGGCTCGGTTAATTTGTTTATCAACGTTGTATCGTATTTGATGGCATATAAAGCGCATTTTTTTTTACTAAAAATATCTTTTAAAATTCTCCTGCGTCTTATATGCCATATGTAGATTTAATATTCGCGATAGTCGGCCGAAATGAGCTACCTGGCAACTCCTTTTAGCTTAGACTTAAACATGAAGGAGCAATGGAACACGTGGATGGCAGTGCCTGATCACAACCTTACACTTACAGGAAGAATGAAGTCTGCGAATGGGTGAAGCAAGCTTGGGATAATATTAAACCAGAAATTGTTAATCTTTTAAAAAGTGTGGCATTAGCAATGCACTCAATGGAACGGAAGATGTTACATTATAGAAACTGAAAGATGGTGTTATCATTTTATGAAACAGGAAGGTTTGTTAATGTGTACAAAAACATCAGCAGTTGTCTAAAGAATGCCAGCTGGCTATGATGACAAAATAGTAAAGTTTCATAAATTTGCTATACATGCTCAAAAAAGAACTCCTTTTGAACTAGGCTAGATAGAAAATATGGATTAAGTCCCACTAACGTTTGATGTTCCATCAAACAAAACTGTGAATATTAAGGGACTATTACAATAAAAACTACAAACCATGAGAAACCCCATTATACAGTCATTCTTGCATATTGTGCTGATGGCACAAAATTGCCTCCTTTTCTCATTTTTAAGAGAAAAACTACACTGAAAGATAAAATACCAAAAGGTGTTCAGTGTTCATCCAAAAGGCTGGATGGACAAAGCTGTTTTATAGTTATGGCTACAAGTTGTATGGGAAAGACATCATGATGGACTATTATGAAAGCACTCTCTTTTTGTTTGGGATCAGTTCTGAGTGCATAGGACTGAATCCATTAAAAAGAAAGTGGCAGAATTGAAGACAGAGATAATGGTTATTCCTGGTGGACTAATGAGTCGGTTGCAACCTCTGGATTTGTCATTGAATAGACTATTCAAGCAAAACATGAAGGAGCAATGGAACATGTGGATGGCAATGCCTGATCACAACCTTACACTTACAGGAAGAATAAAAAGATGCAGCATTGCACAAGTCTACAAATAGGTGAAGCAAGCTTGGGATAATATTAAACCAGAAATTGTTAATCTTTTAAAAAGTGTGGCATTAGCAATGCACTCAATGGAACGGAAGATGTTACATTATTTAATGATGATGATGGTAGTATTGAAAATGAGTATCAGAGTTTTGATTACGAAGATGACGAATTTTATGGATTTGAAGATGAATAAAATTTTAATGGTAATTGTACTGTTTTTCTCAATTGTAATAATTGCTTGATTTTTATTTTGTTTTCTTACCTTTGAATATAATAAAGTTTTTATAGGCTCGTGTACTTTTTTTTCCTATTATTTTTCGTTTAATTGTAATCATGGCTTGTTTAACCAAAATAATACCTGATAAATATAGCCTGTAACATTTACTAATATTTTTACGAATTTTACTAATTACTACTTTTTTCTTGATTTTCCCTGCTGAAATTAGGGTGCGACTTATATGCCGTCATATACAATAATAAGGAAAGCCATTATTAATATATACATGAGAGCATATAATATGTAATTATAATGTAAGTTTTCATTTATATAATATACTAGCAGTAGAGCCCGGCGTTGCCCGGGGATGTAACAGTAAGAGATAGATCAAGTATCGACCATCATAAAGACTGAAAAATAAAATTGACAAAGATTATTGTTTAAGGTTGACGGACACGCATGTCTTAATTATTATTTTTTTTTTTTTTTACGAATTGGTCAAACCCAAACTCAAACAAAAACATTGTTTTCAATCGTTATGAGTCTAACGATTGAATAGAATTTTATTATAAACAATTGTCTTGTAAATGGAATTTTTAAAGCATTCTGAATGTAAAAATAAAGAAAAAAGTGCGCAACACAATAAGAAACACTACCTGCCAAAAAAAAGGTGAAGTTTTGTTGAAATCGGTTGAAAAATGTAGGAATTCCGATCCCATATATAAACGAATACACACACACACACACACACACACACACACACACACACACACACACACACACACACACAACCAACCAACCTGGATTTTATAATAAGTATAACTCGATAACTCGATATTAATAAGTATAACTCGATATGAGATGTTCCCCTTTCATTAATGCCTCTTAATCGTGTCTTCAAATTGATTTCGTGCAAAAACAATTGTGTTTTTCCAATTTTGGGCGCTGTCAGAACCACCGCAAGGTAATTTTACGTAGTCCTGTGAAGTTTTGTTGAAATCGGTTGAAAAATGTAGGAAATTCGACCCAATATATAAACGTACACACACACACACACACACACAATCTGCGTTTTATAAGAAGTAAAATGTGTGAAAAATTGATATATTAATATAAATTACCTCATAAACGTGATGACTCCGACTTTGGCAATATCCGCTTGCACAATTTTCCATGTTTCACGCACCAACTGCTTTTGCCTGTCTGTAAACGGTGGCCTCTCTTCGGGTGATGGCCTTGTGCTGACTGTGTTTTTACACTCCATATCTTCTAAAGAAGCTTTCTTTTCTAGTGTCGAATTTTTGCACCCCATTTTTTCTCAATTTTTTTTTTCAATGGTCGGTAAGGTTTTCAGCCTTCAAACATCTGCAGAAAACAAAAATAAAATAACGAGAAATTTCGAAGGAGTTTTTTTTTTTTTAATGATCTCTAAGGTTTACTATGTCTTCAGGGGTCGCATACTAATGAGGACATGTCTGACATACGTTTTCTTAAAAAGTCAGAAAGATATATCAGATTTGACATTAAATATCTATATCTATATATAGTTTTTTTTAAGTAAGGCGATAATACCACTAAGACGCAATGAGTTACTGAGGGTGAAATAAAATGAGAACATTTTAGGAGACAGAACCGGAAACCCAATCCTAAAGAGGAAACAAGTGTTCAATTGGAGACGTTAGAATATAGTTATGGAAGTAGACTTTAAAAGGAACGGAAACCCAGTTCTAAACAGGAAACAAGGGATAAACCTCTACTCTTGTTAAAGGATCGGGGAAGGAGTGGGGACCAGGCGATGGGTGAGCTTATTTACTCCTATTACTAAAATTTTTTAAATTCAGTTTTAGAATTAAATAAAATATTTCAACCATATTTTCGAAATATATTTCATGAGGGAAAATTATTTCCTTTAAATGTTTCTCTGGACCATGGCACATTTAAAAAAAAAAAGAAAAGCTTCTTATTTTTTGTCTGGTATCAAAGATTCCTTTAACATATTAAATTTTGCCTTAAAATGGCGAAATAACAAGAGAGTAGGGGAGAGAGGCGAAGAAATAACGAAAGAAATCATTCCAATATTGTCCAAATCATTCATTACCGTCTAAAAAACATCGTGGCAAATATTGACTCAAAATTAACTGTAAAAAGCATTCAATGCGACCCTCGCCCAAGTTTTCCACCAACCGGTCAATGATCACCTCGGTTTGAACTCCAATCCTCGATCTCGTCGGTTTGCAGCGAAAGCTGAGGAAGAAGGCTTCGGAACCGCACGGCTGACACAACTATCTGCCGCCAAGGGAGGACTAGAACGCTTCCCAATCCCAAGAATGACCTCTTAATATAGACTAGTGGTACCCTAATATTTTTCTCTGTGCCGCATTTTCGGTATGAAAATTTCCACGCGCATCACTAAATATTATGTGAAAAAAGAAAGCATATTTAAAAATAAAACAATCAGAGAGAGGGTTAAAGGGAGATAAACGCGCATTAGAAGTCAGTGCATTATCGTTGATAACTCTCTCCACCAATTTGCGGACTCTAGTTATTATTTTCTTAACACTTGATATAATTAAAAAAATATCAGTGATAAAATCAGTCAATAATTATTTATAACTATTTATACTGGAACTCATGCATGCAATTACAAGTAGTCCATAATAATATTTTAAATTTTGAAATCATATTTATTTTTGGTATATAAATTTTTTGAAACTGTTTCTAAATCTTTGTCTTTCAATCATTCCACCTCAATTGCTATCCTCTTCTGTCGCGCCGTTTTGAAACCACTAATATAGACCACCATCCGGATATAGACTATTTCCGGTTTTATTCACACTTGATCCCCCAAAATCCCTTTATTTCCCATTTACCTTCAGTGTATGCCGCTTAGAAAACCGAATTTAAAAAGGATCCTGGAATATATATATATATATATATATATATATATATATATATATATATATATATATGTGTGTGTAGATATATATTTGAACTTTATATCAATCATTCAATAGATTCTGATCTTTAGCTATTATTAATTAATGATGAACATGTCATTTTCGTTTATGATCGATTTCATCACGATTCTTCTGTTAAGCTTGGAGAGTAATTATACATTCTTATAGCTCAAAGTAGTGTTATAAAAACCTCGGAGAATTCCAGTAAGTTATCTTTAATCATTTCTAAGGTATAATGGTTCAAAACTTAATCTAACAATTGAACAATTTTGCTGTTAAACGAGTTGGACAATTTTGCTATTACACCCCGTATATTAAATTGTTATTTATGGTAACTAAAGAAAGAAAAGATAATTTGCTGTCTCTTCCTTTTATAGTCCTGAACAGCGTCACCTAGAACAAAGCGGGGTTAATTTGAAAATGACCAAAGTTGCATAAGATCTGATTTGTCCTTTAGTAAATTCAACATATATTGGTTATAATACAACACTTTGATGGTTTACTCGTCATCTCTTTGAGAAAAGTCCCATATATATATATATATATATATATATATATATATATATATATAATGAAATGGACTAAGTCCGACAATTATTTTAATATATTTTCTATTTATACGCTATTTTTATACTTACACATATTTAAGTAAATGCTCTGTTTATAATAAACAGTATTAACAACATTAACCGCCTGAATGTCCGAGAAATTTCATAGAAAATATGTGTCCTCCGACAGGAATTGAACCTGTATCCTATACGGAACTGTCATATAGCCTGACGTACTATACCATTTAGCTACAGAGGAAGTAAAAGCAATAATTTGGCCTTCCTAACCAGATGCTTCCTTTTAATCTTATTCATGAAAAACTTATTTAGAGTGGTTTGCTGAATGGTATTCTTCTGTTCTTCATATATATATGGCGATGATGAGAAATTTTCCTTCAATTTTTCTGAGAATTTGTCGGCTTTTGTCTTCATCAAAATCTGCTTCTAAACATTTTCCTTTAAATTCTTCAATGACCCTGAAAAATTCTTCGAATTCCTTCTTTCTCATACTGGCAGGTAGATAAATATTAAAATCTAAAAAAAAAAAAAAAAAAAAAAAAAATCAATTTAATTTTTTAAAAAAGAACTTTATGTTATATACTATTTTCTATTTTTGGAAAACGTTCCAAACATTATAATCCTTAGTATTTTAACCTGAAAATTATATTTCTAATCTTTCCATAATACATCTTTTATAAATAAAAAAAAAAATCATCCTTTCCGGTCTTTGTATAATTATAACCAACAGTTGCGTTTATATAATTCCATAAATAAAAACATTACTTTAGTCCGATGATGTGCTAAAGGACAAAATGTGTCGAAAAAAATCCCATTTTGTCATTAATGTACCTAATGTAGCATCAGTTCTCAATTCGTTATCTATACTGATGACGCAACTATTTACTCTTGTCTCTGATCAGTTCGAAAAGATCAAATTGATGACTGATCTTAACAATGACCTACAATCTGCTGTTAACTGGGGCAAGGAGTCGTTTTTAATTTTAACGTCTTCAAATTGAAACATCTTTCTATTAATCATCAGAAAGACCACTTCCTGTCTACCATCAACATAATTCCAGGAGAGTGACTTATTACATCTTCTCGAGCTAACATTCTCTGTTGATATGGTGGAAAGATTATATTGAATCACTTGCTTTCTCCATCATTGCAGCTGACAGAGGATAGAAAAAATGTTTATAGTTATGTTGTTCTTGAATTCTCATCAATGGTCAACTGAACTTGTTTTGTTTCAATAAATTTTGACTTCTGTTTTTTCAAATTTCTAGGTCTGCTGATAAGGAAATTGGTTCAGTGTGTTGTGCCAGAATCTATCTTACATATTTATAAATCTACAATTCGTCCATGCTTTGAATATTGCTGGCACATATGATCCGGTGCTTTTGTTATATATTTAGTGATTCTTGATAAAATCTGTAGAAGAATCAGCAAAGTTATTAGTCATTTCCCACCATCGTAACATTGCTTCCCTGGGCCTTTTCTATAACTACTTTCATGTTAATTGTTAGGATGAACATTCCGCTATGATACCTAGACTTTATGAATTTAAGAATAGTACTAAATTGGATGCAAGATCTCACCAATTTACGGTTGAATTGGCTACATGTAACCGAAAGTTTTATGCTAGCAGTATTTTTCTTGCACTTCTCGCCTGTGGAACTCTCTTCCGGTTCTATGCATCTCAGTCAACTTTAACCTTCAAAAATTTCAATTGCAATGTCAATCGTTATCGTCATTTTCATTAATCTTCTTTTTATTGTTTTCCCTCTTCTCTTTTTTCTTATTCTTTCACACTCGTGTCTTACTGATTTTATTGCTTTGTATGCGGCGAAATGATAACTATATATATATATATATATATATATATATATATATATATATATATATATATATATATATATAGATAGATAACTAGACTCGTCTCGAGTAGGTGTTACTCAGGATAAATTTAAAAAAGGATATTATACATAGGTGCTACTCAGGATGAATTTAAAAAAAGATATTATAACCACACGAGTAATTTTAAAAACGAAAAAATTAAACATAGCACCACGCTATCTACTTATGTATGGAAAACCAAATAAGAAGATAATATAGACCCCATCCTTAAATGGGAAATATTAAAAAAATTGCCCCAAATATAAAGCAGGTCATATATTTTGTAAATCATGTGCAGAGGAGAAATTAGCCATAGCTTTATATAATCAACCTAACCAGCTATTAAACTCCAAAACTGAAATCCTTAACGTATGTAGACATAAAAAATCTTGGCTACTAAATTAGACTTTTTCCAGTTTATTTTCATTCCACGTTAATGTTCGCGTTTTTCCCCCTCCCTCCCCACTTTTGTTGAATAAATATTTACCCCCCACCCACTTAGGTGTTTGTGTTTGTGGTTCGTTGGTCACGTGGTATAATTTTAGCTATCGTCTATAAATATGCGTTTCTCTTTGCCTCGTTAGCCATTCTTTCCCTGACGATCCGTTTAGGTGAAACCTGGGTAGGTTTGTCTGGCTCACTAGGTTTATATATATATATATATATATATATATATATATACATATATATATATATGATGGTAATATTAGTAATCAGTATGGATATTTACGAAAGGATATAGATACAGGGGGAGCTTTATGTCAGAGACAGAGCAATAACCATTATTATTAAAAAAAAAGAACACATAAAATGACATGAAGTGATATTTATTTCGTTAAGATCGGAAAATTAGCCTCATTTTCCCGAAATAAATATCACTTAAGGGCATTTTAAGTATTCGTCTTTTTTATAATAATAAAAATGATATATATATATATATATATATATATATATATATATATATATATATATATATATATATATATGTGTGTGTATATGTGCGTGCGTGCAAGTTTATTTAGGTAACATATTATCATTCAAGCATGTTTCATTAAATAATATAAACATATTATGTAATTTATTTTCCAAGTTGTTTATCTTTTTGAGGTTATGCTGAAATTGATCAAGGAAGACGCTATAGTTTTTGTTAATCCTATGAGAACTAGAAAGGATTATCATAACATGTAGGTAGAAATAATATGTATATATTATTTAATGAA
>OZ010599.1:56810991-56893491 GCA_963932145.1 Acanthosepion lycidas | reverse complement strand
ATATACGAAAGCAATGATATAATATTAGGTTGGTGCAAAAATAATGTCGTTTTCTCACATATGTTACTATGTGAGAAAACGACATTATTTTTGCACCAACCTAATATTTATTAACTGTAATGGAATTTCCTGGAGACCAGAAAATATTTATCCTTGCCTATCAGAGGGGTCACCGACAAAGACGTTTCGTTTGTGCTTTATTGTTTAGCGATAAGGTCTCGCAATTTGATGCTACATGATGTTGATCCTTACTGTGCACTGCCTTATATAATGCTTTCAAATCTTCTTTGTTAATCTGATACAGAACTTCTCTTACTATCAACATCAATGCTCTTTTTTTTTTTTATAATGTGTACATCTGGTAATGTTGGTGATAGATCTTTTCACAATTCCTAACAAGCTATCTTGAAAGGGATTTTTAGAATGTTCCTTTTTGGCTCATTATGAAGCTGAAATAAATCTCTTCCTAGAACACAAAAAACTATAATTCATTCTAAGATACCCTGATTAAAATATAGAACAGGGATGAGCAAATCTTTCAGTGCAAGGGCCACATTCAAAAATTCACAATTTTATTGTCCAAATAGTACATTAACCCAAAATAATTAATATTTAAAACAGAGAAAAAAAGCTTTTAATGAAAAAAATAAAATTAATTTTTAATAATTAATATATTAAAGTACTATATAAGATTCACACGAAACGCATTTATTTGAAAGACAAACTCAGTTTAAAGTACTTTAAAGAAAAAATATTCATATTTTTTTGAAGATTTACTTGAAACACATTTGAAAGACAAAATAACCTTGTTTTAAGAAAATTTATTTTTATTAATATTATAAAGTAGAAAACATTTATTTGAAAAACAAATTAACTCTGCGTAAAGAAATAAAAAACAATTCTAATATTTTAAAGTAGAAACTTTAAATAAAACATAAATTAACTAAATTTAAAGAAAATATTAATTTAGATTTTCAAGTAGAAACTTCACATGAAACAGATTTGTTTGAAAAACAGATTCAGTTTAAAGAAAAAAATATTGATATTTTGAAGTAGTAACTTCACATGAAAGAGATTTATTTAAAAAACAAAGTAACTCAGCAACAGAAGAATCTCAATGACGCAATATAGAATAATGAATCTGATTGCAGTCATTGACCAGTTTGTTAAAATTAGGCGTCAAATTGCTTGTAACAATTTTTTGGTGTTGCTTGGTAACTTTCTCTTTCAAATTTACTAACATTTGGCGGGCCGCGTGAATTCTTTTGGCGGGCCGCATGTGGCCGCAGGCGGTAGTTTGCCCACCCCGGATATAGAACAATCACAGACATAAAAAGAAGGGTTTAGATATGTAATACTCTGAAACCAGCCTCCCACCCAGTCAAAATACAGAAAAAAATATCGATTATGCAAAGAGAAATAGATCAAATATAAAGATAAAATTATCACGACAAATTCAAAGATTACATGGCTTCAGAAGAATAAATGACTTCAAAGGTAAATCCAATCCTAAATCCAGGAGGAATCCCTCTTTGTTTAATAAAGGGCTGGGTCGTTGCAATAAAAAGCAATTGTAGCAAATACTTGTCAATTTTTTTTTTAAAAAAAGGTTAATATCTAAATATTCAATCGGATATTATCTCAGATATTTAGCAAATAATTAAATAGATTTAAATTTATTCATTCCCTTTTTCCCGTTTTCCTACTACAGAATTTAGTCGAAGTTTTGTCATTCGGGTCTTTAGAGAAATTCTACCCGTTAACACCAAAATGATGTGACTAAGGAAAGAAGGAATTCAAACAAAGAACGTCAGTCTTGTAATCACGAATCTGTCAGCTTTGACGCTAATCGGTGTTGATTACGACGGAACACAGTTATTGTTTTCTATTTACAGGAGAGTGGAATGCTGTGCACTAATCTGTCGAGACATGAAGAAGCTAAGACGCTGGGATAATCAGTTAACAAAGACATGTCTCTCTTTGAATTCATGATAATCAAGTCACATTTCGTTACAATATTAAAGTGTAGAAAGGAAGAAAGCAACTTTTCATTGTCTGATTTTGTTGTTGTCTTCTTAACGGACTGATTTGTAGCCATTTTGTATTTATTACTCAGTTTGGTTGGTTTGACGAAGAGAAGCATAAAGATGAGACGCGTTGATTTAAGCTGCTTGGGGAGTGAATTAGAAGTATACTTTAAAAAGATATTGATGTCTAAAAATTTACACTATTAAGCATCGATAAGTGGGTAGCGTTCCTTCTTTTATATACCATGTTTCTGGGTGATCATGGCTTTCCACAATTAGCTGCTCTTTGTATCTCTTAGTAAAATTTGTCATTTCGCTGTCTCTCCTAATACATGTTCTTCCGTTTACACACGCTCGTTAAGTAGGTTATTTGCTGCTTTCCCCTGTCTCGCTTGATTTCAATGTCCTGTGAGTATCAGATTTTCCGATCCTTCTTTCCTCATTATTTGCCCGAGAAATTTCAATTGTCACTTTCTTTCATTTCCATTTTCCTTAAACTTTCCTCGTTACTCATGTTCAGTCCATGATATTTTCAGCATCCTTATGCAGAGGCAACAAGTCTCTTCACTTCTTCATCTGTGATGGGATCGTCTAGCATTCAATATCACATGGGAAGACTGGCAATATTTAACCTTCATGCTCGCAAAAAATAAATAAATAAATAAAAATAAATGAATAAAAAATAAAAATATAAAAAAAACGGCGTGTCAAAAGAACTGTTATTCTCATGACACCGCTATTAATATATACACTTTTGATTTCCTCGGCAATGTTTATTTACAAGATTATAAAAATATTGAAAACAAGTAGAATGCAATATTTTATAATTATTTACCTTCTTTGTTTATCATTTCACCCCAAGAAAGGCGATAATGCCACTAGAACGCAGGGGGTTCTGGAGAATGAAAGAGAAAGAGAAGACTGAGAATAGGGAGAATTGAAGAAAGGACAAAAAATGAACAGTGTTCAAGAAAACAAGATGGCGATTGACGTTGCATCTAAATTGTAGTTATCAAGGAAGTAATGAAACGGAAGAGAGTTTCATAGATGGGAAGTGTGAAAAAAGAAACAGTTGGGGTAGATGTCGCAATTGCATTTAGCTATTCCAATAGTAAAAAAGGGTGGAACCTAAATGGTAATCTCGGGGCAACAGAGGAAAAACAAAAACTCGACTGAGGAGATGCCATGAAAATATTCGTAGAAAAGACAGCGAGAAGCCACTTGTAAAGATTTATTATATACCATTTTATAAATAATTATGGAAACAGGTTTTTTAGTCAATGTAAAACATAAATAGTTTTTAAAATCAGTTGTCAATTCCCAAGAATAAAGAAAATGTATAAGTCCACTTACATATGCTTGGGTCTTATTAAAATTCCAATGGTCGCTTTTTAAAGCGATCCCCAACTCCTCGGGAGTCAACAGTAATAGTGAAAGGAATAACTACCGTTTTGATACACTGTTTTTATGATAGTTAAACATTGGCGGATAACTAATATTACATAACAGTTCAATAATTCTTTGTTTCTAAATAAAGTTAGGACAGTCTTTATAACATAAAAACGTTACACACAGAATATAATATAGTTCGTCACTAAAATGTGGAACATTTCATTTATAGTGATTCGAATATATATATATATATATATATATAAATATATATATATATATATATACCCCGGCTTGGAGTAGTCGGACGTCTAGCGACACTGAAGAGCTGTGATACAGTGAAACTTTCTGTCTGTGGATGACTATATATATATATATATATATATATATATATATTGTGTATTTAAGTAGCAAACCCTCATTTATAAATGTTTCATTAAAGAGAAGTGACCCATTTAATAGATAAAAGGTATTTATTTCTATTAAATCAAATGTTTTTCCCGTTTTCTATGCATATACGCTTGTACATCTACTTATATTTATCCTTTTGTTTATATATATATATATATATATATATATATATATATATATATATATATATATTATCGGCCTGGATCGGAACGATTCTAGAGTGCGGCACCTTTGGAAAGTGCCTGAAAACTATACCATAGGTTGACCCAAGCCTTGCAGGTGAATTTGGGTAGACGAAACCCTTGGAGGCCGTCGATAGCTTTGCTAACACGAAGTCACAAGTCATTGTGACCAAGGGTTTGAGTGTGCTGGCCTTGTTCAGATTGTTGATCATGCTAGATAACACGCTCTTATCCAAAAACTGTAACTATGGTCTGCTCAGCCTGGTTGCAGTATAAACCACAGGTTGGCTCTGTGGGTGTTGAACAAACACAAATGTATCTGAGCGACCGTCTGCAATAGGGATTAGTCAGCCGACCTAGTAGACGGGTATCCTTGAATACGAGTGGCTAGCTATTATATATATATATATATATATATATATATATATATATATATATATATATATATATATATTTGTGTGTGTGTGGGTGTTAATGAACGTTTGCATATATTTCGGGATTTCTATTCCCTTCATCAGTATTAATTTAGACTGATTTAATTTTTTATGTCAAATGTTACAGTGCTATGTAGACTTGTTGCTACAAGTCTTCATTGTACTGTGTCATTAACTGGGAATAACTGAAGAATCTTAGAAATGGAAGATATTTCAGTCATTCAAAATTTCAGCTGAAAGAAGAAAGTTGAGGCATTAGCACAAATTCTTCTTCTTCTTCTTTGTGCCGTGTCCCTCAATGACTTTGATGATCATAACTCTTCGTAATGTCCTTTTTAGCCCATAATAAATTTTATCTTTTTATTATCTCCCCTAAACGTTCTTCCGCCATCCATTTTATCAAGCTCGCTCGGTAGGTTATGCGTTGTTTTCCTCTATCCTTTTTACATTCAATCTGTCCTTTGAGTATCAAATTTTCTAAGCCCTCTTCCCTCATTATGTGGCGTAGAAATTTCAACTGTCGCTTTCTGATGTTAAGTATAAGTGTCCATTTTGTTTCCATTTTCTCTAAAACTTCGTCGATTTTGCTCACATTTTCAGTCCATGATATTTTCAGCATCCTTCCGTAGAAACTCATTTCTATTCTTCATTTGTGAGGAGATTGTCTAGCGTAACAGTAATCATTTTTACATCCTCATGACTTTCATATAGGATTTAACTTGTTTATTTAAATAAGGCTGTCTTTTAGCAATCCTGAATCCTTCTTTAATAGACAATTTGTATGATGTTCGCACATTTCCCGACAATAGAGAAACATTTAAAATAACATTTTTCTTTACCTTACACTGATCTTTATTTGATGAATTCTCGTTAAAGGTTGAATTTTATCTACAACAAAATGTTTCCTTGCATGTTCGTGCAAATGACGAGATATCTCACCGAATATTAGTGGTAAATATACACATACGTATGCAAAATATATAAATATATATAAATACATGTATACACATACATATATTTTGTATAAAAAAAATTCCAAGAGGATAGAATCTAGGTAGAACTCAATGTCCAGGACAGAGTAAGGATATAATAAAAAGGCTTAAACACTAATATTCCATGGTCATAATTTATTCCAGTGGAATCGTAAATACGATCCAATTCATCAGACCTACAAATTCAAAAAGAAAACAGAAAAAACTTTCGTCCGACACTCTCATACTTACACTCTCTCTAAATTCTATTTTTATTTCCGGAGTTGTTCTTTTCTGTTTTCTTTTTGAATTTGTAGGTCTGATGAATTGGATCGTATTTACGATTCCAATGGAATAAATTATGACCATGGAATATTAGTGTTTAAGCCTTTTTATTATATATATATATATATATATATATATATATATATATATATATATATATATATATATATATATATATACAGAGAGAGAGAGAGAGAGAGAGATGGAATAATGATATCATTCAGGAATTTTGACAACTGGTAAATATTATTACTCCATATCTATCTACCAATTATATCACAATTATATCATCAAATCAACTCATCTATACAGGGTGTGGCTGGCATTTGATGACAGATTTTATGGGTTAGTAAAAAAACTTGCCGAACAAATGAATATAATTATATTTGATTACAAATAAGTAAATATGAAATTTAGCTAACTGTTATTTAATTTTGTTCAATAAAACCACCACTAGCATCAATAACTGCCTCTACACGAGGTCAAAATAAGCTGCAAGCTCTGATTAATTAGTCCTTATTTATGTCAGACATTACTCGAACTATTGCAGATTTAAGAGAGTCTTTGGTGTTATGAGGCTGTTTATTAAGCTCCTTCTCAACAACGCTCCACACATAATTGTCTAGTGGATTGAGATCTGGAGAGTTAGGAGGCCAAATGTTGGGTGTGATGTGGTCGTACAAATGGTCAGCCATCCATTCTTGTGTTCATAGAGCCTTGTGGGATGGAGCCGGATCTTGTTGGAATATGTAAGTCTTGCCGTTGCATATGTTGTCAATCCAGGGCTTGACAACTGTTTCTAGAACCGCAATGTAAGCAGCAGCATTTACTCTAAGACCTTGTGGAGAAAATTGTGGTGGCATAACATGTCCTTCATTGCTAACAACACCCAATACCATAACATTTAAAGGAAATTTTGTGCGCATCACTCTTGGCACCTCAGAAGGATCTAAACAAAGCCATCTGTCATTTCTTCTGTTTTTTATCTTGATCAAAATTTTTCTCATCTGAGAAAAACGAAATCACACCTGCTTCCGAAGCCTTTTGGAAATGGTTTTCTTTTGCTTTTTCAGACATAAATTGACATCTCTTCATCCCGTACGAATTGTATCGAATGTCTTCATGAACACTCCTTCTGATTGTTTTTTCAGATACATGGAGCTTTTTTGGCAATTGACCTCATTGATTGACCTCGGTTTTCATCAATTGTCTGCTTGACTTCCTGAATAAATTCGGATGATGTGACTAACTCCACATCCGCGAGAACGAGCGACACTACGAATTTTAAATTTAAAGATGATGTTGTTTTATATCAAGCCGATTTCATTTAGATTCTTTTTCCTTTTGTTTGCGTTTCCATCACTTTTGTTGTCAAATATCCCACATTGTAAATAATAGAAGATCTGCCGAAAATATTAAAACGTTGAAGTTTTCTGTGATTACATGAAAAACTTGAAATTGTCAGATTCAATAATTTTTTTTTATGAAATCAAACAGTAAATTGTAAACATAGCTTACCTTTTATTTTACAAGATAGTTAAACTTTGGAATTTAATTATGCTTTTTCTTATATTTTGGTTGTACTGCGTTGCACCATATATGACTTATCTTTCTATTTGTAAGATTAATTTGAATTTAATATAATTTTGTATTAATCTCCTAGTAGTATTAGTAATATCTTGTAAGGATGGATTGGTATTTAGTTAGTATTTTCGACATTTTGATTGGTTATTGTTATTAACATATTATATGAAGAATCTTTATTTAACAGTTGCATATTCATTTACCAAATAATTCTATACGTTTAAATTATTTACTAGTTTTTTAAAGAAGCTATTTATTTATCAACTATAAAAAAATTATGTTGGAAACTCACAAATTTATCCATTTACATTCACCCTAGTTTATGTCTGGTTACAATTAGCTGCCAATCTACGTGTCATGACCGATTTATAAAAAATATTTTTTTTAAATTTTTGCTTCTTCGCTTAGTTTAAATTTAACGAAGGTCATATTTGATTGGTTGTAAATCCCACAAACCTTATAACTTCTTTTTTCGTAAAAAGAGGTTGTATTTTGCTTTTAAATCTAAATAAATCGTTCACTCACCAGTAATTTACAATCGCTTGATGAGAAGCATTGATACGCATCAAAACACGATTGCAACTGTGTAGCGATGTTTTCAGTGTAATATCCTAAAATAAATAAATAAATTATATTGCTCTACTTTGTATTGATCCCTCTTATAAATTAAATGTTACGAACGTTGTAATTGTACTCTATTCAATCTCATCTTACCTGGATATATATATATATATATTAAGGAGTGAATGTGAAGTGGAAAAAAAAAACGGAGAAAAGAACAAATAATCACGACACCCTACACGTACGCACATCCGCGCATGCATGCACAAAACGCACAACCACGCAGACGGGCACACGCACACGAACGTACACACACAACACACACACACACACTACGAAAAAACTTGCATCACTGATAAGTGCATATAAAAAAGAAAAATCGAGAAGTATAAACAGCCAATTGATGATATCCATAACGAGTGGATGGACAAGTCCGTCTCCGAAACTCAGGAGTGGGAATGCTGAAAAGGGAATCAATCAGCTAAGTAAAAAAAAACAAACATATATATATATATATATAAATAAGTATGCATGTATAGCCCGTGTATATATATATATATATATATATATATATATATATATATATATATATATATATATATATATATATATATCCCGCATCGACTGAAGATACCGAAAGATTGAAACCAAGGAAGCGCGATCGCCTGATCTTCTAATTTTTTTTTTTAAATTTAAAAGCTCTGCATGTCAAATTTTTATTTTATTTTATTTATACGTATATTGAGCACATATTACTGTTTCCGGGTTTAATTCTACTCTGACTACTAACTTTTTTTATAATATATATATATATATATATATAACAACGTGTGTAACAGTATTTTTTAAAGTTATCTTGAATGGCCACTCCTCTAGATCTTTTTATACTAATGCCGGTATCTCTCAGAGCTCTATACTTGGACTTACGTTGTTCTTAATTTTCATTAATGACCTTGGTATCTATGCAGTTCGATATAGTCAAATTGGCAGCTGAACTCAAGAATGACCTAAGGTCTGTTGTTAGCCGGGCAAGGAATGACTTGTTAATTTTAATGTCTCCAGAAGGAGTCTTCGTTCTATCAATCATCATTCCCATCAGCATGGCTGATATTAACCTCCATGAGAGTGACTCATTGCGCCTTCTCGACCTAAAGTTCTCCGCTGACATGAAGTGGAAAGATTACATTGAATCCATTGCTAGGTCAGCTGCTAAGAAAGTTGGTTCACTGCGTCGTGCTAGACACCTTTTCTCTCCTGAATCTATGTTACAAATCTATAAGTCTACCATTCGCCCATGCTTTTAATATTATTGCCACATATGATCCAGTGCTACTGATATATATATATAGATTTTTGATAAAATCCGAAGAAGAGCCAGCAATATTGTTGATACTGATCTGGCGTTTCGCTTCGGTCATTTTCTCGCTGCCGTAATGTAGTTTTCCTCTGCTTTTTCTATAAAAACTTTCATGCTAAATGTTCTAAGAAGCTCTTTGCTATGGCGCCTAGACTTTATGACTTTAAGCGCAGTACTATATTGGCGGCAACGTCTCGTCAATTCACAGTTTATTTGGCTAAATATAAGCGTAAGTTCTATGCTAACAGTTTCTTTTCTCGCATGTGGAACTCTCTTCCGGCTCCATACCTCCTAGCCAACTTTGATATTCAAAAATTGAAATGCAATGTCAAGTTTTTTCGCCTTAATGTTTCTCTTTTCTCTTATTCATTCACACTCAGTAACAAAATAAAACGGATTTTTTCCCCTATTAATATATATATTATTAAAAATTTATTTATAGCAGCCAAGATTTAACAGAAGCATATTAGTCGATTTAACTGCCTTTATTGAAGACAGACTTTCATTGATAGACGTGTATGAATATCAGATTAGTAACAGGCTTTTATTTCAAATTTTTTTTTTAATCATTTCACCTCAAGCAAGGCGATAATGCCACTAAGGCGCCAGGGGTTACTGAGAGTGAAAGAGAACGAAACTTTCATAATGAGAAAGAACAGCAAAAGAACAGGTTTCAGGAAGACATAAGATGGCGATTGGCATTGCATTTAAATATTTGAAGAACATATGTGGTAGGGAAGCAAGAATCCGGAAGCGACAGGAGAGGAGTGCGAGAAAAAAAAAAGAATATAAATTAAATTTACATCTCGTTATTTTAACAGTAAAATGATGAGACCAGTTGCCAATCTAGCAAGACGCTTAAATTCATGTAATCGAGTTTCTAAGGAGGAAAGCAATATTTATATTGAAAAGTACAAAAATATGGCACAAGGCCAAAAGTGGGGGCGATAGAGGAAGGCGGGTCTTTAACCTGTCTTATCTTAAACTTAGCTAGCTGCGGTTACTGATCCAAACATGCCACATTATTCCTAACACCAAAACAACACATTCGTACTTACCATTCTTACTACAGCCACCATAATACCTCATAGTCTCTATAACTAGTTCCCATATGTACAATTTGTTTGGGCGGGTGGCGAATAAAAAATAACAATATTTAAAAATGAAACCCCAATGAATATTTACAAAGAATACTAATTATATACAAGAGACTAAAGAAAATAGTGTTAGTAATAAAAAGCCGCACAATCCTTAGTTGTGGCAGAAAAATCAGTTAACTAAACGAAATTAATGTGAGACTAGATAATTAACAACAATTATTTGACCAAACATCACTCAACCATATACTCATCCAGATACAAAAACAAATACGAAATACGCACTCGAAAAACATCCCCCCCACAAAAAAAAAAAACGAATAGCGTCTCGCATCTACCAGAGAACTGACATCTCTGTCACCTAACGGGGGAGGGAATGGAAGATCAAACAAAAGAAAGTGCGGGCAGAAATAAAAGAGGTCAATGAGTATACATCCCCTAGCTAAGTTAGCCAAGGCGGAAAGCTCATTACAACAATTGTCGTGGAAATATTTATAGAAAGGACACGGTGAAGCCATGTCAGGGCAGTGTGAAAGTCGAGGTGCCAGGACAGGAGTGATAACATTATAGAATCTTCTTGGGATTTTATCGAGAATATCGAGATATATAACAGGAGCACCAGACCAGATGTGACAGAAATTTTTAACGCACGGACGAATGGTAGATTTATATACGCAAAATGGATTCTGGTCAGAAATATTGCCTCGTACATTTTTATATAGCGTTTGTATACAGAACAACGATATGTTTTGGGGCGTAAAGCATTTAGCCATGAAGATATCGGACTAATCTTTACCGCGGAAATACTGTACGAGTGCCATTTCAATTTGAAAGAGAAAAATTCCCAAGATAGTATGGCCTTGTGCCATTTTCATTAACGATTGATGGTTGTTTTTTTTTCTCTAAATTCTTTGATCTCGACTTAACAAGTAAGGTGTGAAGCTAGAATGACATTTCCGAAGATAGAATTGGCCAGTTTACTCAATGGCAACGAGAGAGAGAGAGAGAGAGAGAGAGAGAGAGAGAGAGAGGGAGAGAGAGATGGGGGTATAAAGAGAAAATATTGAGTGTTTGAGAAAATAACGAAGCTAACTTGTACAGATGACTGAAGATGCGTGTGGCAGGCATCGGATAGAAAAGAGGAAAGACAGAACAAAAAAAAAAAAAAAAAAAAAAGAAAAGGAAAAAAAAGAACGAAAAAGAAATGAAAGACAGGAAGAAAAAATGTTCGGACGAGAGGATGAAAGTAGAAATATTTCGCAGACACGGATGCACAAAATTAATAAGCAAACATTTCTATGGTTTCACATTGTCAAGGAGACACGGATATTTATTTTTGTTAGTCACACACGCGCCGATTTGCATCCTGCATGCATGTTTACAGTTCTATGCAAGTTGTCTAAGTACGATGACGATTCGGAAATTTCGTCGACCATTGTTACTAGACTGAGTTCACGTCTCAGTGGAATGCACCATTTTTATATCTTTGTAGCTTAGAACCAACCAAATGCATCCGGACAGAAAATTAATTTTCTTGATTGATCCGCTTTCAACGAGTTATCAACCCTTTGCATGTTATTTAAAGCTAGAAGATATTTTTAGATTGTAAGAAGTCTTTGGGGAGATAATGATTGAGTGATACAAGTCTTACTAATTAAGCCATAGCTTTTGGGGAGGAAGAGGTGGATTCGTGCCTTCTCTAAGGGTATTTGTGCGTAACTGAATATAACGAACCCACTGGGAATTGGAACTCGGCTCTCGATTAACAATTCCGTGTCATTATCCATCAACACATCCAAGCTTACAGCACGTATTCCTAAGCGGTCATCATTCTAAGTACTGACCAAGCTCGACGTTGTTTAACTTCCGTTGTTTTAACGTAATATGGTCGTAAGCCGGATAGAAAATGAATTGAGCAAGTATAGAAAAAAACTTAAAACAAGGATATGTCTTCTTTCCGGATTTATTTAACCTTTCTAGCGAAGTGAAACCAAGAGAACGAAAAGTCCTAACAGGATCTATTATTGATGGACATAATCTTTGTATTATAAGATACGAAGATGACACTGTCTTGATGGTGGACCGAAAACAACAACAAAAACAGGAACTCCTAGACAAGGTAATAATAGAAAGAGGGGAAGGAAGGATTAACTATAAATTGTAAGAAGATAGAATAAGGAACAACCCCAAAATACGAGCAAAGAACTGGAGATCTCAAAATAAAGCAAGTGCAAAAATTTAAATATCTGGGAAATGTTATCACAGAGGACGGAAACCGTGACGCAGAAACTGCAATGGAATTGAGAAAGATGCCTTCCAAAACCTAAGCAGAGTATTAAGAAACAGGAAAATATCGCTAGAAGCAAAGAAAAAAAGTGATGGACTGCTATGTAATATCAATACTCCAGTGAATATTGGATAAATTTCTCACAAATAAAGAAGAGACTTGAAGAAACAGAGATGTAGTTCGACAGAAGGATCCTGAGAATACTAGGAACGGAATATGTTCTCACTGATCGAAGAGATGGTCTGGTCCGTTAGTCTGTCGTGAGAGAATACTGAAGTAGAAATGAACATGATCACCTAATTTGCCCTAGACCTTGGCGGGTGAAACAATGAATAAAGAAGCCAGAATACTAGAAACAGGATACAGTATTTTGTCTTACTGTGGGATTATTTTCACTTTCACTTTCACTTCGCTTGTTGAACGTACACTGGACCTTTCCCAGTTTTTATTCAAACCGATGTAAGCGGGAATCAAGTGATTGGTTTATTCGTTTTTTTACGTTTTATCAACCCTTTGTAGATTATTTAAAGCCAGAAAAGTTAGTTTGTAAGTTTTTTTTTTGTGATGGAGGAGACATAATAATGGATACAAGTGATATATGTCATACTAATTAACCCATAGCTGGGGGAAAAGGGGCGGATTCATACTTCTCCCAAGGGTATTTGCGCGTGAGTGAATATAACAAACTCATTGGGAATTGAAATACGGTTGTCCGATTAACAATTCCGAGACAAAATCTATTATACCACCCGTACATCCAAGGACCTTATATTCCAAAGCGGCCACCCATCTAGGTACTGACCAGGATCGACGTTACTTAATTTCAATGATCGTACGGAAATCGTTGTTTTAACGTGATGTGGCCGTAAGGCTCACTAACCTATGCTGCGGTTGTATGTAAATAAAATATGGCGTCATTCGAAAAGTTTAATTATGCGTACGCACTCAGTAAATGTGTCACTGTTTTGGGCTGTCACAAATTCTTGTCTTATTGTCCGCTGTTGGAAATAGGACAAGAAAACAAGGCTTCGGTGATAAAAATTGCATTTAAAAGTATACAGAATAGAAGAACTCTATTTTTTACTAAAATATCAATACAGTCAGGGAAACCCAACAATCATATTTAACGCGGAATTGAGTTTGAATTCCGGTTGGGCTCATTGCAGTCATTTCCGCGCAAATACCTGTGGAAAAGGTATGAGCCTATCTCTTCAGAGCTATGGTCAAAAAAACAAACAAGACATACTGGGTCCTTGGTTGGAAAACAGTCTACCGCAGAAAGACACGGCAACCTGCTGCAGAAAAATCTTTTGCCTACTCTGTCATGAATCGAAAAAGACATGATCGCCCAAGTGTGGATGACGTATGGCTCTTAACCGACTGATTGTATGAACAATTAGGTACACATAGATCTCTGTTTCAAAGAGGGACGGAAAATGTGATCTTTCATCTAAGACAGTGGTTCCCTAACTTTTTTTTTTCTGGGCTGCATTTTCGGAATTAAAATTTGCTCGTGCCTCACCAAATTAAATTTGATAAAAAGTACATTTAAAAATAAAAACAGAGAGAGGTTTAAGGGGAGATAACCACTGATTTGAAGTCAAATAACTCTCTCCTCCAATTTGCGAACCCTAGTTACTATATCCTTAATACTTGATATAATTCAAAAATATCACAATGATAAAATCAGTCAATAATTATTTATAACTATTTATATTGGGACTCATACATGCAGTTACAAGAAATCCATAATAATATTTTAAATTTTGAAATCATATATATATATATATTTGGTATATGAATTTTTTGAAACTGTTTCTAAATCTTTCATTGTCTTTCAATCATTCCGCCTCCCCTGCTATCCTCTTCTGCCGCAACTATGAAGCACGCTGCTCCGTTTGGAAATCAGTGATTTAAGGGATCATAGGAAGTGATGAATTTTGTTTTTATTAAGATATTAATCAGCCTATGGAAATGCTTTGTTGGACGTTGGCCATCTACTGATCTCCCGTCTTTGCCGTTCATGATGAGGAATGGATTATTATCCTACCGTCTTAGCCCAAATACGTCTTGCTAGGGATTTACAGCACCTAGTATTCCTAAGCGGCCACCCATCTAGGTACTCAACGGTGTTCCACTTCTGTGATCGAACAGGAACCGGTGTTTGAACGTGATATTGCCGTTAGCTTTTATTAAGACCATTTGTTAAATATATTAAGACTTAAAAAAACAAGCTTCAGTAAGGAACATTCTGACTGTTCTTAATATTCATGGCTTTCACTAGGCTTTGGCGACGATCACATTTCGCTTTTATAAACTATAGACATTTTCTTAGCTTAGTAAAAGGACCGATGTATATTGTAGTATCAAATGGCTCGATTTCCACGACAGATTTGCTATAAAAAGTAAGCAATGTCGGAACGGTAATGATGTAGGCGGTAACGGTTATGCTTCAAATTATTACAGAGACTCTTGAGTAGGAATAATTTTCGATCGGAATGCGTTTATTTATAGCTGTTTTATAGTGTTGTTTGTTAACTGTTTTTTTTAATTCATTATTGATAAATTAATTATTTGTTGTTCATTATTATTATTATTATTATTATTATTATTATTATTATTATTATTATTATTATTATTATATTTACTTGGGTTTTATGCGTGTATCATTAGTAGTTTTTTTATTTTTTTAATCATTATTCAATTTATTTAGAATTTTAGTTTATTTTAAATTTTTTCGTGCATTGGTTATCTTATTTGTTTAGGATTTTGTTTTGTCTATTTATTTTATATTAGATTTGTCTAAAATATGTTACATTCTCGGCGTTGTATATATATATATATATATATATATATATATATATATATAAAAGTGAACATAGAAGTCAACCCTTAGAGGCGACAGTTTGTTTCATGCTATATGCAATCGTCAACGATTGCATCTAACATGAAACAGACTGTCGCCTCTAAACGTTGACTTCTATGTTCACTTTTATATTTACACACGCTCTATCTCTGATATTGAGCACTTTATCCCATAAATATAGCACATCCTAAGACTATATTTCTTTATATATATATATATATATATATATATATATATATATATATATACGACGCAGAGAATGTAACACACACATATATAATCTGTATATATATATATATATATATATATATATATATATATATATATATATATGTTAAATTCTCTGCGTTGTATATAAATATATATATATATATATATATATATATATATATATATATATGATGTATATATATATATATACATATACAGCATATACATATATATACAACGCAGAGAATGTAACATATGTGTATATATGTATATATATATATATATATATATATATATATATATATATGTTTGCATTTTTCACTGTGCTATTTTACTGGATATTCGTTTCTAGTTTTCCATTTTAAATAACGCAGGAAAATTCGTTTTCGGGTCTGCATTTCGAGATAAGTTCTGATCATTTGTTTGTGTTGTTATTGTAATTTGATTTTCTCCTCCAGACATAACTTTGGGATTTGTTGCTAGAAGCTGATGATGTTTTTCCTTATTTGCTATGGTATTTTTGGCGTAATTTGTTTTTCGAGTTTAATTTTCCATATACAATATGTCTATCATACAAATATATATATATATATATATATATATATATACATTTGTGTGTGTGTGCGCGCGTAAAGATAAAAAGCTTGAGAGTGAGGATAGAGATAGAGAGAAAGAAGCAAAGAAAATGAAATTAAGAATTTATTTATATAAATTTTTCTTGGAGATTTCTTTTTAATACTGATAAAGAAATTCTAATAATATAGAAAATGAAGAAAGATGGTAAAGATGAGATTATTCTTGTGTAAGACATATATCAATACACAGCAACATTTTTCTCTTATTTCCAATTTGACGTTTGTATGAATTTCTTATCATTTATATAGAATTATATTCTAATCACCCTACACTAATACGGAACGTTAAAAACAAGTTAATATATTCAACAGAAAGTAAAGGGCAGATAATCAGGAAACGATGAGCCGTTTTTAAAATGAAATGCTTTTCATCCGTCTTGTAAAATCCCTGACACGTCTATCCAAATCCCACTATCCCACCAAAATAATTAAGTAAAATAGAATAAAATAAAAAATAGGAAAGAAAGAGTAGGAAATTTACTGATAAATATTCAATTCCTGCCGCATCCACAAATCTGTTTAATGATTTAAACGGCCGTTTCTTTCTCTTTTATTTATTGATGTACGAAAACTTTGATAATGGCATTCAATGAAGATAAATATACTGAGTCCGCCAAAAAATGTATTGATATTCTAATCGCAGACGCGATTAATACAAGTTATGTTTGGACTCTACAATCCCAAGAGATGCTCAAAATGGTGGCCTTTGGCTTCCAGAAATTTATTAGTACGGCGAAGTACTAGTAGGGTAACTTTGGCCCAAATTGGGATTGCTGCACGTGCATATTCAATTTCTTGGCTAAGGGCCGACAATGTAGTCGGTTTTCTACGATACAGAACATTCTTTAGGACTTGTTGATACTACAGCCATGAGGGTAATGTCATCTATCGAGAAAATACTACATGAAACAGTGTTATATTAATTTGATAAAACTATCAATGACAAGTTTTTAATTTCCTAAAGTGTGTATACATTTTTTGACAGATACTATATATATATATATATATATATATATATATATATATATATATGTGTGTGTGTGTGTGTAAATTGGACCTTGCAGTCAATACTGAGAGGCAACAATCTGTTTCATGCTTAAACACACTCGTCAGGCCACACACTATCCCTGATATTGAGCATTAAGTATAGCATACCTTAAAAATATATTTTATCATATATATATGAATATAAATATGTTACCTCTATAACTGATATTAAGCGCTTTCCAATAAGTACCGCGCATATATAATATATATATAATATATATATATAATATATATAAAAATTGCATATATATATATATATATATATATATATATATATATATATATATATATATATATGAAGAAAGAACAGTAAGATATATAATCCAGTGTTCTTATAGATATTTTTATTTTTACAAAATAGTGCACAATGTAAATTTACAGACCATTAATATTATAAATTAACTGATTTAAAATATGTTTTTTTCGCTACACAGTTCTAATCATGTTTCAAAAATGGAAGCTAAAAGCTTCGAATTTAATTTTGTAATTACATTAAAAAGATTAGTTCCATTTCATCTTTAAAAATAAGTTACTCCAAAATTCGCTTGAGGATGAAATGGAACTAATGTATGTATAAATTGATATCATTTCGTAACTTGAATAATTAGAGTAATTCTCGTTCAGATGATCTCAAATGTAGACAGGATGTCTAGAATTAACTCAAAATTCGACGTTTCAGGTACAGAAATGCCATTCACTGGGAAAAAAAAAGACGTTTGGGTGTTAGAGTATGCACGAACACAATCGAATAGGACTGGGCAGCGTGCATCTGTGATACAATTTCTTTAAACTGCACCAGTATAATTCTCGCTCTATCTCCCCCCCACTCTCTCACTCACTCACTCTCTCTCTCTCTCTCTCTCTATATATATATATATATATATATATATATATATATATATATATATATATATCATGATTTGTTTAAACTACACCAGTATAATTCTCTCTCCCCCCACTCTCTCTCTCTCTCTCTCTCTATATATATATATATATATATTAGTTTGGTGCAAAAATATTGTCGTTTTTTGACGTTAAAAATACGTCAAAAACGACATTATTTTTGCACCAACCTAATATATATATATATATATATATATATATATATATATATATATATATATATAATCATGGTTTGGCTTTTCAAAACGAAGATTAAGAAGGAGTCTGTACACCTCGATTGTAGGCACGTTTGCCCAATACGGTACAGGCATACACGGTTTTAGCAATTGCAGCTGAAAGCCGACGTGAAGTACTACCTCCTCTGCCTCTTGTTCCTGAGAGCGGCCCTGCAGGTATTTTCAAAGAAGGAGGCATTATGGTTAGTGGTGAGACGCCAGGAGTCACAGTTCTCAGCTAGGGTTGACCATTGGCAGTCGTTGTTGTGACCGGCACTGAAGGGTTTTTCTTTGAATCGCTTATTTAGTGCTCCTCTGCCGCGATAGCCGGTGGAAAAATCGCCGTAGAATAACATTTTAGTCGGGCGATGATTCTCCATCCTGGAAACGTGTTCAATTAGGACACGTTTAAATACACCCGAAAGCTGGGACTTCAACAACATGGCCTGGATGGTATTGATCTTTGCTTTTTCAAGGACTTCAATATTGGTGACGAAATCATTTCAGCGGATTTTAAGGATTGTGCAGTCGCAGCTCTGGTGGAACCGTTCGAGGAGTCGCGGGTGGTGTCGGTAGGTGACCCATAACTCTGAGCCGTATAGGAGAGTGGCGAGAACGATAGCTCTATACACCCTGATCTTAGTAGCGTTCTTCAGGCGTCTGTTGTGCCTCATACACCTAGTTGTGCCATATTAATGCGATTAATGGCGAAATCACTTCGCTAGTAGAACATAATGTATGCATTAAAATACTGTTAATCCATTGAATGATGTGATCCTCATTTATAAAACTCTTGTCAGATGTTTCTAGTGTATATTTTTTCAAGTTAAGCAAGTACTTTCGAAGATCCATGTCTTCATCGTCAGGCTATAATCTTTTCTTTTAAAGTTATGTTCTACTAACGAAGTGATTTCGCCATTAATCGCATTAATATTGCTGATTGATTCTATATATGATTATTTCTTTATATATAAAATATATGCTGCCTAATTTAATATATATATATATATATATAATATGCAAACAGTAATATTAATACAATTTTGATAGTTGAGTTTAAGTTCCTTTTGACTTTATTCACATTGGTCTTTCTCTCTCTCTCTCTCTCTCTCTCTCTATATATATATATATATATATATATATATATATATAAATGAAACGAATTTCAGTCGCTGTGTTTAAATTTGTGATTCTGGTTGAACGAAATAGAGAAAATTTTAGAGTGTAATTAAAGTATGTTGCGGGTGGCAAGAGGTGTAACGTGAGTCGTCCAGATAGGCATGTAGTGGTATGTCCAATATATTTATTCATTAATGTGCTTTGATCAGTCTGCATGGACTGACATGTCAATAAGAAGATACATTTTGTTTCTGCGGTCTCTTAAAGGATGTGAATTCATTAATAATATTGGTTCTCTGTAATTTAGATCTTGAAGGTGAGTTGTTGTTGACTTAAGGTTAGCTGTTTAATTTTCTTTATATATATATATATATATATATATATTACAATTTTTGGATGAATCTTTAACATGAATTATTCTTCTATGTAGTTTTATTTCTGCCTTCAACATTATTATTTTTTCGCAAGATATGCACTGAGAGTTTTACATTTTTTCTGATATTTAATAGATTATTTTTTCTTCTTGGATTAATAGGAAACTACTTTAATGTCTGGCTTTCTTATTGTTTAAGATATTCGAAGAATATCAGAAAAAATATTACGACGTAGACGGAAAAAATATCGTTGAAGTTTCAGACCAAAAGATTATGAAATTAAAATCCTATGAAGAATCTAACAATTTTATAGGATATGAGTTTAGCCACCTAAAAATATTACACTGAAACTTCTTCAAGAAGTAAATATTTATAAAATCCTTTATCGGAACCAAACAAAATACATTTTTTAAAATCCGATCACCAAAAAGGTTATTTGTTTTTTTTAAAAAAAAGTTTATTTCGAATTCTTGTTTATTTAATCAAAAAGACGATTTCTGTTAAACAATAAAGGGTGAATTTTGACTTGAACGAACGCCGAATTATTGCTATGGAAAAACAAAACAAAAAGCGATATTATTTTTCCTCCGACAGAAATATTTTTTCTCCGTATATTTTCAAGGAAATAAAGTTAACGTGAGCTTCGCTTCTCGTTGTTCCAAGGATTCGGTACAAGAAATGAGGTGGATTTTTTAATGTCAGGATTTATGAATTTTCCAATCACTAACTTGATTTAAAAAATCAAACAAAAAACCTATGTGCATTGTAAAGTTCTGTTCTATTTCTGTGTCTTTTTGTCTCTAACAAACACATACACATATTTACATGCATTCACATCCATTCATGCGTAATACACACACAAGTCTATCTATCTCAATCTTTTCATATCTATCTATCTATCTATCTATCTATCTATCTATCTATCTATCTATCTATCTATCTATCTCAATCTTTTCATATCTATCTATCTATTCGTTGTGTTATGGGCGACGCGGAGCTTTTGTAAACTGAAAATATATGCCGCATCCTTGACATTAAGCAGCTAATTTATTTCTTTCAGAGAATTTCAAACAAACCAATATTATGTGAGATGAGGCCACGATTTTTCTGGGCATCAGGAAAACAAACTAAGATGGCGGAGCGTGATCCAGTGGCAAATATTTATACGCCTAAGAATTGTAAGATACAATAAAATTTGACCCACGTACGTACGGACGTGTAGCATTTGGTATAAAAATGCTATATATTATCACCTAAATATCTAGTATTTCAGTATTATTAAAATCCTGTCAATCACTTTATAGTTTCGACAGTTGTAACTACAAAGAAAGCATAAACTACACAGGAAATAATAATAATAATAAGGAGGCAGAGGATTAGTTCAACTAGAACTGTCCTACAAAACTACAACAATTGGCCTCCAAAGATACTTGGAAACTACAGAAGACTGGATGATGGTATGCGTCAAGGAACATGAAAGTAGTAAGCATCTTTACTCCGTAATGAAAGAAGCCAACAAATTCAAAATGGAGTTTCAAATGGGCGTAGAGATGCAACTACAGCACAATACACCGGCTGAAACTGCAAAATACTTAAAAAAGACAGCAAAGACGAATGCAACCGACCAGATACAGAAGCGATGGCAAGATAAACCGCTTCATGGCCAATACTCTGCCCGTACCAAACAAGCTGACGTAGACAAAATCCGTACCCATCAGTGGCTACGTAGTGCAGGGTTGAAAGCGGAAACTTGCGGACCAATGCTTGCTAACTAGGAATTATCAAGCACATATACTAAAATATTGTGTCAGCCCAAAATGCAGATTCTGTGATAAATAACCAGAAACGATTGATCCTCTTGTATCAGGTTTGCACGATGTTGGCACCCACTGAATATAAAACCCGACATGACAGGGTGGGCCAATATCTGCACTGGAAAATCTGCAACTTCTACAGGAAGGAAACTGAATGAAACTGGTATGAACACCACCCAGACCCGGTTACGGAGATAGGACCTGTTACAATTCTATGGGACTACACAATACACACTGACAGAACAATCAAAGCCAACCGACCAGATATTGTTATTAAAGACCACAAACAAAAACGGTGCCTCCTTATTGATATGGCAGTTCCTGCTGACTGCAATGTATCTTTGAAGATATTCAAAAAGCTGTCAAAATACAAGGACCTTGAAATAGAAATCTCGAAAATGTGGCATATGGGAACATCAACAATCCCTGTTGTAGTTGGAGCCCTAGGACTGGTTGGAAAAGATTGCAGTAGACTAATTGAAGGGATTCCTGGAAGTCCATGCCTCAAGGAGATACAAAAAATTGTTCTGACAAGTAGAGCCAACACTTTACGAAGGGCTTTATCTATGTAATTTTTTTTTGTCAGTGGAAAGTGTCATGCTGCCATTTCTAACCTTAGGTCCCTGGGCGGGACCCGGAAAGAAATGTGTAAACGCCAGAAATCAAAGAAAAACGAGAGTACGTACAACTTCCTTGAGAAAAGCAATTTATTCCTTACAGAACAGAATGGATGTAAAAGAGGAAGTTACGGGTCCAATTAATTATCAATAAGGACCAATTAATTATCAATAAAATAATATTGGAAAAGGTGAAAACAAAGAAAAGAAACTTATCGATATCATGGATCGACTGCAGATAAGGCGTTCGTCAGTGTATCACACTCATGGATAAAGAAGTGCCTAAAAATATACAGAGTATGCCCCACAACAGTCAAATTCATAACGGAGGACATGAAAAACTGGAACTACATTAAATCTAAACCATACAAACGGGTCATTAACATCGTGACCAACCAACATCAAATGCAGAATCTTCCAAGGAAATTCATTGTCACCACTAGTCTTCTGCTTTGCATCAGCGCCACTCAACTGCCTACTGAACAACAGTAGCTATGGGTACAAGTCAGAGAATGGCAAACTGAATCACCTATTCTATATCGATGATTGTAAAACGTTTACCAAGGATGACAACCAGCAGAAAAAACCTACTCGCCATTATCTAAACCTTCAGCCAAAACATTAGGATGCAGTTCGGAATCGACAAATGTGCTAAAGTCACCTTCAAAAGCGGAAAACTAACGAAAACTACAGATTTAGACCTGGAGATGAACAACAAAATTAAGTAACTAGACCAAGATGATATATACAAATACTTATGAATTAATGAAGGAGACGGAATACAACATTCAATTATGAAGAAAAACACATGAAAAGAATATTATAGGAGAGTGCGTTTGATACTAGAAAGCAAACAATGGGACCAATAAAATAGAGGCTTATCAACAGCTTAGCCATACACGTAGTAACATACAGCTTCAACATTATTAAATGGAAGTTGAATAACATTAAAAGATCGGACGCCAAGACCAGAAAAATGCTTACCCAAATGAGGATGCACCGCTGGAAATCAGATGTTGATGGTCTGTACATACCAAGAGCTTCAAGAGATCGAGGTCTGATCCAACTTGAACTAACTAAAAACAATCGGATTGGAAGACTACCTCACAAAAACCAATGACCCTCACCTACAAATAATAAAACACCAAATCCACTCCATCAACAAAGAAGCTACACTCTTCAAGAAACAGCTTAATATACCATGATAATAATAATAATTTATTTGTGATAATAATAATAATAATAATAATTTATTTGTGATAATAATAATAATGATAATAATGATAATACTTATAATAATAATAATGATAATCAAGATAATATAATAATAATAATAATAACAGTAATAGTAATAATAATTATTATCATGTTAATAATAATAATAATAATAATAATAATAATAATAATAATAATGCATTGGAAGAAGCAATGAATCCTTAACGCATGCACGCAAAAAGGAATAAACTAATGAAGTATATAGTTTCTTAATGTTTTATCGCTAAGATTTCATACATTAAAATGTAGAAAAATGAAGAAGGAACGAAAAACAAACAAAGATTCCTCGGAATATTACATTATTTTCTATCTTGTCAAGCATGTTCGTCTGAAGAATTTGCCACGCTTTCAAGGGGCCCGTGCTTCGATCTAAATAATGAGCAATTCTGGCAAATGTCAAGCGCCAGAAGAAGGAGAAACAGCAAGAACAAAGAAAATGTTATTGACGAAAGGCGTCAATTGAGAGGTAGTTAACCTTTGAAATTGAAATTCTTGCAGTCGGTTAAGAACATGAAGAAAGAAGGTGGAGATAAAAGAAGGAGACAACAAAAGAGAAAGAAAGAAAGAAAGAAAGAAGAAGAAGAAGAAGAAGAATGGAGACGAAAAATATAAGAATTAGTCGGAGGAGGAGACAGAGAAGAACAAAGCAAAAAAGAAGGATAGAGAAAGAAAGAAAGAAAGAAAGAAAGAAAGAAAAGGAAAAAGAAACGTTCAGAAGAAAGAAAGACAAAGAAGAAAACGAAAGAAAAAGAAGAAAGAATATAAAAAGATGGAGGATAGCAAGAGGCGGAGAAGGAGAAGATAAACAAATAAATAAAGAATGAAAGAAAGACAAAAAAAGAAATTAAAAACAGGAGGTGGGAAATAACATCAATAATAATAATGATGGGAAAATTTTATGATAAAGTGGAAAAGTTTACGTGTGAAGCATTTCATTTTTCAGAACTTTATCGGACTAATTTTGTTATGTTGGTAAGACAACACATGCGCACAAACGAGGTGTGCTGGGAATTTCAGAATTTTTTTTATCTAGTCGAATACATTTAGAATCTTTTTCTTTTTCTTTCCATCACTTTTGTGAGTAGGTATTCCACATTATAATAATAGAAAGAATGGTCCAATGCTATAAGATCCAGGACGCAAATTTACTGTAGACGACCTTGCGATCAAGGCACTTTCTAGACATTTACGTCGTATGAATTGATAAGAGTAGCATTTTTTTTATGTTAAAATTGTGATCAGTCTCATTACGGTGGGCAACCAACGTATTTGACGTATTATTTTGTAAAATGTCCCTTTTGTATTCATATAATAATAATAATAATAATAATAATAATAATAATAATAATAACAATAATAATAATAACAAGATGGTACATACAAATACTTAAGAATTAACGAAGAAAACGGAATACAACATTCAATTACGAAGAAAAAGATCCGAAAAGAATATTATATGAGAGTGCGTTTGATACTAGAAAGCAAACTTAATGGGGGCAATAAAATGGAGGCGTATCAACAGCTTAGCCATACAGGTAGTAACATAAAACTTCAACAAATTGAAGTGGAATAACATTAAAAGATTGGATTCAGACCAGAAAAATGCTTACCGAAATCAGATGTTCATAGGCCAAGAGGTTTAGGCAACCGAGGTCTAATCGAATTTAAATTAACTCTAAAAAGTACAACAATCGGATTGGAAGCGTGTCTCACAAAAAACAATGAACTTCTACAAATAGTAAAACACTAAAATCATTCCATAAACAACGAAGCTGCACTCATCTCGAAACAGCTTAATATACCTGAAACTCTACCAACAAAAAACCAAGCGAATACCATCTAAGCCAAACGAGTAGAACAGAAAGCAAAACAACTTGGCCAAATGAAATGGCAAAATGCGAGGACAAGGCGTTGCAGAGTAAAAACCTAAAAAGAACGAAAGGAGATATGGGCCAACAGAAAACACACCAGTGACTGAGGAGCACCGGGTTGAAAACTGAGACAAGGTCTAATTATTGCAGCTCAGGACCAAAACCTCGCAACCATATCCTATCATTGTCACATGGATGGAACTAACCCGAAAATGCAGGATCTGCGGAAAATATGATGAAACTGTAGACTATATTATCTCAAGATGTCCGGAACTATCAAAAAATGAATACACCCACAGACATAACATGGTAGTGACATATGTGCACTGAAAGATATGCAAGAAGCACAAAATCGAAACCACTGAGAGATGGTATGAACACCAACCAAACATAGTTACCCAAAATAACGATGTAACTATCCTCTGGGACATGCCAATTCAAACTGACAGGGAAATAAAAGCCAACAGACCTGATATTATCATAAAAGACAAGAAATTGAGGAAGTGTATACTTGTTGCCATAGCAGTACCATCTGAGAGAAACACCTCCATGAAAATTATCGAGAAATTGTCCAAATACAAGGGCCTGGAGATCAAGATTAACAGGATGTGGGGAATGAAGACTGAGACTGTACCAATAGTAATCGGAGCACTGGGCCTCGTGAGAAAAGGAATCGACAATTTTACTAACAGTTGTAGGGGTTGCCAGAAGATCGCCCTACTAGGAACATTCCCTATACTAAGAAAAGTACTATCAATCAAACGACATTTCTCTTATAGGGCCTAAGGACCATAGTTTGGACTCGACTCTACAGGATACAAAGCAGGAAACATAACATACACAAATAATAATAATAATAATAATGATAATAATAATTATTAAAATCATGTTAATAATAATAATAATAATAATAATGAGAAGAAGAAGAAGAAGAAGAAAACGACAAAAGACTATAAGAATAAGAAGGAGTAGTATGTAGAGAAGAAAGGAAGGAAGGCAGACGAAAAAGAAGAAAAGAAAACTAAAGCGCTGAATAATAAGTGGCGGGAAGTATTTCAATATACCCACTGAAGAGAGAGAGAGAGAGAGAGAGAGAGAGAGAGAGAGAGAGAGAGAGAGAGAGAGAGAGAGAGATTTTCCTTGATGAAGATGGGACCGTCTGGATTTCTTCTCTCTTAAAGTTTATTTTTTATCTACTGCTGACGAAAACAGATTTGGAGAAATGGTTTTATCTCGTCTTTGAGAAATTAAGAAAACACATATTAACGAGAAGAGAAACAGACGAGGCTTATATTTTCGTTGACCAAAACAAATTGGGAAATATAAACAGGGAACGAACACTTTTTGAGGGTCGAAGATATGAAAACAGATCCTGTCGTTGCCGAGTAGGTGATCTCGTTTATTTTTTATTTGTATACGTTATTTTTATAGAAACAAATATTTAAGTAAATGCCCTGTTTATAATAAACAGTATTAACAGCATTTACCGGCCTGAATGTCCGAGAAATTTTCATAGAAAATATGCGTCCTCCGATAGGAATCAAACCTGTATCCTATACGGAACCGTCATTTAGCCTAACGTGCCTTAACCGATCGATCCACGGAGGAGAATTTGCTTAGCAAGGTCGATTTTACTGTATTTAAACACAGTTCTCCATGATTTTCTCTCATACATTCATATCTACTCAATGCGTATCCAAATGTAAACAAATGACGTCACACATTATGAAATGGACAAAGTTCGACAATTATTTTAAAGACATTTTTATTTGGTTTATGTTTTCGTTAGATATAAATAAGTTCAAGAATGGAGAAATAATTTTATCTCTTCCATGACGAAAAAGAGAATTAAAATTAATGACTAGAATAAACTACGCTTTTTCGGCCACACAATTTAAAAATTAGATTGTCACAAAAACAGTTATGCCTGCCCTGAGAAGTAGGCTGAAGTGGAATACTGAGAAGGAAAGAGGGAGTATTTGGTGCCGCCAGTGTTGAGTGGTGGTGCGAGATGTGAAGTGAAGCAGGTTAGAGTTTAGGGGAGGAGCAATCCCTGTAACTACACCCGAGAAGGTGGATAATTCTCCAAATTTGGAAAGTTGATTAAGAAGTTAGAAATAAAGAACAAAGAGCTCTTATTTGGATTAATGTGGAAATCACGAATCCCAAGAACCTTTCGGCCGCACGCCAGTTTTAGGCCGAAGTGCATATAAGCAGATAGCTTTGAGAGCTTGAAGACTTGGGCTGCGAACACCGCATCGAGTGCCTCTGGAATCCATGTCAGCTGCCCAGATTTCCTAATTCCGAATAACTTTGAACCCAAATTATTAGGCGAGACACAGTGTCACTATAGAGATTAATGCGGGAAAGGTTAATATAAACTAATTCAAAATTGACCCAATGAATTTTTCGTTTTTATTTTTTTGTCGTGAAGATATTTTCCTTAATGTAACACCTACCACGGCTCGAACCAGCACTGCGTTTGCTACGACAATCGATCTTCTACTGCTCTGAGATCAAGAACATGACGTGGGCAGAATTGGTGCGAATCGTAGCGGCCAAGGACCAACAGCCGTCTTAGACCTGCGTAAGCATTGATTAGCACAGAATTAGCCCTGTGGTTAAAACGTCGTCCTAAAACACTGAGGACCGAACCACTAAACGATAATGGCTTGGAAATGTTCATCTGATAGCCGTGTTCCACTTCCTGTTGGGTTTGTTAAACTCACTTACGCGCAAATACTCTTGGGAAAAGTACGAATCCTCCTTTTGTATTACTAAACCGTTATTATCTAAAAAAACAAAAAAACAAAAACAATTCTTACAATCTAAAATATTTTCTGGCTTTAAATAACCTGAAAATGTTGATAAACCGTAGAAAATGAATCAGTCAATATTAAATTAAATTAACAAATAATAAATAAATAAATAATAAATTAAATTAAATAAAATTAATAAATTTATAAAATGGACGCAAATAGTAAATAGTTGAATTTCTAAAACTTTCCTTTTTCTTAAAGTGGCTAACTGCGTCTACAGAATTTTACTTCTTCAGAGAAAGAGAAGACTGGACTGGGGTCGATGCACCGGGAAAGAGAAAAAGCCGAAGAAAAGTTTGCATATCAACTCTTCATGGATCATTTAATGTCGAAATTTAATTTTATTGAGAGTTTTGAAGTAATAAAAATACGTTATTCTACTTTCACAATTGAATACATGGTAGATGATGCTCATCTTTTGTGCATATACATGTTTTTGAGGACATAATTACTAGGGGTGGTGATGTGTTTTATGTTGTAGTTTTATTGAAGCTATATTTTGGAATACAGTTTAATTTCTTTAAGACATTGTAGGAAATTATAAGGATTAATGTCCTGAAAAAGTTCTTTCATGTTGGCTGTTTGGTTGATTTTGTTTAGAGGCATATCAATACCTCTATGGGTTATTTAATACTGGACTAAATATTTTGAACACAATTTTATGGCGTTAACTATATATATTTTGAACGCACTTGCATGTCTTCAATTACAGGTAAAATGTATTGTCGGTCGTTTTATTATAAAATGCATTGCTGCTTTAAAAATATATTTTTAGTCATTTTAGATATTGTTGGTAATTTTACTATAAATAGATATAATTTTAATAATAAAAATGTTGCTAGAAGTGGTGATGTGTGCATTTTATATTATAATTTTGTTGAAGTTATATTTTGGAATACATTGATTGCTTTAAGAAAATTGTATATTATATGGATTAATGATCTGAAAGAATTATTTTGTGCTGGTTATTTGGTTGGTTTTATTTATCGGCATATCAACCTCTGGGGATTGTTTAATGCCGAAATCTAAATACTTTTTATTCAATTGTATACCTTCAACTACAGATAAAATGTATTACTGGTAATTTTTTTATATAAAAATATACTTCTGGTATTTTTTTCTATATATTTTATGCTTTCATGGTGTTTTGCTGTTATTTGGGGGTTTCAGTATTTGTCCATAGCAAGGACCATAACAGGTGCTACCACCCTGGGTCAGGGTAGATTTGTGAACAACAAATTCAGAGGTGATTCCATGCTCCTCAAAACCTCCAATCTCCCAAACAGATGCCTTGCTGCCGGACGTAGTTTATCGTCATACCCAGATCTAGGAGGGAAGCGTGAGGGAAAAAACAAAAAACAGAAATAAGGATTAATTACTTATAGGAAATCCCTTAAAGATTTGCTGTCTGTTCAATTGTTCCACGGGATATCATTTGATCTTTTCCGGACATTAGAAGCATTTTACCCTTTCTTGAGAACGTGTGGATTCTAAAAGAACAACTTATCTGGCTGTTGATCCATGAACTCCTTTTGTCGGCATTTACAACCAACAAAATGTCAAAGGAACAAAAGCATACTGCTGGTCTTCAGGAAACCAGAGACAAGCATTTTATTAGAATCCGAATGAAAGCCAGCTAAGTTCCATTTTTGGAAATGTTCGCAAATAACACGATATTAATGGAATGAATTTCCATTTTAATCAAGTCCGTGATATTGTCTGGGCTTATCGCTTTCTGTTTATCCCATAAGCAGAGATTTGTTTTCATAAATACGCCAGGAAACTTTACAAAACGAAAAAGAATGAATTTAGACGCATTACGTCGCAGTAAAAACGAACACAGAATAAAGTATTTATCGAATATTAACAGCAAATAATCCCAAAGTCTTTTGTCAATGAAAATAAAGATAGCCCAAAATATTCATTGATTTAAAAAAAAAAAACTCATCTTCAAAAAGCTCATTCAACAGAGCTCGCAAGCAATTCATATTTTGTACAAATACATTATAGTAACTTGTTAACCCCAGGAAACTTTGTAGGGTACTGACATTTACAGGAGCAGGAATGTCCTTTATGGCACTGGCACTGGCACATACATGATCTAGTCTCCTGCTCTTGTCAATTATCTGATCTAAACATTTAATTTTGTCCAAAAAGAATTCATGCTTTTCGTCCTTCAGTTTGAATCTATAGTTCTGAATTTTTCTGAAAACTTTGAAAATATTCTTGTGTTCTTCAGGGTTTTCAATTTTCCGCGAAATATTAAGATATGCAACTGTAAAGTTCAGTCCACACAACATTGTGTCCATTACTTGCTGAAAAATCACTAGATAGACCGACCTTTACGCCGAGAGGCAAACGATTAAATTTGCGCATCCCACGGTGTGTATTTATGGTCAGTAATCTTGAACATTCGTCGTCTACTGGAATCTGAATATACGCGTCACTTAGGTCGATTTTGGAAAATATCCGACCCCAACTAAGCTGGGCAAAAACCTCTTCCAGCCTTGGAAGTAGATAGTGATAACTTTTGATGGGCATCGTTTAAGCCCGCGGAAAAATCCACGCAGACACGTATCTCTTTCGACTTTCTTTATATAAACCGTTGGTGAAGCCCAATCGCCATATTCCACCTTCGGTAAAACACCCATTTTTTCGAGTCTATCAAGCTCGTCATCAATTTATTTTAGCGAAGCAAATGGTATATTTTTATTTTTGAATACTTGTTGTACGTATTCTTTTAGCTCGAATTTAGCTTTCATTTTTCTTGCACCTTCGTAACACACCAGAAAATACGCCTGAGAATTTATTTTTAATTCTTTTAGACTTTCTGCTTCGTAATTAAAACCTTTCATTTTTTTTTTGGCAGAACGAATTGATTGGAATGTTCCATAAATTGAACTGTTCCAGCCACTCTCTTCCAAACAGGTTATTAGTTTGTTTTTTTTCATGACAAAAAGTCTTAACGTCAAAGTTTTATCTTTTAACGTTACATTTATCGTCAATTCGCCTTCGAATTTTATTTTCTGTCCTGTAACACCCCGAGCATCTTTTTTTTGGTAACTATTAACGTTGGTTTACCCAATGTTCTCCATGTATAAACATTTATTATATTCAAATCAGAACCATTGTTGAGTTGCAGTCTGATGATTTTGTTGTGGCTTTTTACCTGTACAAATTTTCTTATAGGAGATTTATCCACATTAATGATTTTAATAAAATTACTTACTCGTTTTTAAAATTTTGACTTATGGCGTTTGTTTTTATGTCCTTTTCTTCCACACCGGAAAGATTGTTTCTTTTGGTAAGGACAATCCTTATACCAATGTAATTCTCCACAAGCATAACCGAGGTCAGGAGTGATGTTTTTTTTTTTCCTTCTTCATTTTACGTTTTTTATGCACTTTTTTAATGTGCGAAACGCCGCTTATCTCAATATCTTTGGTATCTCGACGAACATTTATAAATTTCTGACAATCTTCTAAGTTTTGCAATGTTAAATTGGGTTCGTTTTCTAATTTAATTAAAATCCTTCTTCGGATTTCAGCGTCTTTTGTTGACACCAACCCTTGCACAAATATCAAGCATTTAAAATTGTCAGGGCTTAATTCCGTAAATTTGAACTTTTCACAATTTTCGCTCACAATGCTCGCGAACGTTGTAAAGTCGTCATCTTCGTTTTTCACTAAATTCATATTTGATGGAACAAAGACGTTTTCGGGCTGAATTCTTCCGAAAGCAAAGTAACCGTTTGTATAGATGTTAGGTCACTAGTCTTCTTTGGTAATACAGTGTAACCCGGATATAAGAGTTGTCCGGACCGGAGAAGTCGCTTATATCCGGGTTTATCTTATATCCGGGTTTGGTCTATTTTGTTTAAGCTCTAATTTGGGACCAGAGAATTGTTTATGGCTCTAATTTGGGACCAGAGAAAATCTCTTATAACCGGGTCTCTTATATCCGGGTTACACTGTATGTAGTTTATATATGTATTCGACAGCACCTAGTTTCCTTAGCAAAAGTCTGACCTTTTTATCGCTGGACCGGTTTGCACAGTCTTATACAAATCTTCGTATCTACGGAAATGTGACGAAAAAATTAACTCTTTTTCTGGTAGATAGTGAAATTCTGCAATCGCATTTATGATAGCGTCTTCAGAATATCCGATCTTCTGATTCGTGAACATTTTTCTTGTTCTACCGACATTTCCAAGAGTTTTTCGAATTTTTGTTCGTACCGTTTTTACTGTTCATCTTGCCGTTTGGCCATTTCAAGTAGTATCGTTTTAAAGTCTTCCATTTTGATTTTTTTCCCCCAATGAAACCTTGGTGAATTTTAATGTGCGATTTTGGCGATCTCTTTTTTACCAAAATTGTGCTGGTGAGCATTTCCTTGGTTTGCGGCCAAATTCTTGACACGAAAATGTCGGACTAGTGACGTTTTCTGATTTGGGTAAATCCTCGTCACTAAAATGTTGTACTTTGACTAATCCTTGACGCCAAAATGTTGTAGTTTTGGCTAATCCTCTTCGCCAAAATGTTGTAATCTAGGGAAGGTTACGAAATAGAATAATCACACGAAAGTTGGTAATAAACGATAATACTTAGGACACGAACAACACATATAAGATTCGCCAGAAATGTGTCAAGTAAATTCCACAACATAGCTTCAGCTGAAAACCAACATACAGTATTTACTACATGGGGACATACCCATTATCGTTCGTAGGTATGCTACATCAGGATCGTAATGATGGACTATATCCGGAATATAAAACACGTGATTGTCTTCTCATGAATAATACACTTTAATTTATAAGCAAGTAGTAGACTAAAAATAATCTGACATTATTTGTTATTACTATAAACATCTATACATAGTGGATACACGTGTTTGAATAGACGTCTCACTTTTATAAACAGGGAATTAACGTCTACCGGCCTGGAAAATCGAAAGTCTTAATAAAAAAAATATACCTCGGTAGGGACAGAACATGCATTGTCCTTACACTGGGGAAGCTACTTTTAAGTTTCTTTAGACTTTCATCTATGAAAAACATCACAGAAAAACAAGACTCAATTACCTTGTAAAGAAAAACACACCTCTCGTTAGGACCTTTCGAAATCTATATCTGCTCATTTTATTTTCGTAGCCGAAATGTAAACGAAGTAATTTATAAGGAATTAATGGATTTGTTTTCCTAATCTGAAATTATTTCTCATTATTATAAAAATTTTATATGTTGCGTACATATGTTTGATTAGACATCCCCACTTTTTTTAAAACAGTAAAATTAACGTTTATCGGTTGAGGCAATCGAAAGATTGAATAAAGTAAAACGTAAAACGTAAAAGCAAGAAACGGAGATATAATGTATACACTAAATACAACGTTTATAGTACGAAGGTCGGCTAAAAAGTTCATAGCCTGACCAAGATGTAAATATAAATAGACATCAATTTGTAGACTAAAAGGTAAACACACTTTGTGCAAATTAATTGAAACAAAACGAATAATTCCGTTATTATTTACTTTTTTCTCGTATGTTTCCAATGAAACATAACTCAAGGAAAAACATCCATTCCACAAAGTTGTTCCTTGCATATTGACCACAGATTCTCGATTGGATTTAAATCAGGAGAGTTTCCGGGCCAGTCTATAGTACTTTGATGTGCTCACTTGTAACGTTTGCTAGTGTGTTCGTTTAACGTTACAATTTTCATACGCTTCCTTAGAGTAACGTCCATCGCAGACAATGACCATAGCACAACTAATCGACAGTCGAGACAATAGTGTCTGGGCGTGAGAAAAATCTGATGTAATCACGGATGACGGAATATTTTTCAAGGCGAAATAAATTTCCTCATACACCCCGAAAATAGATTTATATTACTGCACAACATTTCAAATGACCTAATCCGAGGAAAAAATAGAAATCGATTACACCCTGTCACTTGAGTTGGTCTAAAACTGACCGAATGGTAAAAGAAAGGTAACTAAATCGGTTGTTTCAATTAATTTGAACAAGAACCTTTAAGAATATGTATATATCTCGTAAGTTTCAGTCACGTGCAAAACGAAATCGACTATTGAAAAAGGCTATGAACGTTTGTTCCAATATAAATGAAGTCGCTCTGAATTGAAATATCTGGAAAGAAATGTTGCGCAAACTCGCTATGCGTCACAAGCGGTAAAAATATCATCATATGATATGCGTGTGTGCGCGCGCATGCACCCGTGCGCATGTGTGTGTGTGTGTATGTGAGAGAGAGTGTTTGTGCGTGTTGCAGGTGAATTTTAAGCGGGCGAAATCGTCATATTGGTTCGGTAAAGAAAGGCTGACATAGTAATAAGAGATCTTTCACGCTATTGACTGCTGGGAAATATTTCGGATGCGGGTGACACGGATATTCATTTTTGTGAGGAATTAGAAAAATCAACAGCAGTGACGGAATCGGTTGAAAATTTGCCGTGGAATCATGAGAAAATAGTATTTATTATTAGTCAGTCATCGAAGCTGAATTTTCTCTGGTTCTAGTTATATAGGTGGAGGTGCGTGTGGTGTAATAAACAACGGCTCGGAATTATAAATCGGGAGAGCAGAGTTTGAATTCCAGTAGGGTAGGATTTGTATCTGGAAAATCAGTGTTGTTCTCAAAAATTATTAATTAAAATTATTAAAAATTCACTCGCAAGAAAAAAGTATTTACACAATCCAAAATATGTTTAGGCTTTAAATAACCCCAAAAGGTTGATAAACCGTAAAAAAAAAAATCAATCAAACAAAAAACAACTCGTTTGACAGTATTGGTATATTGGTCTTCTTCACAAGCTGAAGGTCTATGGTATCTCAAGTCGTATTTTTGACTTGATCCAAATCGTTTAATGAAGGATATGTTGAACGGATATATCAAATCGAATATTCCCAAGGGCCCTATCCGTGGCCCTATTTACTAATTTCCTTCCCAAAGTCATCAGTTCCCAACTCAGTATTTATACTGATGATACGACTATTTACACATATAAGTCCGATAGTTCTGATAATGAAAAACTGGCAACTAATCCCGAACATGACCTCCAATCAGTTAACTGTGACAAGAAAGAGTTTGTAAGTTTAAACGCCTCCCAAACGAAACTACTGTATTTTAGTTATCATAGAGAACCATTTTTGCTGTCCATCAGCATGGCTGATGCTAACATCCAAGAGAGCAACTCGTGGCCCATTCTTGGTCTCACGTTTTCCACTGCCATTAAGTGGAATGATGATATTAAATCAATTGCTAGGTTTGCTTCTAAGTAAGTTGATTCAATTCGTCCATTGAATATCGCTGCCACATCTCGGTTGGTGCTCCTGCTATATATCTCGAGGTCCTCGATAAAATCCAAATGGTCTGTAATATTATCAGTCCTGACCTGGCATCTCGAATTTGGTAAATTTCTTATCGTCTTGACGTGACTTCCCTATGTCTTTTCTATAAATATTTTCATGGCAATCGTTCTAATGATCTTTTCTTCTTAGCACCTCGACGGCATAAATTTAGTAGTATCAACCTTAGTATCAGCAGGTTTCATCGTTCTATTGCTGAAATAAGTAGATGTAACCGTATGTTCTATTCTAGTAGCTTTTCTCTCGCCCATCTCGCTTGTGTAAATCTCTTCTGATTTCTCTCTTTTTTGACACCTATAATCTTCAAAAGCTTAAATGCAACATCAATCGCCATCTTCTGACTCCCTGAATATTGTTATTTTATTGTTATTTCTCCTCACTAACGTTTTCTCATCTTCTTCCCATCTCACTAACCTCTTTCTCTTTCTTGGAAAGAAACGATTAAAAAAAATCAACTCTTTATATAGGTCTCCGAAAAAAATGGACCATCGTAGAATTTATTTAATGGCGGTCGTTTTGGCGTTTCTCTTAGCGAGAAATTTGCTTGAGAAGGCGTCCGCAATAAATGATTGGCTAGCCATTACTTTGCAACTTAGAGCTGTTGCTAATATTGAGTTATTAACAACAGCTTATCTCAGGTTGCAGACAAAGTAATGGGTAGCCATTCTCTATAGCAGACGCTTGGTCAGGCAGATTTGTAGTTTTTAGAGACCGCATTATCTGACATTAACAACAGTTTGAACAAGTCCAGTCCGCTAAAAACCCTCGGTCATGATGACTTGCATGCATCGACGGCTCCCAAATAGTTTCGTCTACACAATTTCACACCAGGCTTGGGTTAAACTGTGGCATGGTTTCTCAGTTTTTTTTCAAAGGTGCCGCATGCTGGGATCGCCTCTCCAGCCCGATAATATCAAGGAGTTACTTTTCTGAGAATCGACCACAGTGCAGTTCGAGCCCAGGTCTCATCCGCAGACAACAAATATTAAAAACATAATCTCAGTGGCAAATGGGACTACAAAGACGAAGATAGTGCGAAGCATTCATTTAATACTGACTTCACCACAGAATCTCAAGCCAAAAGGACACTGACGAAGATTGAATCCTGTTGCCTTATCTGGTCAGTTGCCCCTGATATTCATCTCGAGATGAGAGTTTTGGCGATTAACAAAGATGGCCGATCAAGAAGCATGCTCCAGGATTGAACAGCGTCAGTTATCAAGTTTTTGGTTGCTGAAGGGTGCAAACCAGTTGAAATTCATAGGAGAATGTCAACTGTGTATGGTGCCACATGTTTCAGCTAAAAAATGTCTACAAGTGGGCTAAATTGTTTAAAGAAGGACGGAGCAATGTTGAGGATGAAGACAGGTCTGGGAGGCCTACAGATGGGAGGTCTCTTGATGTGATCGAATCAGTCTGACAGAAGAACTACTGTGAACTGCTGAGGCAGGGCAAGAAATACATAACAAACGCAGGGGTCATCAGTCAGAAGGAGTCATCTTGCATCATGACAACGCAAGGCCTCACACAGCAGCCCAAACGGTTCAGGCCATCAACGAGCTGGGGCTGGGAACTACTCCCTCATCCCCCTTACAGCGCACACCTTGCCCCTTCATACTTTCACCTGAAGTCCTTATACCAAAAAATTCACCTTATTTATTGAATGACCCTCGTATCAAACAAAAACGGCAATGAAGATGGTCAAAATTAAATACGACAAATAAGGAAAATTTAATTAATTAATTATTAAGTTTTTCCAGCATCTTTACGTTTTTTCGTTTTGCAAATGTTTATACATATATATATATATATATATATATATATATATATATATATATATATATATATATATATATATGCATGGCAATATTTCGCGGTACACTAGTATTTTTTTAAGTCAAACAAGGCGGGAGTGCCACTAGGATGCAAGGGGTTACAGAGGATTGAGAACATATGTTGGAGGAGGATAGTTTACAGAGAAGGAAAGGGAACAAGGGTGTCAGATGTCGATTGACCTTACACTTGAATATTTGAAGGTTATAGTTGTCAGGGAAGCAAGTAAGAGGAAGGGAGTTCCATTGACGGGAAGTGCGAGAGAAGAAGCTGTTTGATTAGAAGAGACGGTTATATTTAACCGTTTTGACAATGAAAGGGTGGGGGCCGAGGTTCCAGCCTGGTATCTCGCTTAAATTCATGCAGTTTGGGAACCAGCGAAAGTAGCTCGTCGGAAGAGCTGCTTTGACAATACTTGTAGAAGAGACAGAGGGAAGCCACGGCACGACTGTGGGAAAGCGATTGTAGACTAGATGCCAGATCAAGACCTATCATCTTGCATATTCGTCTCTGGGTTTTGTCGAGGATCTCGAGACGTACAGCGGGAGCACCAGACCATATATGACACCAATATTCCCTGCAATGACGGATTGTTGATTTACAGACTAGAAGGATGGATTCAGACGGGAAAAACTATCTGGTACGACACAGAGAACCAGCTTTCCTTGCAGTAGATGAAGTTATTGATTGAATGTATTTATTCCAGCTCATGTCAGTGGACAGCGTGAGACCAAGCAGGCATAACGAGGGACTCTCCGGTGCCGCGGCGTAGCAGTTGAGAATCACTGCCCTATAAAAATGCCTCTATCATAATCTGAAAATCAGAATGCTGGTGGCACAATCTTAATACTATAAGATACACATATGAAACCGTATTGATGACAGGCAGAAAAAACGGTAGAAACTATTTCTATATGCTATGTCCCATCAGAATGTGGTTAATCATGGCACTCCAAAACTTTATAGTCCTTAGAAAAGATTGTTTTTTGCTATCTCTCCTAATTCTCGTTCTACCAACAATTTACACAAGCTTGTTCTGTAGCTTTCGCCTTGCTTTCTTCTGTCCCTTTTGCTTTGAATATGTCTTGTGAGTGCCAGATTTTCCAAGCCTTCTTTCTCCATTACGTAAACTAAATATTTCAACTGTCTCTTTCTGATGCTATGCGCAAGTGTCCCTTTCGTTTCCATTATCTCTAAAACTTCGTCGTTTCTCCTTCGTATTCTTTTCATGCTAATCTCAGCATCCTTCTGTAGAACCACATTTCTGTTGCCTCAAATCTGTGATGAGATGGTTCAACATTTACTGACATGTTCTTCTTCTTATGCCATGGCTCTTTATGAAGTTGGCGATCATGACTCTCCACAATTTCCTGTCCTTTGTAGCGCTTAGTAAATTTTGTCTTTGTGCTAGCTCTCCTATACCTTGTTCTGCCACCCATTTACAAAGCTCGATAAATAGGTTAGACGCTGTCTTTCTTTCTTCCTTCCTCTTGTCTTCAACCTGTACTGTGAGTATCAGATTTTCCAAGCACTTCTTCCTCATTATGTCACCTAGAAATTTCAACTCTTTCCGATGTTAAGTACAAGTTTCCTTTTTGTTTCCATTTTCTCTAAAACTTCGTCGTTGCTTGGCATTTTCAGCATTCTTCTGTAGAACCACATTTCTTTTGCTTCAAGTTTCTTCTTTATCTGCAAGGAATTTCTCAAGCATGAACTACCATGTAGGAGGACTGATACTTCGTAACAGTTCAGTACTCTTTTCTTTGTTTTCAATGAGATTTTATTGTATCTTAATACTTTGCTTAACTTTTAAAAGACATCTTTCGCTATTTCAATGCGTACCCGGATTTCGGTGCCGCAATTTTGTCATCCCCTATTAAAACATATATTTTAGATATTTAAATTTTTGCACTTGTTTAATGTTGATATCTCCAATTTGTAATTCGCATGTTGAACTGTTTCTTAGGAATCACTAGACAAGTTAATAAAGGAAAGCGGGAAGAATAGACGAACCACCAATTGTAAGCAGGCATAGTGTATAGTTGTCAGTAAAATGAAGAGCTTATGACGCGAGCTGCGAATTGGAGTTGTCAAAATTAAGCAATTACAAGAACTTAAATATTTGTGTTGTGTAGACAACTGCAACAGGGAAAGATACCTTCCAAATTCTAAGCAAAGTATCAGGAAACAGGAAAATTTCGTTAGGAACAAAGAAAATAGTACCGAACTGCTATTTTAATATCAGTCCTCCTATATGGTAAATACTGGACAATCTCACCACGGAGGAAAACTTGAAGGCAACAGAAATGTGGTTCTACAGAAGGATGCTGAGAATATCATGAACGGTGGATGTGAGAAATAAAGAAGTTTTAAAGAAACGGGAAACTAAATTGACACATATTAAGAATCAGAAAGAGACAGTTGATATTTCTAGGATGCATAATGAAGAAAGAGGGCTTGGAGACTTTAACATTCACAGGGCATATTATAGGCAAGAGAAGGGCACTCGATGTGGTATAATGGTTAGCAAGCTTGTTTCGCTAAATCAATTATAACTGAATAATGAGTTTGATCCTCACTGGGAGCCCCATACTTTCGGCCTTGTGCCACATCTAAGCTACGCTTAGAAAATCACCATACTGTAGATAAGAGAGGCAGAGGGAAATGGTGAGTAAGTAATCTATAAGGTTTGTGTAAATGGCTGGCAGAACATGGAGTGGGAGGGGCAGTAAAATGGCAAACACTGCAAAGAGCAACAAGTATGGAGAGTCATATCTGCCCACGTCCTGACTGGAGACGACACATAGAAGAAGAATATTCCTCTTGTGTGAATCAATAATCTCGAGTGTTACCGATCTGGCATGGAGCATTAAACACTAATCAGCCTTCATTCTAAGAAATATATGAACGGGTAGATAGCATGAATATTTATGCGTTGTTCACGTAATAATTTTTAGAATTAAATATTCTATAAAATAATGGCGAAGATATTTACATTCTAACGCCTGATTTCTCTGATTTTCCCAATCGTAAACGTGTATAATGCATTTTCCTTTTTGTGTGAATCAGTTGAAAGGTTTTCCTTCGCGTTTGGGCGCTTGAAGCCGCCATTTTATCTCCACTTGACTGTTTGCACAAAATCCATTTATTAGAGAAATATTGCAGTTGTATTCGCTTTGCGTTTCTTCATTTTGATTATTCATTTCAGCATTTATATGATTCGAGCCTTTAATGATGAACGCAGTTAAGCAGAGGGGTCGCTCTGTCTAAATATTCCAAATAAAAGCCACCAATAAAAATAAACCTGCATCAATTACTAATAATAATAATAATAATGAACAAAATGATTGACGTAACTCTTTCAATATTTTTTCAACAGGTAAGAGAAGAGCGTCATTTAAGAAAAGAAAAAGGAAAGAAAAAACAGTTTGACAATGTTAAGCAATATTTCGACGATATTAAAAAGCGGCTGTACGGATGATAATAATAATAATAATAATAATAATAATGATTTTTATCGAAACATGACACTTCATTTAGCTATTCTTGTATGTACCTGTTAGACCATTATCAAATTAGATGTCATGATGCTTATATTAGGGTTTACATATTTGCACTTCAGTCATTTAGTTTGTCGGTTATGTGCCTTACGTGATACATGCTTATGCGATCATGTATCTTTCGATACATGACAGACGAGGCAGATCTTTTCCCGCTGTAGGTTGCCATTTCTTTTTGCAGTAGACCAGTTGCCATACAAGAAACGGCAGATATGATCCTGCATTTCGGGTCAGTTCCATCCTTGATTATGTGACAGTGATAAGATCTGGTTGCGAGGCTTTGCACCTGAGCTGTACTACTACTCTTATTATTATTATTATTATTAAACAAAGTGTTTGACGTAACTCTTCCAATGTTTTTCAACAGTTAAGAGAAGAGAGCGATTTAAGAAAAGAAAAAGGAAAAAAAAGACAGTGTTTGACAATACTAAATATTTCGACAATATTGTCAAACATTGTGTTTTATCTTTTGTTTTTCTTTTCTTAAATGGCTCACTTCTTTTAAGTGTTAATAATACTACTAATATAGGTACCTCCATTAGGTCGCGTAAAAAAACAGCATATCACGATGAAGAAAGACCCATAACTTTAGCTTTCAATTAATAACGACATTTTGATGACAAAACTTTGTTTTCGTTGAGTTATGGGCCTTTCTTCATCGTGATATGCTGTTTTTTTACGCGACCTAATGGAGGTACCTATACTAATATTGATAATATTCGGTTGTCAATGTATTTTTTAAAATTTATTGCTACTTGGGCTTACGGCCACATCACTTTGAAACAACAGTTCCCGTACGATCACCAAAGTTAAACAATGTCGAGCCTGGTCAGTACCTAGATGGGTAATCACTTGGGAATACCAGTTGCTGTAAGCTTGGATGTGCGGGTGGTGTAATGGATAATGGTTCGGAAATATTAATCGGAGAGCCGAGTTCCAATTTCAGTTGGGTTCGTTATATTCACTTACGCGAAAATAGCCTTGGAAAAGGTAGGAATCCACCTCCTCTCCCTTCCCAACTAAGGGGCTAATTACTAACATTTCTATGACTAAACCATTGTTATTTTTGGGGGAAAGCGAATAAAACGGTTTCCTGTTGCCTTCTATATCGTTTTGGATACATTTGTCTTTCCCAAGACTGCCACTCAAGATTAGAAAGAATAACTACAACTGATGCAAAAACTCAATAAAAAAAATAAAAATAATAATAATAATAATAATAATAATAATAATAAATTGTTATTAAAGACCACAAACAAAAACAGTGCCTCCTTATTGATATGGCAGTCCCTGCAGAGTGCAATGTATCTTTGAAGATATTCAAAAAGCTGTCAAAATACAAGGACCTTGAAATAGAAATCTCAAAAATGTGGCAAATGGGAACATCAACAATCCCTGTTCTAGTTGGAGCCCTAGGACTGTTTGGAAAACATTGCAGTAGACTAATTGAAGGGATTCCTGGAAGTCCATGCCTCAAGGAGATACAAAAAATTGTTCTGACAAGTACAGCTCACACTTTACGAAGGGCTTTACCTATGTAACTTTTTTTTTTTTGTCAGTGGAAAGTGTCATGATGCCATTTCTAACCTTAGGTCTCTGGGCGGGACCCGGAAAGAAATGTGTAAACGCCAGAAATCAAAGAAAATAATAATAATAATAATAATAATAATAATAATAATAATAATAATAATAATAATAATAAATCACACCAGATTTACTGCCACTTCCAATTGTTTGAATATTCAACGAGGAATCTTTCAAGGAAACTCCTTGATTTCCCCGTCTGTCTAATCCCTCTTTAGCATGAACTGAACAATAATAACTATGAATACAAAGTAAAAAAGAAAGTATTTAATCCCCTATTCTACATGGGTGATATCGAACTCTTTGCCAAAGACGACAATGAATTGAAGTGTCACCTCAATATTGTAATATATTCCAGTGATGACATCGGTATGAATTTCGGATTAAATAAATGCGCAAAAGTAACATTCAAGAAAGGGAGAATTACAGAAACACAACAGATCTCGATTTTGTCACAGAGATTAGGGAACTGGAACAAGAAGAAGCCTTTAAATATTTAGGAATCAGCAAAGGAGATGGACTACAGCATTCCCAAATGAAAGAGAAAATAAGAAAAGAATATTACAGGAATGTGCGTCTGGAGTTAAATACCGAGTTGAATTCGCAAAACAGAATATCTGCCATAAATAGTTTGACTGTTTATACAGTTTCAACATCCTTAACTGGACCATAGCTGACATCGAGCGAGAAAGCTTTTCACTTGCCACCACGTGCATTATCTTAAGGCTGATGTTGATCATCTATATGTGCCCATATATATAAAGGAGGCAGAGGATTAGTTTAAAGAACTCTCTTACAAAACCACAACAATTGGTCTATAAAGATACAGTGGAACCTCAGGTTACGAATTTAATTCGTTCCTGAAGGCAGTTCGTAACCCGAAATGTTCGTAAACCGAAATGTTCTTAAATCGAAACGATTTTTCCAACAGGAATCAAAGTAGAGGAAAAAAGTCACATTAGAATAAAATTGAAAAAGAAAACCACGCCACAATACACGAATGTATAAAACACGGCGGTCAACACAGAAATTATTCCGATCGTTAATCCGGTTCGGCAATGTTGTTCGAGAACCGAAATTTTGTTCGCATTTTGATAACCGAAGCATTTTCATGTCGAATTTTCTGTTCGAAAACCGATTTGTTCGACACGTGAAACTTTCGAAATCCGAGGTTGCAATGTATCTGGAAACTACAGAAGACTTGATGTTGATCTGTGTCAAAAAAATGAAAGAAATAATTTTATTCAGTAATAAGGGAGCTGACAAATTCAAAATGGAATTTCAAGAGGGTGAAGAAGTAGAAATAAACCATAATACATCTACTGAAGCGGCAAAGAACCTAAAAAAAAGAAAACAAAAGCAAATGCAATGTACCAAATGCAGAAACGATGGCAAGATAAACCTCTTCATGGCCAATACTCTGCCCATACCAAACAAACTGATGTAGACAAACCCCGTACCCCTCAGTGGTTACGTAGTGCAGGGTTAAAAGCTGAAACGAAAGGTTTCTTGCTGCACAAGACCAATGCTTGTTAATTAGAAATTACCAAGCACACTTACTTAAAAATTATGTTAACCCGACATGAAGATTCTATGATAAATATCTATAAACCTGTGATCGTCTTGTATCAGGTTTCACGGTGTTAGCAACCACTGAATATAAAATTCGGTATGACAAAGTGGGTCAATATCTGCACTGGAAAATATGCCACTTTACGGGACGGAATCTGCAAGAAACTGGCATGGGCCTCATCCAGACCCCAGTTACACAGATAGAACCTGTAATAATTTTATGAGACTTTACAATAAACATAGACAAAACAATCAAATCTAATCGCCCAGACATTATGACCAGAGAAACAAAATGTGCATTCTTATTGACATGGCAGTCCCTGCAGATTGTAATGTATCTTTGAAGATCTTCAAAAAAATTGGTCGCCATCATAAAGTAGCCTTCAGAACTGAGAACGATGCAGGAAGTATGTCTTCGATAGCTCATGTGGGATACGACCATCTTGACCGACTCCTTGATATCACACTTATGCACAAGAGTAGCCATGAATGTATCCTCATAGACGCCTGTGATACCTTGTAATAAGGAGATCGTGAAAACGAGGCAGCCATAAAATACAGATGTATCAATAGAGAGCTAAATCGGAGAAATATAGCAAGCTACAGATCCAGTTGTAACTTTTGGGGTTGGTTCACTCTGGACTATCCCCAGGAATCTTTCTGTATAGCAAGACTCTTTGGTGATAGCTGATATCACTGGTAATGCGCAGGTGGCAGCGCTGGTTTGGAACAGCTTATGCGCTGAGGAAAGTTGAACACGTCTCCCAGTGTAGAGGAGGTTGCTGTTATTTAAATTTTAAGGCTGAGACAGCCAAGGAGACTTTTATGTCATATCTAGATAATTGGAGCATGCGCACTTGGAAAGTGTACGAGCTGACCTGAAGGTATTTCTAATTGGGCCTCATCTGCAAAATTAAACGTTGATCTTATAAAACAAAAATAATGTCATCATATCGTGCACATTTGACTATGATGCAAGTGCCTTGCGTACCCTTATCAGACTGAATATAATGATGGGGGGGGGGGTCCTGAGTTTCGTATATTTGTGCTCCAGCGAAAAATTGTTGGCGCATGTTCCTATCTCAGACAACAATAATAATACCGGATATTCTCATGTAACGCGTGATCTCGCGTATCGTGCGACCCCGAAAATATACAAAATGATTTTGTTATGTATATATTATTCTCTTTTCTGTTATCTCTTTATCCCATCTTCTAGTTAAATAAGTTAAAAAGTACAAGAAAATGAAAAATTACGCGTACAGCCATAAACAAACGAGGAACACCTAAACATCTTATAAATGTAAACAATGAAAAGATGTAATATGTGAATAATATTAGGTTGGTGCAAAAATAATGACGTAATAATGTCGTTTTTTGACGTGTTTTTAACGTCAGAAAAACGACATTATTACGTCATTATTTTTGCACCAACCTAATACATGCATTATTATTGGATACAGTTTTATCAAAATCATATTTTAAATACTGCTGTACTTTTTGACTATAGTAAATTGATATATAGTTTGATGAATGGTGTAGCCCGTGCCAGCAGTACATACGCTAATTGTATATCTCGTGTGTATGTTGCAACCCCTTAAAATTATTAGGTTGGTGCAAAAATAATGACGTAATAATGTCGTTTTTTGACGTTAAAAAATACGCCAAAAAACGACATTATTACGTCATTATTTTTGCACCAACCTAATAGCTTCAAAATTAGCTCTTCAAAAAAAAAAAAAAAAAAAAATACAAAAAAACAAAAAAAAAACTCATGATACGCGAGTATATATGATAATTTAATTTAACATTTAAAAACGACATCGGACAAAAATCCTCCTCATATTTCTTCTTCTTCTTCTTCTTCTTCTTCTTCTTCTTCTTCTTCTTCTTCTATGCGACGCGTACTTTCTGGACATAGGCGATCATGGCTCTCCACAACTTTCTGTCTCGTGTGGCCCTTAGCAGTTTTTCTCTCTTTGCTAAGGTCACCGCCCCTGCCTCATTTCCGACATCCATTCCCATATGCTAGTCGGGTAGGTGGCTCGCTGCTTCCGTCTGTCTTTCTTGCCCTCAATATGTCCCGTAAGGGTTAAGTTTTCCAAGCCTCTTTCCTCATTATGTGTCCAATGAATTTCAGCTGTCTTTTCCTGATTCTGAGTAGAAGTGTTCTTTCTGTCGACATTTTCTTTAAGACTTGGTTCTTCTTTACTCGCTCCGACCAGGGAATTTTCAATATCCTTCTTTAGAACCACTTTCTGCCGCATCTTTTATTTTACTCATCCTTGCGGAAAATTATCCAACATTCACAAAGAAGATAGCTATCATTCACTCGGATGTAAATGCAAACCACATCAGTAACTGAAGAGTAAAGGTCTAAAAGCAGCAACAGAGGCTGTACTGGAACGAATACCCGTTTATCAAGAATTACCAGAGATACATCATAAAGATTGGTACTGATCAAATATGTAGATTAGGAGAACAACACGTTGAGAATATTACACTGTTTACAAGAGATTAATAATAATAATAATAATAATAATAATAATAATAATAATTAATAATAAGAGAGAGATAGAGGTATTTATAATGGCTGCAAAAGACCAAAGACCTGTTTACCAAAAATTAACAGGTATACATAATAAAGAATGATGCTGGACAAATATGTAGATTATGGGAACAATATGTTGAGAATACTGACCACTTAGGATCTGGCTGCCTAATCTTGACACCAGAAGAATACAAAGGAATTGACATAAAATTTCGAAGTATATTCACTGGAAGATATGTTAGTATTAGGTTGGTGCAAAAATAATGACGTATTAATGTCGTTTTTTGACGTATTTTTTAACGTCAAAAAACGACATTATTACGTCATTATTTTTGCACCAACCTAATATTACAGAGAACCACAAGCTGAAAAGATAGTCTGAACATCATTTGCAACCGACATAGAAGCCCACGAGGTCCTTATTCTTTGGCACTTTATTATTCATACTGACAGACATATTAAAGGTAATAGGCCAGACATTATAATTAAAGATTACAAATCAACAAGATTATGGAAGTGGCATCAGATGAAAAAAAAAAATCTGTTAATGGATATAAGAAAATAAATATAAGGATGTTGAAATTCAAATTGAAAAACAATGTATCATTTTTACCGATAGTAATTGGAGCACTGGGTATGTTCAAAAAAAGGGATAAACAAGAATATCCCTGGAAGCCACTGTTTACAAGAGATTAAAAACTGTGTGGAATTGTTCGTCTAGTCAGGAGATTATTATCAATATTAAGTTAATTTGGATAGTAAAGTTAAATATCACATAATATCATAATTTGTGCAAACAGAATGCATATATTTACTGCCAGGTCTCGGTTAATGATCCTGTATAGGATTGTACAAGTCAGAAAGCAAAAGGAGATAATAATAATAATAATAATAATAATAATAATAATAATAATAATAATAATAATAATAATAATCTCTATTGAAATAATGGATATGAAAAAATAAATATAAAGATGTTGAAATTCAAACTGAAAAAATGTTACACTTTAAAACTACTGTTATACCGATAGTAATTGGAGCACTGGGTACGTTCAAAAAGGTTCAAAGAAGAAGATTAACAGTTAGCTAATTGTAAGAATCGTGTTCCTCTCTCTGAATGGAAGCTGCGTTATTTTGATGGAACAAAACATCTCCTCGGGGAAACAGAGGTTGAACATATGTGACACCTGTCTGTTGATATCATTTTCCCCAATAAACTTTGGGAATTCAAACAAGGCACATTCCACCTCATAACAGAACCATCACTAGACCTCAAGTAGAATTCTTTTATATAATCAGTTGCTAAAGATTTTGGGAAAAAATATTGGTTCACTCATTCTACTGCTCCAGAAAGTCCTTCTTTTATGCTTTATCTATATGTGAATCACAATAAAACTAAATACGGAATATTGCTGTCATATCTCAGCTCGGAATTTTTTGAATCAGAATTAATCATATTTTCAAGTTCTTTGTTTCATCTTACTTTAGATTAAGCGTTGTCGCTTAATGGATGTCGGCTCGGAATGAGAAGTGGGAGAACCGAGTTCGAATTCCAGTCGTATTTGTTAAATTCACTTACGAGCAAATACCCCTGGGGAAGCTATGAATCCACCTCTTCTCCTTTACCAGCCATTGGTTAAATAGTACCACTTGTATTATTAAATCATTATTGTATTAAAAATATATTTTACAATCTAATATTTCTGGCTTTAAATAACCTACAAAGGGTTGATAAGCCGTAGAAAACGAATCAATCAACAAGATAATAAAAAATGTACTGTGTGGAATTGTTCCTCTGTATCAGTATTAATAATAATAATAATGATAATAATAATGATGATAATAATAATAATGATAATGATAATAATAATAATAATAATGATAATGATAATAATAATAAAAATAATAATAATAATAATGATAATAATAATGATGATAATAATAATAATGATAATGATAATAATAATAATGATAATGATAATAATAATAAAAATAATAATAATAATAATAATGATAATAATAATAATAATAATAATAATAATAATAATAATAATAATCACACCCCAATGCCGGTTACAGAGATAGGACCTGTAACAATTATGGGACTTTAAGATACACACAGACAGAACAATCAAATTTAATCGACCTCAAAGAACAAAGACCACAAGAACAAAATGTGCTTTCTTATTGTTATGGAAGTTCATGCAGACTGTAATGTATCTTTGAAGATCTTCAAAAAACTATCAAAATACAAGGATCTTGAAGTGAAAATTTAAAAAATGCGGTACATGAAGACATCAATAATTCCAGTTGTAGTTGAAGCGCTCGGATTGATTGGAAAAGGTTTTGATAGATTCACCGAATGGATTCATGTGTGCCCTTGCCTTAAGGAAATACAAAAAATAGACTCACATGTTCAGCTCACACATTATGAAGAACTTTATCTATGTAAAATGTTTGTGATCTTAATTTTTTATCCATTCATTCATTTATTTAATTTTTTATAAAAAAATGATCAGTGGAAAATCTCATGAAGCCATTTCTGACCTTAGGTCTCTGGTTGGGACCCGGAAGAAATGTGTATACAACAGAAGTCCAATAGAATAATAAAATAATAATAATAAGTAAGCAAATACAAAAACCTGGAGATGGAAATAAAAAAAAAAATGTGCCACTTAAAAAACTAAAACTATTCCTGTTGGAACTTTGGGTCTGATAAAGAAAAGAACTCAAAAACAAATCAAAAGAAATCCTGGAGAACCTTTCTCTCCAGGAAATGCAAAAAAATAGTTCTAACAAGCACAAGCCATTTCCTGCAAAGAGCTTTTAGCCCGTTTAAGGTATTTTTTTCATTTAAAGTTTTTTTTGGTAATGGCTGCCTTTGACATAATTAAGTAGAAATAAAAGAAAATCACATCCTTCGCTCCCCTAGGCCATGTGACTATAAAACAAATTCAGGTCAAAAGATGTTTATAATAATAATAACCTCTCTACATCGCAAGGCGCCTTGCAAATGCTTGACATCATTGGGAATTCGCAGGCGGAGACGCTGTTTGGAACAGCTCATATACTAAGGAAAGTGTTGTGTCTCTAATCTGTGGGTTGAAGGTGAAATATGACTATTGTAATATGAGTCGGAATAATAATAATAATAATAATAATAATAATAATAATAATAATAATAATGATAATAATAATAAGTAGAAGAAGAAGAAGAAAGAAGAAGAAGATAAAATTAATAAAACAATTTTCTTGGTCAGAAAGCGAAACTGGTAAGTGTAAGAGATCAGACAGATACTACACTATGATACAAGTTCGTAAAACTTAACGGTCGAACATACAAACAAGGAGAACAACAACAGCAACAAAAACAACAACAATAACAATAATAATAATAATAATAATAACTCTTGCATGAGAGAACTCTAGCTATTTAAAGAACTAAAACCAAAGAATTGTTAAAGTCGGCGAGACTCTTAAGGCGAATGCACGAGATTTGAGGTTACTTTTGTCATTGAATCCCAACGATAAGTAACAGAATTCACTGGTGGGTGAAATATATTAAAAAAATTAAGGAAGAGGCAGTAAATAAATAATAGCTCTACATAAGCAATATATATATATATATATATATATATATATATATATATATATATATATATATATATATATATATATATATTATATATACCGGGTGCAACAGCAAAATTGTCCAAATTGTATAACTGCAAAATTGTCCAATTGTTCTTATTGGAATTCTCCGAGGTTTTTATAAAAGTATTAAACTCTACTTTGAGCAATAAAAAATGTATAATTAGTCTCCAAGCTTAACAGAAGTATCGTGATGAAATCGATCATAAACGAAAATGACATGTTCATCATTAATTAATCGTAGTTAAGGATCAGAAGATCATGAAGTTCAAATATATATATATATATATATTTATATATATATATATATATATATATATATACATTATTCCAGGATCATTTTCCAACTTATTCAATGATCTTCACCCTCTCTAACCTTCTAACTTTCTGTCCTGGAATAACAAGGTTTCACGCAAGATTTCATTTTGAAGTGTTTTTTTTTTACTGCTCTTTGGACAGTCATAGGTGAAACTCCTCTCACACTTGACAAACTTCTTATGAATTGAGTTGGATCTTTTCTAATTGATCTCTTAAGCTCTAAGTTGAAATGATGATCCTTCTTCCTGATGTGATATCCTGATCTTCTTTTCTTCTCTACTGTTTCCTTTTTTAATATTATTCACCGTTCTCTTGATGTTTCTTGAGTGGACATTGAAGATAGAAGGCAGAGTATGAATGTTGGTACCATTACTGAAGCATTGAATGATATTTTTTCCTTCCACCATTGCTCAGTTGGGAAGAAAGTGGGGCTGACATAAAACGATTTTAACCTGTTTTCTTTCCAGCTAAATAACTCAAAGGATTTTTCAATGATTCTTACTAAAGATGGCTAAACTTCTTAACTGAAAAAAAAAAATTCAATTAGTTTAGTATTATTTTTTTTTGGACATAAAACATTTTGTGAGATTGACAATTCCGGTGTATATATATATATATATATATATATATATATGAAGAAAAATATGGAAAAACAAAAATCCGAATATGCAAGTATGCCGTTTAAATTCGGATTTTTGTTTTTCCATATTTTTTTTCATACTGTCGGATCTATATACACATATTTGCTTACACACACACACACACACACACACACACACACACACACACACACACACACACACACACACACACACACACACACACATATGTCTGGGCAGAAATTTTTCTTTTAAACATCTCGCGTTAAATATGACGGAAAAGGAAAATATTAATTTTTAAATTTGGTTTTTGATTTTTCCTGCATTCTTACTTTTTCCATTTGGTGGGAGTGAGAGAGAGTACAAATACTGTCCATGTCGTCCATTGGCCCAAACACTTTCTTTCGGCCACTTCTTTCGCCATTTTCAAGGGGGTTGTTTTTGGTATATATATATATATATATATATATATATATATATATATATTACATGAATCATTCATACAAAAAACAGATATAGAAGTTAATGATATAAATGGCGAGAATACATCTTTGCAAACAATTTTAATAAATTACATTAACCCCGAACCTGTATATGAATGTTATGATCCCTGTTTATAAATTCCAGTTGCATAAGGTCTTTTTTTTTTTTTTTGCATGAACTAAATTGTTCAATAAATGCAAGAATGTCACAGTTATTATCCGAAATTTGGACGTCGGATTAATTATTTTAATATCAAGTATGTGGTGCAGTTCAATTTACATTACATGAATCATTCATACAAAAAACAGATCCGACGTGCAACTTTCGGATAATAACTCTGACATTCCTGTATTTATTGAACAATTTAGTTCATGCCACATTGACTGAAAAACCTACCAGTACAAAAGAATTCTCCTATTGCCATATTAGTACAAAAGCACACAATCTTAAAATTTAAAAATTCAACCTTAGCGTTGCGACCTCACGCCCCCCCCCCCACAAAAAAAATTCTTACAATTAACAATAACACATTTCTAAAAACATTTTTTCGGATTACATCTATATATATTATTTTGCGAAGATGTATTCTCGCCATTTAAATCATTAACTTCTATATCTGTTTTTTTTATGAATGATTTATGTAATGCAAATTGAACTGCACCACATACTCGATATATATATATATATATATATATATATATATATACATACACACACATAAACACACACATATATTTATATATAAACACACACGCATATATATATATATATATATATATATATATATATATATCATAATTAAGTAATTCATTGAGTTTAGAAGAAACCTCAACCGAATTACAGAAAGCACTTGACGGCCGTTTCGTCCTATATTTGGGACTCATCAGCAGTGTGCATCTACTACCGAGAATTGAAACCTGAAGAGTTACGATAGGAACATGTGATCGAGCGGCGCTGTATCGAGTCTAATTCGTTACCTCCGAGGTGCAATTGTTATGACGTTTGCCTCCTATCGTAACTAATAATAATAATAATAATAATAATAATCTCTATTCAAAACTGCAAGGGATCAGGCAGATACTACACTATGATAAAAGTTTGTAAACCGTTCTCAACTTGGTATTCATGCTGATGACTATTCAGTCCTGTCTCAATAGTAAGTCAGGTCGGTTCGATAAAGTCAAATTGGTAGCTGATCTTCCATATTGACCAACAATGTTGTTCACTGGAGAAAGAAATGGCTTGTTAATTTCAACGCCTCAAAAACGAAACTACACTTATTTAATCGTTTTAGAGAAACTTTTTCACCTTCAATTAGCATGGCTGCTGCTAACCCCCAGGAGAGTGACTCCTTGGAATAACATTTTACCGCTGACTTGCAATGGGAAAAATATATTGAATCAACTCCTAGGTCATCTGTTAGGAAACCTGTTTCGCTATATCGTGCTGGACAATTTTCCTCGCCAGAATTTTACACATTTATAAGCCTACAATTCATCCACGCATTGTATGTTAATGTCACATCTGGTCTGGCGTTTCTGCTATGTATTTAGTTTTGATAAAACCGAAAAAAGATTCTGCAATGTTATCGGCCATGACCCGACATCTTGGCTTCAGTCACTTTCTCAGCCTTTTCTATAAATATTTTCATGGTAATTGTACTGATGCGCTTTGGTACTACAACTTAACGAATTTAAGCGCAGTACTAGATTGGTAGCTGCATTTTAAATAGCTAGATGTAGCCGTAAGTTCTATGCTAAGAGTTTCTTCTCTCACACTTCTTATTTGTGGAACTCCCTTATAGTTTCTTACTTTCCAGCCAATTTTGATCTTCAAAAATTTAAATGCAGTATCATTATCTTTTATCTTCTTAATTCCTGTTCTTTTATTTTACTCTCTTTCTTTCTCTCTCTCTCTCTCCATAATATTTTTTTTGTTTTTCTCATATTCTTTCATACTCAGTAACCCCTTGCACCTTAGTGGCTTTATTGCCTGTCTTGGGGGTGAAATGATTAAAAAAAAGTAATGGTCGTACATACAAATAAAGGAATAATAATAATACAATCTTCAATGTCACTGGTTCCCAACTAGGTATTTATGCTGATGGCACATCTATTTACTCCTGTTTTAATAGTAAGTCTATTAGGTCCGATAAAGTATAACCGACAGCAGTTTTCGAAAACGAAACCTTAATCTTCATGGAGAAGCATTTTGCCCTCTGATGCTAATCTTCAGATCAGCAACTCATTAGCCCTTCTTTTGGTCTCACGTTTTCTACTGATATAAAGTGGATTGATTATATTTGAATTAGTTGCTAGGTCTGCTGCTAAGAAGTTTTACTGTGTCGTCTTCCTTCATCTTGCACACTTATAAATCTACCCTTCGTTCGTGCATTGAATATTCCTGCCACAGCAGGTCCTGTACTCCGGATATACATCTCAAGATTCTCGATAAAATCCAAAGAAGGGTCTGTAATGTTGTCGGTCCTGACCTGGTATATTTCCCACCTCCGTCACGTGGCTTCCTTTCGTTTTTTCTACTAATATTTTCATGGCAGTAGTTTCAAGGAGCATCCCCACTTGGTACATCGACCGCGTGAATTTAAACGTAATACTAGATTGGCTGATAGGTCTCATCGTTTTACTATTGAACTAGCTAGATGTAACTGTGAGTTCTGATCTAATAGTTTACACACTTCTGATCTAATAGTTCTCACACTTCTTACCTGTGGAACTCTCTTCTGATTACTTGCTTTCAAGCATCTACAATATTAAAAAATAAATACAACGTCAATCGCTATATTCTGCGTTCCCAATTCCTGTTTTTTATTGTGCTTTCTTCTTACTAAGGTATTTTAATTCCATTCCACTCCCAGTAACCTCTTGCGTCTTATTAGCATTATCGTCTTACTTAGAGCGAAATGTTTATGTTTTATTGTGTTGTTCTGTGACACGTGATCAGTAGACAACTTTTTGTCTATCTCTTAGTTTACTATACACTTTATTTCTCTTCTAGTTAATATAGGCAAATAGGTACAATCCTATTTACCAATCCACTACATCTCCCTGAACCGAATTGCTTTTAATGTCTTTGTTTTTGAACTTCTACAACTTCTTTCCTCTTCTCCCCATTCAGGTTTATGTCTTGTTCTTTTTAATGGAGATTTTGGTTTCATTTCATTCCTCCCACTCGTGTCTGGTTATCCTCCAATTCTTTAGCCCTAGCTTGACCTGCAAAACACCAGGTTCAAGCCTCAACAAATTATGGTTCATCCAAGTGACATAAAGATCCTATTGGTGATGCCATATTGTATTGTGCTGTTCTGCGATACGTGATCAATTGTCAACTTCTTCCCTGTCTCTTAGTTTACTGTACACTAATTCTCTTCTACTTAATATACGCAAATAGGTACAATTCTATTTACCAATCCACTATACAGCTAATATATTTTTGACCTCCCTTAGATGGTCTGCTTATACAACCATTATTTGCACTGTCTCATTCATCATATACACTCTCCAGTCATTTTCTTTGACTCCAAACGGCTCAGTATACTTTCTTTTCTCTAAATTTTTTGCTATGTTTAGCTTTATAGTTTATTTTAGTATTATGCTATTTTTTCTATTTTTTTAAGGCCTCAGGTTTATGGATTGTTTGATTTCTTCTTTATATTCCCTAGTGTAGCTGCACTAAATTCCGTACATACAGTTCTGGTCATATTTTCTTCATATGAAACATTGACTTTTGCAAGGAGCTTGTGTGATTTTGTTTTGGAAAAATACACTTGAGTTCGAATGATCATCAGGTGGTTACTTCTGTTTCAATATAACTCTGTGTCATTGTCATCTAATAGATATTATCCTCTTGAGTTTATTCTTATGTTAGCAATTATTGTTAAGAGAACAGGCAATTATTAGTTTTATTTTGAAAATGGTTTGTGTTTTCATTTTGTCCACAAGAACACTGACTTATTGAAATTGTCACTTTGGTTCCCTTCTACTTAACATATGCAAATAGATACAATCCTATTTACCAAACCATTACATAACCTGAACAGAAGAGGTTTAATGACTTTGTTCTCGATCTTCTACAACCTCCTTCCTGTTCACTTTGTGGTTTATGTCCTGTTCTTTTTAATGGAGATATTGGTCTCACTTCATCTTCTTACTGTTTCTGGTTGTTTTTCAAGTTTTTAACCCTAGCCTGGGCTGCAAAACAGCGGATCCATTTCTCAATGTTCATCCAAACGCCTTAAACATCCTATTGGCGACGCTATAGATAAAAAAAAACAGTGGATAAGCGAAGATCAGGGAACAATGGAACAGAGATGTAATAGGTGAATGATAATGCATTAAGCTTTAAACTGATGCCAATAAAATACATTGGCAATCAAAATAACGGATGTGGGTATTCCTCTGCACTGAAGATTTTGTTGGTGTGTCTTAGAAGGTATTTAAATGCCACACGTGATAGAGCAATGAGAGATTAGCAATCATAGAAATTGTAAAAAAAAACACGACAAAAGAAAAATCTTTCGACCAGAAACACCTAAAAGAAGACAAGAAAAAGAAGAATCTGTGAAGAATTCAATAAAAAGAATTGCAAGCGAATAGAAATTTGCAGCTGATCTCAGAAATGGCCTACAATCTATTGTTAACTGAGGCAAGAAATGGCTTGTTAATTTTAACGCTTCCAAAACGCTTCTTTTTTAATTATCTGAGAGAATCTTTTGTTAACTTTCATCAGCATGGCTGACACTAACCTCCAAGAGAGTTACTCATTGCGACTTTTCAGATTAAGTTTTTCACTGACATCAAGTGGAAAGATGATATTGAATCAATTCCCAGGTCTGCAAGCTAAGTAAGTTGATTCACTGTGTTGTGCTCGACAATCTTTCTCTCCAGAATCTATTTTACGTATTTATAAGTCTAACAATTGTCCTTGCTTTGAATATTGCTGTCACATCTAGTCTGGTTCTTCTGCTATGTATCTCGAGATTCCTGACAAAATCCAAAACGGGGGCTGTAATCTTACTGGCCCTGAACTGGTATCTCGGCTTCAGTCACTTCTCCACCGCCATAATGTAGCTTCCCTGTAACTTTTCTATAAATACTTTCATGGTAATTGTTCTGAAGATATTTCTTCTGTGGTACCTAGACTTTATGAATTTAACCGCCATTCTAGATTGACACCAAAGTTTCATCGTTTTACAATTGAAATGACTAGACGTAACCGTAAGTTCTATGCAAACAGTTTCTTCTCTCACACTTCACACTTATGAATATATGTTTTTTCCCCCCAGGTGTATAAATAGCGATGTCAGGCTACTGACTGCAGTGATTATTAAGTGACCGTTGAGTGGAACTATCCAGTCGAATTAGTGTGAATTATTTTGCGTCGATGTTTCGGGTTTTGACTTAGGATTTACCGGACGTTAAACCGAGCCGCGCTACTAACAAGGTATTCACTGAAATTGTTAATTATCTTTAGTTGATTTTAACTTCTTTCTTCTTGTTAAGTATTTATTTGCGGTTGTAATTAAATACTATTTTCTTTAGCATTAAAGTCTTGAGTCAGACTTAATTATTAACGGCCACCGTACGTCACAAAATACTGAATAAAAGCAGTATGTTAAACAAACAAAAAATATAGAATTTTTTTAAAAGCAGTATTTTAAACAAACAAAAAATATAGAATTAAAATTTGACCAACTTGTCCACGGCGAACCTCGGTCTCAGTAGTTACTCATTTACTTCCTATATAAGTGTAAATACGAAAAATGACATTAAGCTTGTACTCTTTTTCTGCTTTTCTGCTCACGACTCAGATATTCATTTCAGTTTCATTCAAATTGTATATACATTTGCGCGTGCGCAAATATATTTCAATTCAACAACAGACCCAAAATTATGTCTACAAAATTAAAAATTTTTTTTTAAATAATATTATTTAGTACCAAATAACTGCTGAAAACCTCAATAAAATCTTATAATTATCTGATTTTTTTAGGGTTTAGAAAATTATTTTTATTTTTATTTCAACATTATTTCTCAGGGTAGGGGCTGTCGAGACAGGGTATTAGGAGAATGCATTATTCCAGTGTCGTATTCCAGACTCAGTCAAACAGTGTGTCTGCCTGTGCTGGCTTATACAATAAATGGCACAAGTACATGTAATTTACACAAAAGACATGTACATTATATATGCGCATACATAACAGACAGAAAATCAGCTCTCCTTTTATTACACACACACACACACACACAGATATATATATATATATATATTAGAAAAAATGAGAAGGTCTAAAAAGAGTCTGCACAAAAGCTGCTTACTGGCATCAAAAAATGCTCAATGCCATAAGAAATGGCAGTCATTGCTTACCTGGATTTTGATCTAATATATATATATATATATATATATATATATATATATATATATATATATATATTAGTATGTGGGCATGTGTGTATTTAGGCAGCAATCGATCTTTCACGGACGTTTCATTGAATATGGCAGATATGGTGCTTTGATTTAGTTTTCTATACAATTTTTTTTATACAATTATTTATTACAAAAGATTTTAAATCGCCAACCTTAGAGTTAAAAATAATAATTTAACTCTTAGAACAAAATTAAATAGAACAAATATTATTTATGAATTTAAATGTCCATTAAGGAATTGTATTAGTGATCAAACAAAATTCGTAAACAATTATATAGGCCATACTACAACATGTTTGACACGCAGACTCACACTACATCTTTCTGATCATAGCTCAATTAGGTCTCATTTAAATACTCATGGAGACCTACTGGACCCTATTCGTAACATACTTGTTAAACAACACAAATATAATAGCATCAACTACATGTAAAAAAAAGTCTAAAAATAATAAAAGCCTTATTAATAAATACAAAAACAACACTCAATAATATCAACTATGAACATGGACAAAATATCTTGACCGTTTTTTGAAAATTAAAACATTATATAAATACATACATACAACAATATATTTCTTGTTAATAGTTAATATATTTCAACCTTGAAAATGGCTAAATATATAGTCGAAAGTGCTCGAAAAGAAAGAAAAATTGGACAGCTTTTATATAAGTTATCCTCCGATAAGAAAAAAAATAAGGTCATATATATATATATATATATATATATATATATATATATATATATATATATATATATATTTACATTCTTCGGGCTGTTTTCCTCCTCATTATTGTCAAATTCACGATGCTTTGGCCGTTGTACGCTCCGGCCTTCTTCAGGTGATATACGTTGGAATTTACAACCGAACTCTTTATTTAGGGCCATGCCCTTTCTGGACATCTCAGTTTTCAGTTAATTCCCTTTAGTAACTCAACACTCCAAGTTTTTTTTATTTCCCTCAGCTGTGGCCAGTCACAAGTTGAAAATATTTCATCTCTCTCTCTCTCTCTCTCTCTCTCTCTCACACACACACACACACACACACACACACACATATGTATATATATATATATATATATATATATATAATGGCTGTCTCACTTTCCGAGCTGCGGTGGCTAGCGCCAATCCCTGTTGTAGACAAATGCGAATGCTAAGGCATAGTTGTGTTTGTGTTTGTTCAGCACTCACAGAGCTCACTTAAGCCAGAGCCCCTTGCAGCTATACTGAACGGGCCTTAGTTAATGTTTCTGGGAGTGAGTGCGTAATCTGTACACTCAAAACGAACGGTCTAACTCGACCACAAGAAAAAAAACAAAAAAACATAACGTATCCGCCTTATGCTAAAATAAGTTTTTTCAAAATTTATCCCGATTTTAAACTAAGACAAAAAACTTGAATTCACGGATATCGATAATCCTACAGACAATGTTTTGGAAATAAAATTGACGATGTTCCTTCTCAAGAGAGGGTGTCTACAATCCTCACCAAATTCCACTTGCATCTGAGGAAAATTAATCGTGTTTTTAACACTAAAACCATTGATTTAGTTTAAAATAGAATCATTCAGTGTGTTTTGGTTTGGTTTAATTGGTTTTGTTTAGCGGCACATCAACACCACTATGGGTTATTTAATGCCTGAATCTAAATATTTTGAACACAATTTTATGGCTTCAACTAAATATACTTCGAACGCAATTGTACACCTTCAACTACAAATAAAATGTATTGTTGGTCATTTTACTATAAAAGCTTATTAGTGAAATTTAGGATTTCTCAGTTTTCTGTGAATTGGTTTTTTAAACCTTTTCCCAGCTGGTTTGCACAATATGGCAACACCATCGTTAGATTTTCATTATTCTATGTAACGTCCTTTATTTTTTTTAATTTCAAATTCAATAGTTTAGGTGGACCGCGCTAATAGCCTTTGAATGAATATCGCCAATGTAGACATTCTTAGGAGAAAATAAAAGATAATGATCCATTAGCGTGGCTCGGGGTATTTCAAAATGTATTTCTGATATTTTGATATTAAAATGTATTTTTACACTTTAATAGTGTTTTTGTTTGGGGTAGATTCACTATTTGCCCATAGTTGGGACCTTAACAGGTGCTACTACCCCGGATCAGGGTGGACCTAGGAACAACAGCAATTAAGAGTTGGTTCCAAGCTCCTCAAAGCCTTCAATCCCCCGATCTTTCTCGTCATACCCAGGACTAGGATCATTCAAAGAATTTTAGCTTCCAGATTGCGTTTCGATCGATCATTTTGTAAATATTTATTGAAGTAGCGAGAGCAATAATCAAAAATTACAATTCTGTGTAAGTTTGAAACGCTAAACTATTCCGCTATCAAAAACAGCTGAAGAGAATATCTGTCCGATGAGAGATGCAATTGTTCTGGCAGGCCACATGGTGAGGTTAAAAGATAATGAACGGATGGATAATTATCTGGGTGTTGCCAGAGACGAAAGATGACATGTGACGATTGTATAATGTATAGCGCGCAGGGAACTTTCCACGAAGAAATCAAGATACGAAAAAGAATTATATATGTATATATATATATATATATATATACAGGGTGCGATGGATAAATTGTCGCCTAAATTACGCAAACCTGAAAATAACATGGATATCTCATTTTAACAGATATATTTACCAAAATTACACACGGCCTCCAGGCGACTTCGGAATCTCCTCAACTCTTCTGAACAGTGTCCTTGTTTAAGTTGGTGAATGCTGCCATAATCCTTGCCTTCAGTTGGTCTTTGGTGTTACCAGGAGTTTTGTTGGTCTCTCGCTTAACTGTGCCTCAGACATAACAGTGAAGGGGGTTGCAATCTGGGGAGTTAGGTGGCCAGATGTAAGGGGCGATGGGGGTCATAGAAATTGTCTGACAGCCATGGCTGTATTCTCCTGGTTGTGGGACATGGTGCAGAGTCCTGTAGCTAGATACGTTCATCCAGCAGCCACCCTCTTGACCCAGGGCAGCACTACCTCCTCAAGACACTTGATGTAGGCCTCCGTATTGAGTCTGTGGGAAGATAACTGGAGGCATAACATCACCGTCATTAGCGATCACTCCCAAAATGTGCGTGTAGTGTAATGGATATTACGCGCAAATACCCTTGGGATAGGTATGAATCCACCTCCTAACCCCCCAGATATGAGTTAATTAGTAAGTCATGTATCACTAAAACAAAAATATCTTAACCTAAAAATATTTTCTGGCTTTAAATAACCTGCAAAGTGTGGATAAATCGTAGAAGATGAAACACCCACTGAAATGTATACTCTAGATAGGATGCTTTTATTATTGGTGTGAGGTTAGGTTTTTTTTCCTCTTTGTTGTGTACGCGTGTGTGCATGTGCGTATACGTATAATTCCGAGTCATTACACCATCCACACATCTAAGCTTGCAGTACCTGATGTTCCCAAGTATTCACCCATCTAAGTATTGACTCGGCTCGACGTTGCTTAACTTCGGTTTCGTACGGGAAACAAAGTTTCAATGCGATGCGGCTGTAAGCTCTTTATATCACTCGCACATCCAAGCTTACTATTAAGGTATTCCCAATCGGCCACCCATCTAGGTACTGACCAGGCAGGCTCGACGTTGCTTAACTTCGGTGATCGTACGGAAACTAGCGTTTCGATGTGATTTGTCCTTAAGCCTTAATCTCTATCCATAAAAGGCAGGATGTGTGTGTGTGTGTGTGTGTGTGTAAAGAATGCACAGCCGCAATTTTCGACGGATTTGCCCCCAAATTTACATGCACATGCTCCAAGTTAGCGGGAAGGCCAAAACCGACGATGTATATCTCAACTACTATCGATAGTGGAAATAATCGATTTTTTCATGCTTCTACGGCAGTTTTCATGTAGTTTGCGGCCATTTTGTTCTGGCCAGAGTGAGAGCCAATAGCTGACTGCCATGAATGGGTAGGAAGATTCTATTGGCTAGCGTGAGAGCCAACAGCTGATTGACACGAATGTTAACTAGCATGTTAGTATGCCAAAAAAATCGATAGCTGCATTCGTCATAAGTGGGAAAAATTTAAATCTGCATAGCACTTTACTCCAATTGGCTCATTTGCTTGCTTAAGCACAACGTTGATTCTGATTCCGCAGAACTGGGTTGGGTGTGAAAAAGTATTTGTTGTTAACATTCTTTTTTCATTCGGTTTTTCCAGTTACGAGTCCTTTTTTAAAGCTGATCGTTTTGTTTTCATTTTGTTTAGTTCTTTTTTCGTAACAGATTTAATGTTTAGTATAGAGCTTAGAAAAAATTCGCAGTGTGAGGTAGGCAAGAAGTAAGGCATGTAGCAACATCAGCACGGCAAAGGGCACTCCTTTAAAGGCAAGAAAGGGCAAAAATATTTTAAGTCAAGTGATAGCGATTGCTGTATGAGTCATAAGATTTTTGAATCAAGCACAGGCAACGCCGGGCCATGCTGCCAGTCTCTTATAAACATTGGCTGCCAGGGTTTTTGAAAATACAGTGGAACCTCGGTTTACAAATTTAATTTGTTCTTGAAGGCAGTTCGTAACCCGAAATGTTCGTAAACCGAAACTATTTTTCCAGTAGAAATCAATATAGTGAGAAAAAAAATTCACACTACAATAAAATTGGAAAAAGAAAAGCACGTTATAACACATGAAAGTATACAACACGGCAGTCGACTCAGAAATTATTCCATTCTTGTTAACGCGGTTCGGCTATGTTATTCGAGAACCGACATTTTGTTCGATGACCGAGGCATTTTCATCTCAAATTTTCTGTTCGAAAACCGATTTGTTCAATATGTGAGGCGTTCAACAGCTGAGGTTCCTCTGTATGTGAAAATATTTGAAAATAGCAAAATACACAATACTAAATGAAATAAGGAGTTATGGTAGTTCCATCATTAAGCAAGGTCTGAAAAGCACTCTGTAGGATATAGTTATAACTAAAAACAAACATATTTCTCTAGAAGTTGTTTAGAATTTTTTATAATATAGTTCACGCATACAAGTTTTGAGAGCCATTCTTGGTAGAGTGCTACTCTTAAAATTGTTATGATGAATGAGGTGTGTGATATGAATGAAAGAGGTGGTCGAGAGTGAAGATTATGGGAATAAGGAGGATAGATAACGATTGGCTATTGACTCGAAGAGGTTAAGATTGTAGTACTCAGAGAAAACATCCATACGGCAGTCTGTTCCACAAAGTAGCAGTCCTTGGGAAAACTGCTAAGTGGAATTTCTTATTGCATTTGGTTTCTTGGTATTTGAACACGGCTTTCTCTCGTGGGACAGCGAGAAGTCAGTGCCTTGGCCCGCCTGCAGGATACTATTTTGAGAAGATAAAAATAGATGTGACGACATTGAAAGCCGATTAAAATATCAAATGAAATAAGAGAAGAATAAAAAAGATATTACCAGTAATAACGTGACATACTTGATGGGCATCTTGTCACTATTTTACAGTAAAATACGAAAATGATATGGTTCAGTCCTTGTTCTGAGTACGTTTTTTTCTTAAAGGCAATTTAAATACATTTCTTACTCAGTATATTTTTCCCTGTATGGTCACGATTGATATAACAAATGATTTCCATCGTTAAACGTATGGATTAGATTCATGGAATATCATCCTGTCTATCATTGATTTATGCATTAAGCAACCGAAACAAAAAAATTGTTCATTATGGATTTGCGTCGTCACATTTTCAAAATCCTTCTTCACTTTAACCGAATTCTTTATCTGCCGTAGTAGCTACTGATGTCACTTAATCAGAATTGGAAAGGAACGAATTAACAAAGTTAATCAGCCGTGATTAACGCCATGTTTGAGCTAATGAAACAAGGACGCTAGCATATTTAGCAACAAACTACGATTGAGTAAATGATATAATAATGGCGCCATTATTTGTAATTGTATATAGATTTTGGGAGGTGGATCGGGCTGAGAACGTTTCAAAACCCCTTCGTGTATATGTACAAATACAAACACACACACACACACACACACACACATATATATATATATATATATATATATATATATATATATATAATTATTTATTTAAAAATATGATTCCAACACGCTACATAAGAGTTCTCATGAGAACTCATATGTAGCGTGTTCTAATCATATTTTTAAATAAATAATTATATTTATGCTCTACTTTTGTATCGAGCACTATTTTTTAAAAATAATAACAAAAATACTAAAGAACTTTGGATTATTTACCTAACCAGTTTTTTCCTATTTTCTGTATATTTTCACACACACACACACACACACACACATATATATATATATACATACGCGCACGCACACACACACACACACACACACGCACACGCACACACACACAGACGCACACACACAGATATATTAGGGGAGGCTAAGTTCTCTCCCTATAAAGGACGATAACTCAAAATAAAATGTTGCTACTTCCCTTGTCCGCCAGTCGGAGCGAGGCACTTCTGTATTTAACATGGTGACAAGCTGATATGTCCGTGGGTGGAATTCATGGCCTAAATCCAAATTAAATCTTGCTGTTCTAGGGCAGTAAAAGAATAAATGTTGTTATGTGTTAAAATACACCTGTGTTTTATATTCATTCGTGTTTGTTCATTCCAACAACCTGGGATATAACAATATATATTACCGTTGCACCATTCATTCATTCGGCTCATTCATACATACAAAATTACCCATACACACGAATTTAAACACACATGCACATCATTCACAGCACAGTTGAAAACACACACACACAAAGGTGAAAAATCACGCAGATGAAAACAGACAGATACAGAGCATCAAATAAAGAAAAGTAATAACGTTTAAAATACGTTGAAAATTGTCATCGTGCATCAGAGTTCATTTTACGCAGGTCCCAAGGATAAAAAAAAAACAAACTGTCCCTCGAGAGAGAAAAAACGTCATTCTGGGGGTAGCAGTTCAAACAAACGCTACCCGGCATGCATGCTGTCTTTCATTTTTTTTTTCTCCGCTGTTGCAACAACGAGAAATGGAAATGGTCTTCAAGGAGAGCAGCCCAATATTTTCTGGTCAACATCTATCATCCTTTGGAGAGTTCTTTTAACCGCTGCCGAGCTGATGGAGTACCAGACAGTGATGCCGTACGGCAGCACACTCACAATACAGCAACCGTAGAGGGTCATCAGCAGCTTCCTTTGTAAATTATTTCTTCTGAGAATTTTTCTGACTCTTTTTCATTATCTTTTTTTTCTGACTCCCTCCTAGACTAGTAATACCATCACGCTATTACTACTCTAGGAGGGAGCTTCTGCAATGTACCGTTTCCAGAAATTTTATCCACCATCTCTCAAACCCAGGTTGATTTCTTTTTTACCATTCTTTGCCCAATTTATATGCAGATATAATCTTTCGTTTTTAATGTTCTTTTTCTATATCTATTGCCGGACTTATCCAGCAGTATATATAGATATGTCGATATCACTTCATTTTTACTTCCCTTTGCTAAGGTCCCATGAGCTATCCCAGCTATAGGTTAATTAGTATAACAGTGTAGCCAGTGTAGAACATCACAATGAAGAGAAAAGATAAACAACCTGATATTCCTTTTCGTATATTGTTGATGAGGTCGAGCAGGTAGATATTATTAGGTTGGTGCAAAAATAATGACGTAATAATGTCGTTTTTTGACGTATTTTTTAACGTCAAAAAACGACATTATTACGTCATTATTTTTGCACCAATCTAATACGATATATCAATCATTGTTAGGTAATTTCATGTCGAAATCTGTTTACTTTTGATAATTGAATCGGGAATAGGTAAATATTGGTCATTTATATTTGAGTCGATAATCATTAACCTTGTCTGGAGAAAGGCAAATATTGGTCGCTTCTATTTAGGTAAATATTGATCATTTATCCGAGGTGCGTTCAAAAAGTATCTAACTTTATTTTTTTTTGTCCACCTGAACTAATGCCGCGTGGACAAAATCCTTTGGGTGGAAGTTGACGCATGCGCATGTGCGAAAATTTTCGCGCCGGTAGGCCGTGTCAGTTCCCGGCTGTTACACCTAGAATACAAACGTGTTGTACGCACTCGTCGCATTTCGTTTTCACTCAAGATGACAGAACGCTTCGCATCGAGCAGGGATATCCCATCATGCGCAGAAAGGGTGGCGTCACCTCCCACTTAAAGGATTCTGCCTACGCAGCATTAATTTTGGCGGGAAAGAAGAAAGTCGGATACTTTTTGAAGTCTGGAAACATTTACTTTATCGGTGGCCATTTTAGGGGTAGGTATACCCGCTGCAGAGGATGCAGTCGTCGTATTCTTGGCCCAACCGGCAGAGAAGGGTCGCTGGATAAAAACAAATTAATAAGTTAATAAGAAATAAATTCAAGTAAAGTTGGCCTCTGGTTGATCGGTGTTTGTTCCTTTATTTTCGTATTTTTTGAACAGAAAGTAAAATAGAAAAAAAATATGAAATTAAACGATAAAGAAAGAGCCGAGAAGAAAAACTGATTTCAAACGGAAAGATATTTTAAAAATAATAAACAATTTGTTCATGACTCAGATTACTTAAGTAAGACATTACGCTAAATGCAGGGGAGAAGATTGTTTTGCATCATTCGTTTCTGCGAATCATTGGATTACTTCAACTAAATCCACTTTTATCCACTGGACCATGCGTCCGTTGGTTGAAGTAATCCATCGACTTGACCCAAAGAGTTGTGAGCATAGGTGAAGAAAATCTTAGAGAGTTAAGATACTAAAAGGAAAAATAACTGAAACTGAGATATCCAGAAAAGGCATGGCACGTGGAACTAGAACAATCTACCCTGGTGGATGAAATAAAAGGTTCAGTTTGAAATTCCAGCGTGTATCACCTGAAGAATGCTGGAGCGTACAACGGTCGAAACGTCGTGAATATGACAATAAAGACGAGGACAAAAGTCCGAGCAAAGTAAATAATGTAAATAGTTACAATACCTTATAGACAGACATTGAAAAAACATTCATGGCAGTTTAACAAAACGGCCTTCGGACTCGATACACTGTTCTAAATTAAGTACATTTCTAATTGGAAACCAACTGTCATCGCTCATATCAAGTATTTTATTTTGCTTTCTTTTCTACTTAGCCAGATCCGCGCCATCTGTGCTCCATCCAATCAAAAATACCGTCTGCTTGGCAAAGATTATTTTAATTCTTAGCAGAAGACAGTTTTAGCTTGGAATATGTTTCTCTTTATGAAGAGTTATTTACGAAGCTTAACTTCGTTTGACACGGTGCGAAATGAATAATTGAGCGCACTACTATGTCGGATTAGCAAGAAGGCGAACTACTTAACTATCGCCCTAGGGCCGGCATACTGACAGTGTTTCTACGTACCAAGCTTGGCTCTGTCTGGCGCAGAGCCAAACATAGCGGTAGGAAGTTAATGGGGAGCTGGACTGTCAAAATTAGAATTCAAAATCTTGGATTTTATTTACTAGAATTCGAATAACTTCTGACACTGGAGAGATATTAGCAGGCATCTTAGCTGCGAGATTTGATGTATCAGGCTTCATGAACGTCGAAATTAAAATGTCTAAATACGTACGAAAATAACAAAATTTTGTTTTGTTTTGAGATAATGTGATACCAATACTTCAATTCTTCATATTATAGGGAAAATAAATTCACTAAAGAAAAAAAATCAAGTTTTCTCTATTTCTAAGGCAGAAGACTGAACAGCAATTGCCAGAAGACAATCTGTGGTTGTCAGAAAAGGGGATTGGCTAATATGCAAAGTAAAATTGGAGAAACCAAAATCAACTTTTCCATATTTCTGAGGCAAAAGACCAAACACCAACTGACAGAAAACAGAATTTATGGTTGTTAGCAAAAGGGACTGGCCAATATGCAAATTACAAATTGGAAACGCCAAAATCAACTTTTCCATATTTCTGAGGCAGAGGACAAAAAATCAATTTTCAGAAGACAGAATCTGTGATTGTCAGCCAAAAGGACAGACCGATATGATAATTACAAATTGGAAACGCCAAAATCAACTTTTCCATATTTCTGAGGCAGAGGACAAAAAATCAATTTCCAGAAGACAGAATCTGTGATTGTCAGCCAAAAGGACAGACCGACATACAAATTACAAATTGGAAACGCCAAAATCAACTTTTCCATATTTCTGAGGCAGAGGACAAAAAATCAATTTCCAGAAGACAGAATCTGTGATTGTCAGCCAAAAGGACAGACCGATATGATAATTACAAATTGGAAACGCCAAAATCAACTTTTCCATATTTCTGAGGCAGAGGACAAAAAATCAATTTTCAGAAGACAGAATCTGTGATTGTCAGCCAAAAGGACAGACCGATATGATAATTACAAATTGGAAACGCTAAAATCAACTTTTCTATATTTCTGAGGCAGAGGACAAAAAATCAATTTCCAGAAGACAGAATCTGTGATTGTCAGCCAAAAGGACAGACCGATATGATAATTACAAATTGGAAACGCCAAAATCAACTTTTCCATATTTCTGAGGCAGAGGACAAAAAATCAATTTCCAGAAGACAGAATCTGTGATTGTCAGCCAAAAGGACAGACCGATATGATAATTACAAATTGGAAACGCCAAAATCAACTTTTCCATATTTCTGAGGCAGAGGACAAAAAATCAATTTTCAGAAGACAGAATCTGTGATTGTCAGCCAAAAGGACAGACCGATATGATAATTACAAATTGGAAACGCTAAAATCAACTTTTCTATATTTCTGTGGCAGAGGACAAAAAATCAATTTCCAGAAGACAGAATCTGTGATTGTCAGCCAAAAGGACAGACCGATATGATAATTACAAATTGGAAACGCCAAAATCAACTTTTCCATATTTCTGAGGCAGAGGACAAAAAATCAATTTTCAGAAGACAGAATCTGTGATTGTCAGCCAAAAGGACAGACCGATATGATAATTACAAATTGGAAACGCTAAAATCAACTTTTCTATATTTCTGAGGCAGAGGACAAAAAATCAATTTCCAGAAGACAGAATCTGTGATTGTCAGCCAAAAGGACAGACCGATATGATAATTACAAATTGGAAACGCCAAAATCAACTTTTCCATATTTCTGAGGCAGAGGACAAAAAATCAATTTCCAGAAGACAGAATCTGTGATTGTCAGCCAAAAGGACAGACCGATATGATAATTACAAATTGGAAACGCCAAAATCAACTTTTCCATATTTCTGAGGCAGAGGACAAAAAATCAATTTTCAGAAGACAGAATCTGTGATTGTCAGCCAAAAGGACAGACCGATATGATAATTACAAATTGGAAACGCTAAAATCAACTTTTCTATATTTCTGTGGCAGAGGACAAAAAATCAATTTCCAGAAGACAGAATCTGTGATTGTCAGCCAAAAGGACAGACCGATATGATAATTACAAATTGGAAACGCCAAAATCAACTTTTCCATATTTCTAAGGCAGGGGACTAAACATCAACTACTAGAAGACAGTATGTAAAAGAAAAGGGACAGGGCGACAGTATATCAGGAAAAAGGACAGGGCGACATCCAAATTATACCAAAATCAAGCAATTACTACAATTTGAATATCTGGGAAGTGTATTTACTAAAAGTGCAACACCGAAATTCGAAGCCACATTGGAATAACGAAAGATGCCTTTCAAAAACTATACAAAGTATTAAGAAACCAGAATGTTTTCGTTAGAAACGAAGAAATGAATACTGGGCGGTTACATAATACCGGTCCTCCTATATGACAGTGAATGCTGGACAATTTCCTCGCGTATAAAGAAGATACAAGAGGTAAAAAAATGTGGTTCTACTGAAAGATGCTGAGAATACCATGGACTGAGCATGTGATCAATGAAGAAGTTTTAGAGAAAATGTAAGCAAAAAGGACACTTTAAAATTAACATCAACAAGAGACAGTAGAAATTTCTAGCGAAAGAAGTCTTGCAAAAGTTGACACTCACTGGAGGCAAGAGAGACAGAAGAAAAACAGCACCTTAACCTACCTAACGAGCTTGGGATGACAGAACAGTGTCTTGGAGAGATAACACAAAGACAAAATTGAATAAGATCTGCAAAAGACAGAAAATTGTGGAAAGCCATTATCACTAACGTCCTGAAAGTGTATAGCACACAGAAAAAGAATGGTCTTCTATAGTGAGGATGACTGGAGCACTTTCAACGAAAAATTACCTTAATGTATCTTATGACGAACCATCTTTCATGAGGCCCACTGGTCGATAAAGGTTGCCTGTTGTGATAGCAATCTTATCTTTCAGACCGTTCTCTGGGGTAGTGAAATTGATCCACCACTTAGCGTCCAAATATTATAGACTTATGCCATAAAAAGCTAAACCCAGGAAATGTTTTGGATGCTTGCAATAAACAAGATAGTCTTATAAACTGTTCATAAATGTAGTGAATTTGATCCAGCACTGACCATCCAAATATTATAGCCTTGTACCATACAAAGCTAAACCTAGGAAATATCGTTTTGGATGTTTGCATTAAGCAAGATAGTCTTTCTCACCATTCATAACTGTAATGAATTTGATCCACAACACGAAACCCATTTTATTAAAGGACACAATAAATGCGATTGTTTTCAGTGTTCATCGCTCCGAGGAGTCAGTTTGTATTTCACTAAGTATGAATGATTATCCTGTTTATCACAAACTAGACGACAGCGAAAACATTGTTGGAATGGCGATAGACAGATCTCTCATCGCTGATTGACAGAGGAAATGGCCGATTTATCAAGTGTGTATTGTCTGGTGAGCAAATTAATTTTAAATTTCGAAGCGTTTTTTAAAGCCTTTACAAAACAATGGACTGAATTTTGATATAGCATTTCATTAGTAGCATTATTTCATTTCTTTTGCTTATCGCGCGGAACTCTAAGACTGAAAATGATTTTCTTTTAATTCCTACCAATAATTCTATATATTATGATTTTTCAGAATAGAGTATAGATGGTATTCCTACATGCTAATCCTGTAGATCCCTCTGTAGTAAGTGTAGGGCTAGACTTGAGACGTTAGGTGCTGCTTTTAATCTGTAGGTGGTTGTTGAGGGGGTGTAGAAAAAAGGTATTATTGTGCATACTTCGTATTTGAAACGTCTTATCTTTATTTATTAAACAGTGTGTATTACGTCTGTCGGTCTGCGCACACGAGAAATTTTAGAAAAAAAAAAAAAGAAAGCTTTCTCCGGAAGGGATCGAACCAGCGTCCACTTTTATAGGGTAAACCACTGTTTGATCCGGCGTGCTTAACTACTCAAGCATGTATGTTAACCCAGTGGAATATGGAGCCACAGCCACATACAGTGGATGGGGGAGCAGATAGATTCATACCTCTCCAAATGTATTTTACTGAAATCTAACAACTTCTAAGTAGAAGCTTATGAAGCTTTATTTGACTCATTCTGCTTTAGTGCTGAAAAACGTTTATTTTATTGTGATGGATGGTTACAAGCGAGAGGGGAGATGTGGGTGTGCTTATTTTATTACCACATGCCCGAAAGCAAAAGCAACGGGTTAGACTTGAATTTAAATTCTTCGCGGTAATCTCATTTTCTACGCTGATTATCGCTACGCTCCCTGCACTGTCACCGTATAAGCATGTATCATAAATAAAAGTCTTTTCTACCCATGAAGAAATAATCACATTTTGTTAATTCTACAAACTGGCACAAATCTTATAAGAATGAGTTAATGAATCATCCAGAATCAATTGTATTATTTTCTTACTGTAATGCAGTAGTTCTCAAACGGTGAAGCGCGCTTCATAGGTGCGCTGAGAGAGGATAGCCGGTGAGGTGGAATTTCAAAAAATTCATATGTCAAAAATAAATATGATTTCAAAATTTAAAATATTATTATGGATTACTTGTAATTGCATGCATGAGTCCCAGTATAAATAGTTATAAATAATTATTGACTGATTTTTATCATTATGATATTTTTGCATTATATCAAGTATTAAGAATATAGCAATTAGGGTTCGCAAATTGGAGGAGAGAGTTATCAATGATAATGTTCTGACTTCGAATCCGCGTTTATCTACCTTCAACCCTTTCTCTGTTTCTATTTTTAAATGTGCATAAAATTTGCACATAAAATTGGAGAGGCGCAAGCAAATTTTCATTCCGAAAATGCAGTTCAAAGAAAAAAAAGTTTAGGAAACAAAGCTGTAATGACTTTCTCGACCGTTTCTGTCTTTTCAAGCAGAGAATTGAAATCACAATATTAGATTTTAGTCAGATCATTTTTGCTCATTCCACAGCAGTACAATCTTCATTGCTGGCGGGACTTTTTATTATTTTTAAAGATTTCCATTCATTTCCAATGTTTCAAATTTTATTTTAATTTTCCTTTGTCTTCAATACGGGAAGTGTGGTACATGAAACTATTGGAGTAGAAGAGACGGCTACATTTGACTGTTTCGACAGTGAAAGGGTGGGAGATGAGATGCCAGCCTAACAACGCGCTTAAATTCCTGCAGTTTGGGAACCAGCGAAAATAGCTCGTCGGAGCAGTTACCGAGAAAGTACTTGTAGAAAACACAGAGGGAAGCGACGGCAAGTTTGTGAGAAAGTGACTGTAGACGAGATGCCAGGCCAGGATCAACAACAATGCGTTTTTAGATTTTGTCGTGGACCTTAAGACGAACAGCGGGGCTCCAGACCATATATGACAGCAATATTCTATGAAAGGGCGAATGGTTGATTTATAGATTTGAAGGATGAACTCAGGCGAGAAAAAATTTCTGGTGCGACACAGCGGTAGCTGGAACTATTAATTCAATGTATTGAATGTAAATAGGAGGTCATCTCATACGGTAGGTGAGCCACAGATTTTCAGAATGATTCGTCGGTAAATTAGGCTGGCCTCTTTATTGGTTATGATATATTTTACGAAAGGCTCACGAAAAGTTCCGCTTTGACTTGTAAATCTTAAGTCGGTCAGCACTAAAAACAAAGTATTTACCAATTAGGAGTAAGCTATTGGAATTGGAGTAGTCAAGGAATGATTTGCAAAGCTAAGCAGAATGGACTGAGTGATTCCCGGACGGTCCGTCTACGAAACTCTGGAGTCAGGGTGCTGACGGTAACACCAATCAGCTATGTTTAACTTGTATTATATATATATATATATATATATATATATATATATATATATATATATATATATATATATATATATATATATATAATAGGGCTAGATAAGTTCGTCTATCGTCAAGTTAACACCGATTTCTCGAACAGGAGTAACTTGTTTCCTGTTTAATATTGTGTTTCTGGTTCTGTTTAAACTGCTAAAATCTTTTCTCAGTTCCAGTAGCCCCAGCCGTCTTACTGGTATTATCGGCTTGCTTGGGGGTGAATTGATATATATATATATATATATATATATATATATATATATATATATATATATTTGAGCAGCAATCTTTCTTCTAAACATGTTTCGTTAAATATGACAGACAAAGAAAATTTAATTAATTTTCTATTTAGTTTTTCCAGCATTCTTAAATTTTCCCATTTGGTGGGAGTAAAGGAGTTCAAAATTCATCCATTGTCTCAAGCGTTTTCGGCCACTTCTTTAGACATTTTCAAGGGGTTTTTATTTTAGTTGTTAATTTCTCTTCATGTTTTGAGTGTTTAAGATGTATTTTTTGCGCTGTTTTGAATATTAGTTTATTCCGAACCTTCGCGCGTAGAGCGTGGCTGGAATTCGAGTGTACGTCTTTGTATTTGTTTAAAAACTTTCGACACACCATTCCCACTGTTAAATAGGGTGAGGTTGATAATGGTAGAGCGATGTTTAATATACAGATACTCTCTTATAGAGATATTTCCGGTAATACGATTTATATAGAATTTTAGTGTTTTCGACCAGAATTTTTCTTAAGGTTTCTTGCAAATTGTGAGTATATAGATTTTTTTTTATAACACTTTGATCTGATCAGTTGAGGTGTCTACTCAAGGAATTGGTAGCATGACCGATATTGATTAGTGAAAGAATTTGGTAAAGAAAAACAGTCTATTGTGCGTTGTCGGTTTTCATCTGCCGGTAGAATTGCGAAGTCATTCATTACCAATTGCCATAGTTTGTAAATGGCAGTGAAGACAGCCTAATGTCTAATCACACGGAAAAAATAGAATCAACGAGCCGTATTCAAATTCCGCCTGTGACAGTTTGCTTTCCCTTTGGACTGGTGCTCTTGGGGAAGGCATAGTTTCTTTCCTCATCAGGTATGAGAAAAATAGCGATGCTTACTGGGCTCTGCAGCCCTGATTTACAAGTAGTCTAACAAAAGGTCAAATCTAAATTTAAGACGACGAGTGGAATTAACTCGTTTCTGCAATTAAAAAAATTAAAGGATAGGTCTTGCAATCCCGACTCATAAAAACTTATTTGCAAAGTATCAATCGACACACAAGCCGGATGGCTGCACAGATTCAATACATAATACAAACACACACCTTTTCCTAATTTCAAATGGCAAATATTCTCACGCATTAAATTTAGTTGAACCTTGACCTTTAAATTTGGCACAATTTTCTCCGTGATAAAACTACTGCTCATGTATAGAACGGAGCTTAATATTTTGTCTAAAAATTACAAGTTAAAAACGTGAATTAGACACTCCAATATATCGCCTTCTGTCGGAATTACAGTTTGAAAGGAGAGTTTAAACCAGTCACTTATGCGCCATGTGTAATACGCGGTTAGGCGATCATGTATCTTTTGATACATGACTGACGAGGGAGATTTTTTCCCGCAGTAGGTTGCCATATCTTTCTGCGGTAGATTAGTTGCCATCTAAGGCTATAGAACCCGGTCTGTCCTGCTATTTACCCATAGCTGGGTGGGGGGAGAAGAAGAGGATTCATAGCCGTTATTTCCCTTTCAAATTTCCTGTGAAGAAACGTGGGATTTTACTACATGTATAAGCTCAGGGAAAAACTACTTTCCCATGGACAAAATGATCATCTGTAGGAGGTAAATTGTTTGGCTCTCATTAATTGTAATTCACTTATATGCTCTATAATAAAATTATAGTGAGCTCTCTTTTGTGGATCAGTTTTAATATTTTATATTAATAGGATCTACTTGGATTATTATCCACGGATTTTTTTACCTATATATATATATATATATATATATATATATATATATATATATATATATAATGGATTTGGAATAATAACTTTTAAAAAAATAATTTGCTGGATGAGTTTTAATCGAAAAGGTTTCTTAGAAATTTGCCTGAAATTCTGGCATTCCAGGAGATAAATGACCTGGAATTGTTACTCTTGTTTTTTCGCTGTAGGTTTTGATTAATACATTTTCGGTTTTCCTTGTCAAGATTTCTGATGTGAATATTCTATTCTTTATTCTGATTTTGTTCTTATTACGTTTTGATCGATAACTACTTCGGTGTTTCCTAAAAGACCTCTACCTTATAGACCAGAAATCAGATAAATTGATGCCGAAATCATAGCTGTAATGAATAGAAGAAAATGTCTATTACTCTTTTGTGCGGGAATTACGACTCGTTAGAAAAATTACCCATGTTTTCTTTCTATTGTCTTTTTTCCATTTCGCAGCTATTTTATTTCTTTATCGTTGACTTTGTTCAGAGTGAACATTTCCAAATGAGCGCAAATATAATTTTTGTCGTTGTTGGAAATGTTCTGTTTGATAGCAATCAAGATCAGAAGGACTTGTTCGAATCAATCATGAAACAATAACAATGATAAATCACTTGAAGCCATAATAACACAAATGAGCATCGCAATAATAATAAAAATCGATGATATAATCAATATATTCAATTTCCACAATAACGTAAACAAAAGGTTTGGAAGGAAAGTCCTGTCAGTCCTAGAAAAAACGATAGCAGTTAGTAGACTTGAGAAATCTAACTTCCTAAAAATATCTATATTTCTCAAGGACACATGGCACAGTGGATAAAGGCGTTGGTTAGATCCAGTTACAAGACCCAAAGAGTTGTGAGTTCAATACCTGGTTAAGGCAGTGGAGAAGATGGAGAGGGGAATTAACAGGAGATAACTGATAACTGACATTCATTAAACATGGCACTTGTAACTAGAACAGTCTACCCCAGCGAGTGAAATAAAGGGTCCAGTTCGATATTCCAACCACCTGAAGAAGGTCGGAGCGTACAACGGCCGAAACATTGTAATAAATATGGCGACAAAGATGAGGACAGTAGTCCGAATAATGTAAATAGTGTTCCTGAAAATATTTTATCAGTTTCAACCGACAGATCGATGAATGCCGAATATTTCCTGTATGGAAACGGCTCATTTCACCATTACCATTCAGTCAGTTATGGGCTATACCTGATACACGATGATGTATCTTTCGATACATGACTGACGAGGCAGATTTTCTTCGCGCAGTAGGTTGCCATTTCTTGCTGCGGTAAACCAGTTGCCATCCAAGGGTATAGAACTCGGTCTGTCCAGAACTTTTCCCAGTTTTCTGTGCCTGCTTGATTTTAGTGTCTCCGATCTGTAAATCGCATTTCGCGCTCATCCTTTTACTGATGACCATACAGTCTTTTTGTATTAGGTTGGTGCAAAAATAATGACGTAATAATGTCGTTTTTTGACGTATTTTTAACGTCAAAAACGACATTATTACGTCATTATTTTTGCACCAACCTAATAGTTTATGCTTAGTCCCTTCTTCTCGTTCTCCTTCGCTACCTTCTGGAAGACATTTTGTAATTTCTTTTCCGTGTCTGCTATCAGTGATGTGTCATCCGCCTATCTTATGTTAAGATTGTGGCCGCCAAAGAGTAAAGAGCTATAAGCGTTAGTTGAAAAACCGTTCGAAGAAAAAAGATTTTACAAATGTCAACTGACAGTAGCACTTAAGAGTTCATCCAATGAAAGGAAACAACTAACTTCATTATTGCTATAATCATCTTTGAAATTAAGAAAAAAATTAAGATCTACAAAGGATACGAAATTGTGCAGATCCGTGATCATCTACGTCCTAAAGGGACACGGCACAAAGAAGAAGTCGGAACAAGGAAATCACGGTTCCTGGTAGTTTATATTATCTAGGAATTACTATGCCTGCTTGGGGACGATAATAGAATGGATTCCGTTGTCTTCTCTATGGTTTTGCCCCATCTTCAATGTTATTTAACCCGTAAAAGGGGAGAAAAATGGATTTATAACTTTCTATCTGTGCGAACGCAACAACCTCTGCTGGAATTTATAAATTAAGGTGGTTGGATAGCAAGATGGCCGAAAAAAAATAGTAATGCAGATCTATTGCATATCTATTGCAGATCTATTGAAGATCTATTGAAGAATGTTTGAATGTGTAGAACTTAAGTTTTCCCGTCACTGACAACATTTTGATTTCTATTGTTCAGAATGGAAAATATCGACATTGTTGATACTGTTCCACTATCTGCTTACTTCGATTGTATCGCTGTCATACTTAATTCGGTATCGTTATAGGATACGATAAGACAAACTTATATTTCACATTGATACGAAGATTTGAAAGGCGGGAGATGAACGCATCGTGCGCGATTGGTTACCAGAATTTGATGCTGTCAATTTTTATTTTTATTTTTACGGATCAGAAAGTGTGCTGAATATGACGAGGTCACTGACAACAAGATGGTGTCTGAAAGTTTACAAACTGCACGTGCCGTTATTGTACTGTTCAAGCGAAATGCTCGCGTAGTTAAAAGCTCATTAGTACCCAGCCTACTGCGTCAGTCTGCAAATAGACTTTGGGTTATCTAATAGTGTTCAATTATTATATGAAGTCCTTGTAAACTTCTGCTGAAACGGCTCTGCGATCTTTACCGTAGGTAACAAATTAAATCAACGTGTCTACATGCTTTTTTTTTTTTTTTTTTGAAGCTCCGGAAATTGTTACTGAGAACCTCGGGATGATTCGTCAGGCTTTTGGTATATATTCTTTAGGCCGAACGAACGTTTGAGAATGAAGTACGTTTCAAGGCCGGACGAGTGTCGGTTCAAGATGATGAGCGTTCAGTGTAACCAATCATCAACAAAACAACAGAAATATGAAAAAAATCGTAATCTCATTTATGAAGACCAGTGATTTCATATTATTAGAATCAGTGATGGTAGTGAATGCAGAACATTCTTCTCACAGATGAAGAAGAGACTTGAAGCAACAGAAATGACGTGCTACAGAAGGATGCTGAGAATACCACGGACCGAACAAGTGAGAACAACGAAGTTCTAGAAAAAAAATGACATTTATAGTTAACATCTGAAAGAAAAATTTGAAATTTCTAGAGCACGTAATGAGGAAAGAGGGATTTGAAAATTTGATCCTCACATGACATTTTGAAAGCAGAGGACAACAATGCATGTACTACATATCAAGCTTGAGTAAAATAGATGGCGGAGTAAGGTTTAGGAGAGATAACAAAAAATACATTTTATTAAGAGCTACAAAGGACATGAAGTTGTGGAGAGCCGTGATCGCCTACGCCCTGAAGGGACACAGCACAAAGAAATAGAACCTACTAGATCATGGTCGCCGGTAGATTATTTTTTTTATGATCTAGGTATTGCCATGCCTGCTTGTGGATAGATTCCCTGGTCTTCTCTACGGTTAGGCCGCCTCTTCCCTGCTATTTAACCCCTAACTAGAGGGGAGAAATATAACTTTATGACTTTCCCAAAACTATCTGTGTGAAAGTGAACGCAACAGCTACTCCTGGAATTTATAACCAATCCCACTTTCTGCGTCGATAACTGCTATACTACACGTACATCGTTGAGCGACGTTTCAATAGAACTGACCTGTTGTCCTTCTTCGTCATTTTCAGTTAGAACTATTTATTTTGACCTTTATATATGTTTTCCTTACCTTTCCAAACATATATATCTGTATTTGAGCTAATGTGATATGTTCTTATTTCTTGCCTTTTGCATCCCTGGTGTTCTCCTAGTGTCGAATAAAATCATTTATGCTATATGAGGCTATATTATTTTGTTACTGGCCGAGTTATTGTCCTTCTTAAGAAACGTCGAAGATAAACTTTGAGCCACGGAGAAACGTTTTAATTAATTACCTTTCATATTAAGGGAACCTTTGCTTATATCACGGTGATGCATTATTAGTTACCTGTAATTTTCGGGTGTTCTTTTCAGAGAAAATCGAATTGGTCCGTTTATTTGAACCACGAAAATAGTTTTCTTTCTTTTCTGTTATCCTTAAGAAACCTCGTATACATCTCGTATAAATCTAGTAAAAGCCTCTGTACCATACTGATCAGTTCTCATTCATTTCCCGATAGGGAATGCTGAATAAAGCCATTTTATCATCTGTCTATATTTCTGAGATGAGCTATTGCAACTATTTACACTATTTACATTGTTCGGACTGTTGTCCTCATCTTTTTTTCTTATATTCACGACGTTTCGGCCGTTGAATTTTTCGGACTTATAAACCTAATGTCATAGTAGCCTTTTTTTCTTTTTGGTTACTGAGACATTAGGTTTATAAGTCCCCCAAATTAATTTCCAGTAGATAAAAGCGTTAATTGAAGTAATCCAGTGACTTAACCCAAAATGTTGTGAGTTCAATACCTGGCCACAGCAGAGGTGAACAAAAACTTGGAGACAATTAACTGAAACTGAGACATCCAGAAAATGAATGACACAATTTACTCTAGTGGATTAAATCCGGTTCGAAATTCCAACGTATATCACTTGAAGAAGGGCCGAGCGTACAACGGTCGAAACGTCGTAAATATGATAATAAAGATGAAGACAACAGTCCGAACAATGTAAATAATGTAAATAGAACCGTTTCATGCCTATTCTCCTTTATAGGGTATATCGAACAAATGCTTTTATTTGAGTCACGGGGATATATTTTCATGTCTTACCTGTTACGTTTGGTGGTGTTCTCTTCTAACAGAACTATTTATTTGAGTAACGGGAATGTATTCTCATTCCTTATCTCTCAAGAACAAGAGGCACAGTTTATGCTGATATGTGGGTAAGATAAGGGTTAGCCCTAGACATGAACAGGTTAACATTGTATTGATCGAGGAAGCATTCTCATGGGAGTCAGTTCCACAGAGCAGCGGTTTTGTTGGAAGAAGCTGCGCGAGTGGAACTTCCATCTCACCAATGGCTCGCTACAATGAGCCTGGGATGTCGGGTCTTAGTCGTGAAGGTTAGTGCTGGTGGAACTAAGGAATTTAATCTGAACACCTTCCACGGAAATAACGATAGATATATAAATAATAAGAATATATGTTCTGTCTCAAACAAAGATTCTCTGCAACATTCCATAAGAGGAACACCGGATTTGAGACGTAATGAATGAGAATTGAGATCCCCCCACCCACAACCTCGTTTTAATAGATTTCCCTAGAAGGGACATCAACAATTCAAAAATGAGAATATATCCCCATGAGTCCAGAAATGTTTTCTAGCTATAATTCCCTAGGAAGGACACCATAATTGACAATAAGGAATGAGAATATATAGCTATGGTACAAATAAAATCTTCCATTCGGCATTCTCTAGAAAGGACACCAGAAGAATTTATAATGTGGCCCCTTTCTCAAATAATGCGCTCCAGTAGAAGTTACCCGGGAAGATGTATTGAATCACTTTCTACGGTTTATCAACCCTATGCAGGTTATTTAAAGCCAGAAAATATTTTTAGATTTTGAGATAATAACGGTTTAGTGATACAAGTCTTACTAATTCATCCATAGTTCGGTGGAGAAGAAGGATATTCGCACCAGATATGGCAGGTAAGGAATACGATATATATTACATCGCCCTTTCTATTCGACATTCCAGAAGAATTCCACATTATATGAATTGTAAGGGATTAGAATTTTACCCATGCAGTGTTTTATTCGATATTACATGAGAGACCTGAGAGCTATGAAAAGAGAAAATGTCACTGTGGCTCAAATAAAGTGTAACAGTAAACATTGAGAGGTTCCAGTTACGGCAGTTCAAGAATGAGAATATATCCTTATTTGTCATATCAATATTTCTGTTAGTTATTGCCCTGGAAGGACATTTAACATATCGGATAATGAATATGAACATATCCCGGTAGGTCAAATAAATAAGTGCACCTGGATTGACAGGTGAGGAATGTGAATATATCTCCATCATGTTATAATTCTGATTCTTTCTCCGATAGAAGTTTAGCAAGGTAATTAGCGTTACGTCCCAGATAAATAATGAACCATTCTGTTTCGAATGTGAGGAAAGTCGGTAGAAAAAGACATATCAGACAGACTGTCTGCCTTTAGTTCGAAAAGGAAAGCATGCATACATACATACATACATACATACATACATACTACTATTACTATTGATAATAATAATAATAATAATAATAATAATAATAAGAAGAAGAAGAAGAAGAAGAAGAAGAAGAAGAAGAAGAAAAACGAAAGAAAGTTTATTCTAATAACGGTTAGAAGTTTATTTTTAAACAAAAGATGATGCAATATTTCAATAATACAATAATAATAAAATAAAATATTTATTAAATTAAATTTAAAAATTTACATTTTACACCCTGCCATTGTCTTATAAAATAATTAACACTATTAATGAATAATGAATCATTCCGTTTTGATTGTGAGGAATGGCAGAAAAAAAAAAGATATAGAAACGCAGGTGTGTTTCAGGGAGAAAAAGAAAGCGTAATAATAATAAGAAAGAAAGAAAGAAAGAAAGGAAGAAAATGAAGATAGGAGTCGTCAAAGTTTAACGTCTGCTTCAGTGAAATGGAAATTCGTGTCAATTCTGAGTACCTTTTTTTCATTTGTACCTTCTAAAATAATGACCTACATTTCTACGTATGATTGCTGTTCGAATATTTTGTCAATATTGTTCAAATATTTCGCATTTCAATAAAGTCATTTTTACTGGTATCTTATAGTCATGGAACTCACCATGAGCGAATTTAATCATTAACTTAAGATATTAAGATACATTAGTTAATACAAATAGGAAAACCGTTAAATTTCTACGCGAACTGTTTGCAAATCAATAAACGTTCTAGTTGACATTCCTGAAACTTTAGGAAATAGGA
>OZ010599.1:56763491-56805991 GCA_963932145.1 Acanthosepion lycidas | reverse complement strand
CAGACTTATATATAATCCGTTTTAATGAAACACCCTTTATATTCTTGAGCAGCTTGCCGTGATGTAATTGTTAGTAAGCTTGTGTTGTTAGATCAATTACGACTGAATAGTGAGTTCGATTTTTGAGGCCTTGTGCTACGTCTAAGCTAAGCTTAGTAAAGCACAAATTCGCAGGGCATTTTGCGCACTTCGACGTTGTGTCATGGTTAGCAAGTCTTTCTCGTTAGTTCAATTACGACTGAGTTCGATTCTCAGCGAGCGTTCTTTACTTTCGGCCTTGTGCCACATCTAAGCTATGCTCAGTAAAACGCTCTTTCTTTGTGCTCTTCGATTTGGTGCAATGGTTAGCAAGCTTGTCTCACTAGATCATTTTCTAATTAGTGAGTTCAATCCTCAGTCGGTGCTCCATATTTTAAGCCTTGTGCAACGTCTTAGTTACGCTTAGTAAATTACTAAATATATCTCTTTGAAGTGCTTCACCGTGGTATAATATTTAACAAACATGTTTCGCTAGATCAATTACAACCGACTTCGATACACACTAAATTACCTTGTCATCTAAGCTCAAATCATTAATATAATTTGTCATGTGGGGATCATAACTTTCCATTTGTAGATTTAAACAACATTTGGCCCTTAACATCCTTTTCAATCCATGAATTGATGAGCACTTGACCGAGTGGTTAGAACGTTCGTTTTCTGACCATGAGACTCGGGTTCGAATGGTTGGTTTGTCAGGAGGTTGACTTTCGGATGTTATCTTGATGGAGCAGGCGATACCATCGTGCAGCAAGCCTTGGGAGTGAAATTGAATAGACAGAACTCTTGAGAGCTGTCGGTGGTTGTGCTAACACAAAGTCACAAGTTATCGTAGCCGAAGGTTTGAGCATGCTAGCCTTCTTCAGACTTTTGATCACGCTCTCTCTCTCTCTCTCTCAGAAACTGTAATAGTATAAACCACAGGTGGGCTCTGTGAGTGTTGACCCGACACAAATGTGCCTTTAGCAGGCGTCTACAATAGGGATTATCTAGCCGCCCTAATAGACTGGCATCTTCGGATTTGAGTAGCTGTGCCGTTTACATTTACAATCTATGTACTGTCATCTCGTTAGCTCTATTTTCTCTCTACGACCCTTCAGTACGTCATATGATAGTCAAATTGTCCAAGCCCTCTTTCCTTGTTGTGTACCCCCAAAAATTCAGCTGCCTTTTAAAAAATTTTTACCCTTTTCCTTCCCACTATTGCTCACATGCTCCGTTCATAGTATACTCATCATTCTTGTGTAGAACAATGTCTGTGATGCTTTGAGTCTCTTTCTGTGCGGAAATTGTCCAGCATTCGCTACCGTATAGAAGGACTGGGATAAAGATCCAAATCTGTGGTTCTCAAACTTGGGGGGTGGGGGTGCGGCCCCCTTACGTAACAAAACACAACCCTAACGCCGCCCACCAAAGTCAACCTTTGACTTGATTTTCTGGATGCTCTTAGGTTGGTGCAAAAATAATGACGTAATAATGTCGTTTTTTGACGTTAAAATACGTGAAAAAAACGACATTATTACGTCATTATTTTTGCCCCAACTTAATAGTATTGCATGAAAAACGAGTATCTTAGCATTTCCCATAATAATTGTCATATAAATGGAATACACTGCAAAGTGAAGGGAAGTTACCCTTCAGGCACAATGCGTGTGTGGTGTATGCTATGGTTCAGATATGCCACTCCAAGCCCGGGATCTTTCTGTCGCCCTCTTTGGAAATCACTGATCTAAATAAATAATGTTTATTTATTTGTTTGTTTATTATTGCTTCTCACGATTGATTCGCTGACCAAGGTTAGGGTGAAATCTGCTATAAAATTCTTCAAGATTTAACAAAAATATATCGTTTAGATTAGCTACCTCCACTAATTCGCTAAAAAAGAGTATACCATGATGAAAAAATGTCCCAAACTTAATAAAAACAAAGTTTTATGGTCAAAATCCTTATGCTGTTATTAAGAGAAAAGACCAAAGTATTTTTGATCATCTAATCATATTTGTAATCCTTTTTAGAAAGTTCGAAATTTTGTTTAAAATTTTTCTTTTTCTTGCGTCAGCATAGCAAATTTTAACGTCATTTGCAATGAAAAACACATTGATTTGAAAATTCTTTCAATAATCAAATAATTGTCTGATTTTGATGGAACATTCAGAACTTACAAATGAATGAAATTATTTTAGAAATTTTTTCGATGGTAATTTTTTTTTTCGTCTGTTACCTAACTATTATTTTTATGAAATTTCGAGAAACTAAATTTTGTAAAGCTTAATGTTTATATTAGTTATAATCAGAACTCCTTGGATAATTTAAATTATCAATTTTTTTGCAAAACGGGTTCCCCAGTTACCGAAAATACTCTGAATCGTAAAAGAAAAATGCAATAAAGCTAAAACATTATTTAATTAGAAAAGCTTTTAATTGCTCATACGAATAAGATATATTAAGGGCATTATTATCTTAAGATGAAATGCTTTTCGATGAATAATTAATATTTACAAGAATTGTTTTCATTTGTTTATTTTTTAAATTGTAATTCGAATATTGTATAAAGTTTTAAATCTTTTAAAATTCTGTATTAACCTGTAACTGTTAGGCGATAGTATTATGAAATAAAAACTATATTTACTAATCATAATAGGAAGGTTTATTATAATTTAGTGACTCCCGTATTTTAAAAAGAATTTTTAAATTTTTGTATGCGTCTAAACGTGCTGATTTTTGTAGATACGGTTGATCATACACGGCATTATAAAAAAATACGAGCGATTGCTATAGTCAAATTAAAGCCAATGTATCTAAAATTCAATAAAACATTAAGGGAGAATATTTTCCTAAATTCTTAAGGTTACTGAGTACTTAAAAAGTATGTTAAAAAGGCGTTCACGTTCTATTCCTCAATTATTTTTTATCGATAAGAAAACATCTGTCATTCAAACTGTCTCAACGCCTTAAATAAACAGCTACTGCCAAGTTATGAAAATAAATTTTTGGGACATTTTAAACATAAAGTAATATTTGTTTCAAATCGGATTAGTGAAACTTTAAATCAAATAATATTTCACAAATAAAGTTTCAGAATAGTATATTTTATTTTTGGAAGTTTTTTTTTTTGTAAAGAGATTCTGATGAAAGGTGTCTAAAAATTGGCGGTAAAATTTGGCGGTAAAATAAACAATTTGAGCTATTTCAAAACGAAGCATCCTTCTAGTCAATTTAAATTAATTTTGAAATACAGAAAAGTATTTTGCATATTGGAAATATTAAATTTAGTTTCTTTGCTTGAAATTAAAACTAAAATAAAAGCTTCAAGAAAGGTTTTTCTTTTCTAAAAAATCATTTTAAACCTGAGGTATCGCGAATCTAGGTACCTATTTTAGATATTTCTATTGCTGCAATTGAAGGGCGTTCTTAGCTGTTTGATTGCATTTACGTTAACATTTTAAATTTTATTTTAGGCTCCCTTTCCCGCTCAAATAAAAAAAATATAATCCTTTTTATCTACGAGAAACGAGGTTCAGTTAAACATAGCATTCGTTTCTTCTTTGTTGCCTCATTTGACAGAAAGGAATTAAATAAGAAAAACTGTGCGAATAATAAATATTTTTAGAACGTTGAATTCCCTCCATTGCTATTTTGTCTCTCCATATGAGAAAGAAAGAAAAAGCGAGAAAAATTACTGTCTGGCCACTTGAATAGATGAGGTGGGAAAGATAAATTAAAACGCCTTGCTCGTCTAAAATTATCGCTAGAAATATAACGACATCACATTGCCTAGTTAACTCAGTGGACGATAAAAAATGCCAATGGATTTATAAAAGAATGTCTTGCGTTATTTTCGGTATCTGTGAGTTGATTCTCGTGTTATCTTTGTCTACATGATGTCGATTCTTACTCGTTCCTGATAAACCAGATTATACGGACTTCACTGTCAGATGCAAAAATTGAACCCACAGTTAGCAGATGAATACAAATCTTTTGTAAAAAGGGTTGCATCAAGTACACGATTACTCGAATGATGTTAGGCTTTGTATTTCTGGAGTGTTTAAGTGCAGTCTCAATGGGTGCAGTTTTTGATAATATTTGATATTTAAGATGATAAAGAATTGTCAGTATACACTGATTTAGTGAAGTGGATATTTTCATCTTATAGACGTTATTAAGCGGATAAGCTTATAATCCATTAGGGGCTTGAAAACGATAGTGATGATCTGAGAAGGCTTACTTCCAAGTGTTCCATAGCGATGTCAGCTAGATGTGATGAAGATAATCCCCATCAATAAAACGAAGTGTATACCTTCTACATACATACATACGCATGTCGGACTAAGTTTAAAAATATTGGTTGTCAGGAAACCACGATTCTTTCATTGATTTGTTGCTGTCCCACGCCATTGTACGCAAATAGGAACATCTATTACGCTCTCATCCTAGACAGGTGTGATGATCCAGTTCTTTTGGCTTGTTGCAATAATACTGGTACTAGCAAAGTTTCCATAATTACTTGCAGAGACAGAAGAATCAAAGGTCCAAAGATGATTAATCGAGAGTCATTTAAATTTGGTGAGAATAAATTTGTGGAGAGTGTTGGAATGAACAACAACGAAAGTCATCATGAATCACTAGCTTTAAAGATGAAAATAATAGACATGACTGCATTTTGTCTTCAGCGAATTAGAGAAAATATATAACTTACTGGATACTGCAGTTCTAGTAGATTCCAAAAAGAAACTGAAAGAGAAAATATTTAAAAAAAAAAATCTGAAATTTGCTAGTGAACAGAACCAATTGTAAATTATGTAAATAATAGTAGTAATTCGCATTTGGTACCATTTGGGAAGCCCCTGAAAACTTCCGGAGTGTCTGGAAAATCGCGGTATCGTTATCATTGGCGAAAATACAGAATGCTGAAATTTGTAGATACCTGTAGTCATTTTATCTCAAGTAGAAGTCACGTGATATTATTGTCGCAAGAATTCATACATATTAGCCTTCTACCACTTTTGGAAAAAAAAAACTCCATAGGCCCTAATCAATGCTGAATTGTATCTGTCTATATATCTGAGATGAGGTATTATGTACACTATTTACATTATTCAGACTATTGTCCTCATCTTTGTTGCCATATTTATCACAACGTTTCGGCCGCTGTACGCTCCGGTCTTCTACAAGTGGTTGGAATGTCGAGCTGAACACCTTATTTCGCTCACTGGGGTAGACGGTTCTAGTTCCACGTGCCATATCAGTTATCAGTTATCTCCTGTTAATTCACCTCTCCAAGTTCTCCACGGCCTTAACCAGATATTGAACTCAACTCTTTGGATCCTGTCATTGGATCTAACCAACTCCTTTATCCACTGTACCATGTGTCCTTAAGGCGACTATATCGAATCCATTGCTAGGTCAGCTGCTAAGAAAGTCAGTTCACTGTGTCGGGCGAGACAATTCTTCTCTTCGGAATTTATCTTGCATACCTATAAGTCTACCATTCGTCCAAGTTTAGAATATTGCTGTCATATATGGTCCGGTGCCTCTGTTGTTTATCTGAAGCTAAGATCCAAAGAAGAATCAGCAATATTATTGGTCTTGACATGGCGGCTCGGCTTCAGATGGTGGACCAGCTGTCCCTTTTTTATAAATACTTTCATGGTAATTGTTCGGATGATCTCTTCGCTATGGTACCTAGACTTTATGAATTTAAGCGCAGTACTAGACTAGAGTCGAGATCGCATCAATTTACAGTTGAGCTGGCTAGATGTAGTTCTATGTTCTTTTCTCGCACTTCTCGCTTGTGGAACTCCCTTCCGGCTCCATGCTTTCCAGCCAACTTTAATCTGCAAAAATTGAAATGCGATGTCAATCGCTATCTACTGTCCTCCTGTTTACTCTTTTTGCTCATTATTAATGTTTCTGTTCCTAATTCTTCCACGCCATGTAACCCTAATAATAAATAGTAAAACATTGCTGAGAGTTATAATAAACAGGAAGTAGCGGAGAGCCATTGTCGCCAAAAATTTGGACTCAAAACTGGCACTGCAAAATTATGTATCAAACAAAAAAAAATTCATCGAAATCGGATGAAAACTGTGGAAACGCATAAACAACATCCGATCACACATACACACATACATACACACACATACATACACACATACATACACACACATACATACACTCACAATTATAGATATAGATACAACTCTCACTTTGTTGGTGTACTTCTCTCACACTTAATACCCCCCCATTACTACTACTACTACTACTACTACTATTAATAATAATAATAATAATAGTAATAATAATAAGAAAAAGAAATGATGTTGAAAATCTTGACGGATATTGTGAATGAACTGTTGAAACTTCTAAGACGAGCAAACTTTGCCACTCAGGTCCAGCAAAGACATATCCCTCTCGATAATAGGGGTGTTGTCGTTACTCAACCTTCGTGACAAAGACGTTTCCATTGTTAATATGATTCTCCTTCCATCTTGGTTTCAAGGTTTCCTTTCCAATTGCGATCGTCTCCTGGATCGACACGATCTTTCGAGCCATTCATACTTAGCGTTGTTCTTATACAACCTTGTGTTTATTAAATGCGCCACAACATACGTGTATCAAAACACCACTCGCTCGTCTGTCAAAAAGAAAAAAGCTTCTTTGTTTTTTTTTACACCTAATAAGATTACGTAAACACAGTCAGAAAAGAAAAATACAATCATAAGTGCTTCTGTAAAACAATGTTAAAATAAAGCATGTAAAATGATATGCCCAGCAATGTCATATTATCATTGACGATAAACATCAAACTTTCGTATTGCGCCATATTAGAATCTATACCCGAATTTCCCAAAGTGAGATTCATGACCCACAGGTTTTAAAGGGGAGGAGGGCAATTTGAGAATGAATTATTAACAATGATTTTTTTCACGTGAGTCTGTCTGTTAAGAGCGCCTGCGAGTTGATAAATACGGTGAATATATCGTAAACCAAAAATATTTGTGCGTATGGTGATTATCTAAGCGTAGTTTACATGTAGCATAACGGCGAAATTATGGGGCACTCAGTGAGGATCGAACTCCCTACTCAGTCGTAATTATCCTTACACCACGTCTTGGCGCCCAATATTTGTGTGCATGTGTGTGCATATGTAATTGCGCGTATACTGTATATAATAGTTTAGATGCGGCACAAGGCCGAAAGAATGGGGTACCCAGTGAGGATCGAACACACTACTCAGTCGTAATTGATCTAGCGAGACAAGCTTGCTAACCATTAGACCACTCCGAAGTGCCCTATGATTTACTAAGCGTAGTTTAGATGTGGCACAAGGCTGAAAGTGTGGAGCACCCAGTGAGGATCGAACTCACTACTCAGTCGTTACGGTCATAGAGAGACAAACTTGCTATTATTACACCACATCAAAGTGCCCAATATTTGTGTGTATGTATATACATGTGTACTGAATATATATATATATATATATATATATATATATATATATATATATATATATATATATATATATATATATATATATATATATATATATATATGTACGTATGTATTCTGTTTATACGTTATTTTTAAATATACAAAAATTTAACTAAATGCTCTCTTTATAATAAACAGTGTTAACTACATTTAACAGTCTGCATGTCCGAGAGATTTCATAGAAAATATATGTGCATAACCTGACGTGCAATACCATTTAGCTACAAAGTGTCTGGTTAGCAAAGTCAGATTACTGTTTTTAAACAACAAATTTCCCATGATTTCTCTCGAACGCTCATATCTGCTTGATGCGTATCTTAGCGTAAACAAATGACATCATGGCTCAAACTAACCCCGTGGACAAAATAAAAGGAACGGTTCGAAATTACAACGAAGAAGGTTGAAGCGTACATTGAGAGAAACGTTGTGAAAATTGGCAATAAAGATGAGACCAACAGTCCGAGCGACGTAAATAGCGTAAATAGTTACAATACCACATCTTGGAAATATAGACAGATCCTGAAGACCAGAGCGTGCAAACGGCCGAAACGCCGTAAATATGGCAATAAAGATGAGGACAACAGTCTGAATGATGTGAGCAGTGCAAATGCTTACAATACCTCATCTTGTATATATAGACAGTTTTTTTTTCATTGGTGTTCTTACTCGGATTCAAGTGTGTTCATTTTTTATGGCAATGTTTCTCTATCAGACAACATCACTTTTTCGGTTATATTGCTCCGTTCAGTATGTATGTTGTGAAACCGGGATTTCAGGAACGTGTTTTAAAAAAAGATAGCAACAGCTGAAAAGAACGACAAATTACCAGGCTTGGAAATTCTTCTGTTGTAGATAATGTGTTTTCTACCATTTCTTTGCATTCGTATGTTGAACATAAATCATTTGTAATATTTACATAGAAAAACCACTTCAATTGTAATCATGTATTTTTTTTTTTCAATTTAAAGGATTACCAATTTATTGCGATTTTTCTCTGGAGATGAGTGATATAAAAGAACAACACAGATTGAAATGGTGAGAATTCTAGTAACAGGAAATATATAATTCAGTTTAAAATATTGAATTTGTTGCGTGATGTTTAAGAATTTGAGAGAATATTATAGTTATTCCTGACTAGTATCCCCATTTTAGTTGTTTTCAACTCTTCAACCTTTCTAGTGTTGTCTACAGTTCTCAGATGAAGTATTGTCATTGTTCCATGAATTATTCAGACTAGTATCCTCATCTTTGTTGTATTCAACTCTCCAGCCTTCCCAGTGTTGTCTAAAGTTCTCAGATGAAGTATTATTATTCCATGAATTATTCAGACTAGTATCCTCCTCTTTGTTGTATTCAACTCTCCAGCCTTCCTAGTCTTATTACTATATACATCTCTATGAACTTTTATCTTGTGTGTTTGCCAGAAGTCATATATAGAGAGTGGGGAAAAGAAAGACATAAACAAGTCATATATAGAGAGTTAGGAAAAGAAAGGCGTAAATTTATTATCGTGCAGGAAGTGGGGAATGGAGCCGATTTTTTTTACGAGAAAGTGCATAAAAAATACGAAATCCGGACCAAAATGGATACGAACAGCTGTCATCAAGTTCCACGTCACTCTCACTTGTGAACTGCACGACCTCAGGCTAAAAGTGACAGCGTTGATAAACCTCAAAAAACTGCTTCAGACTACGGCAACACCGTCCACAGTAAGAAACAAATTCTATCTTTTGTATCCTTTTTACTATGAACCACACACACACACGTGTTTCCACACAAACACACATATAACAACATTTTATTGTTTCTCACATACATATACAAAGAGAATTTATATTTTACTTCAGAATTTTATTAACCCAAACAAAAAGACATTACTTTTCGATCTATGATGAATTGCTTGTACTATTGTCGTTATATTAATGTCCATTTGTTGAAACTATGTTGTCTTTTCTACTGAATTTTATTCTTTCAATGAAAATCGTTTGATTATTCTCAACGGCTGAATTATGCGCAGCCCTGCAACAATATTTTGTTATTGTATCGAATCACAACAATTCGAATTTTGACAGTCCAAGCACTTATCGTTCAACTTTCTTCAAACAGATAATTTTTAATGTTGAAAGCAACTTCAATAACTGCAAATAAATGTATTTTTAAAATGTTTCTACTTTTACAAACTCTTCATGAAAATAAATGTAAACAGTAAAAACAAGGTTGACCCAACGAGTGACAGGTGGTCTACTGTTGTATAAAGTTCTCAGATGTAGTATTGTCATTATTACATGAATTATTCAGACTACTATCCTCACTTTTTTGTACTCAAATCTCCAGCCTTCGTAGAATTGTCTAAACTTCGGAGATAAAGAATTGATATTATTCTATTAATTATTCAGACTAATATTCTTATGTTTGTTGTAATCAATCCTCGAGACTTTCTAGTGTTGTCTAAAGTTCTCAGAAGAAGTATTATCATTATTCCATGAATTATTCTGACTAGTATCCTCATCTTTGTTGTATTCAACTCTCCAGCCTTCCTAGTGTTGTCTAAAGTTCTCAGATGAAGTATTGTCATTATTCCATGAATTATTCTGACAAGTATCCTCATCTTTGTTGTATTCAACTCTCCAGCCTTCCTAGTGTTGTCTAAAGTTCTCAGATGAAGTATTGTCATTATTCCATGAATTATTCTGACTAGTATCCTCATCTTTGTTGTATTCAACTCTCCAGCCATCCAACTGTTGTCTAAAGTTCTCAGATGAAGTATTGTCATTATTCCATGAATTATTCAGACTAGTATCCTCACCTTTGTTGTATTCAACTCTCCAGCCTTCCTAGTGTTGTCTAAAGTTCACAGCTGAAGTATTTTCATTATTCCATGAATTATTCAGACTAGTATCCTCATCTTTGTTGTATTCAACTCTCCAGCCTTCCTAGTGTTCACTAAAGTTCTCAGATGAAATATTGTCATTATTCCATGAATTATTCAGACTAGTATCCTCATCTTTGTTGTATTCATCTCTCCAGCCTTCCCAGTGTTGTCTAAAGTTCTCAGATGAAGTATTGTCATTATTCCATTCAGACTAATATCCTCATCTTTGTTGTATTCAACACTCCAGCCTTCCTTGTGTTGTCTAATGTTCTTAGATGAAATATTGTCATTATTCCATGAATTATTCAGACTAGTATCCTCATCTTTGTTGTATTCAACTCTTCAGCCTTCCTAGTTTTTTCTAATGTTCTCAGATGAAGTATTGTCATTATTCCATGAATTATTCAGACTAGTATCCTCATCTTTGTTGTATTCATCTCTCCAGCCTTCCCAGTGTTGTCTAAAGTTCTCAGATGAAGTATTGTCATTATTCCATGAATTATTCAGACTAGTATACTCATCTTTGTTGTATTCAACTCTCCAGCCTTCCCAGTGTTGTCTAAAGTTCTCAGATGAATATTGTCATTATTGCATGAATCATTCAGACTAGTATCGTCATCTTTGTTGTATTCAACTCTCCAGCCATCCTAGAAGTTGATTTATTGTGACACTTTCTTACTGGTAAATAATAGGAAGGTTTACTGAATAGACCGAACAACATGGTAGTAATATCCCGTGCAAAAGATGGAAGATTTTACTTTTCAAAAAGGGCCGAGAACGAGACGATTGGTAGAGAAAACAACATTCAACTACAACATCTCATACGGCAAATATGTTTAACATTTGGTTGATAACACACAACTTAAAAAAAAGGGGGGAGAATCGGATAGAATTTAAAATCATAATTCGGAGATAAGAATTTTCTTGGAGAATGACCCTGACGAAACCCCAAAAGATATAGAAAGCCATCTGGATTGTGTGTCAGTTTTGGACAATGGAACGCGTGCGGTTGACGTGGAAAATGTTTCTGCGTAGATGACGAAGTTAGAATTAATCTTTCTTTTCGTCTTCGATCCGAGGCAGTCAACAATCCTTGGTTGGAGGGTAGCCAAAGTGGTGTGCGCAGATGAGGCACCAAGGAAGGTGAGGGAGCTACCCACGCCCACTGAGGAGTATTAGTGGGACATTGTAATCAGAGAAAATAGGAGTTATGGAGCGGATTAATGTCTGTAACTATCACCCGTATCAGAGTGGAATCACCCCCCCCCCTCTCTACCAAAATAATTATGAAGTCATTTAATTTTCACGACCCAAACAATGAAGATAACAGGTGGAGAAGATACTGAATACCAAGCCTCATTGCGACCCCACGCCGGTCTGAGCGAACGTCAATAAATACAAATGTCTCGAAGCGAGAAAAACAGAGATCGTCGAGAGAGATCGTTCTAGCCACCGGACGTGAGATACCCCACGTGATTATCTTCGACATCAGCCTTGTGCCAAACTTCTCTAAATCAGCAAAACAAACTTTACCAAGTCAACCAAGTGTCACGTCCGACTTAGAAGCCGGTTTGGACGATAATTGTCTGCGTGCGAACTTCTAGACTTTAACAGCAATTAACCGACTGTTGGACAAAGGACCTTATATAAAAATAGTATTTATTTTTTGTTATTTGAGTGTTATTTTCTTTCTTTGCGTCTTCTTCCCGATTAGACCAGCCCAATACGAAGGTACCTGACGACGATCCGATCTTGGCCGCCTCATGATCAAAGGAAATCACAACGTGGGATAAGGTCGGACCTGGATCGAAGCGATCATCTATTCGATCGACCGCGGGTGTTGGACATCTTGGACGAACAGGGAGAGTGTAGGGCGACATATATGCAATCATCGCATCTCTTATAAGAACGGAAAACCAAATTGACTCGTGAGGAATTGATAAAGCGATGAATTAATACAAGATTCATTAATACGTTCATGATGGATTCAATTAGGATACCTCTGTATGCGTGCGGATCTTGGAAGTTACCTTTTTTGTTTCCCTGCGTTAATGCCTGATAAACCCCACTTGTGGGGGAAAACATTTCTGCTCAGTGTCGTAGCGGTATAAACCACATTTTGACTCAGAGGGTGTTGAAGAAATGTAAATATACTTTAGTAGGCGTCTGAAACAGGGATTAGCTAGTCAGTCTGGCAGACGGGTATACTTGGAAAAGACGTGATTAGCAAATTATGTGTGTTTTCCTGTCGGGAGAATCAGTTTCAAGTAGCATTGATTGATTTGTATTTTGTACTGCTTATCCAATATTTGTAGATTATTTGACGTCAAAACACATTTTAGATTGTTCAAAATAATTATTTTTTGAAAGTTGCATTAAAAATTCTTTTTAGATTAATTTTGCCATAATTTTTTTAATTTCTTTTTTTAATCCATAACTGCCGGGGGTTGTATTCATTCATTTTCCAAGAGTATTTGTGCGCAATTGAATCTAACAAACCCGACTGAAATTTCTCATTCCGTACCTCTCTCAATTACACTATCTGTGTTAAGGGCAAGAAGCAAGAATTTATTTCTTACTTCCAGTGATTGTGTAGTGGTAGTCTAATTGAAATATATGTAAAGTGATGACCATTTAAAGTCTCCCCTAGACAAGGACAGAAAGTTATCCATATTCAGTTTGTGCCTCTACTTATCTTGGTATCGACCACTCCGATATATAGCTTTACAACGGATTTGAAAAACAGAAAAGTTGAAAAGGAATATATATATATATATATATATATATATATATATATATATATATATATATATATATACCATACTAACAACACACGGTTCTTGATGATGATTGAAATAGTCGCAAGTACTTGAACAAAACAGAAAAAATAACTTTGAACACATTATTCATAATTTCGATATACATAATTTCGATGTATATATATTATACTGAAATTGTAAAATATAATAAATAAATTAAATATGCAGGCCTTGTGGTTTCAATTTAGCAAAAGCTGTTTGGACGAATTCTTTCTGCCTCATATATATATATATATATATATATATATATATATATATATATATAGTGCTTTCTGCATTCTGTTGAGGTTTTTTCTAGACTCGATGAATTACTTAAATATATATATATATATTAAGAGATGTCTCATTAAATAATTTAGACAAGTTCTGTGTATTTATTCTTGATGGGATCTTCTCGCAGTTACGAACAAGTTTCTTATTATCCTTAATAAAAAAAAAGACAAAAATTACCATGTTGATACATATTCATTTTATTCAAGATGAATATTCATTAAAAATGTATCAACTAAGAAAAAGAAAACTAAAGTGTTTTTTTTTTTTCCAAAAATATATTTAGACATTTAAATAACTTAGTTACCTCCCTTGACGTTTGTCGCGTGTTTATATCATAAAATTTAAAAATTGTATTAGGTTGGTGCAAAAATAATGACGTAATAATGTCGTTTTTTGACGTTAAAAATACGTCAAAAAACGACATTATTACGTCATTATTTTTACACCAACCTAATACAATACCTAACTATAGCGTTTTTCATTTCACAAGTAAAAAATTAATTCTCAGATCAAGACAACAATTTTGTCTAAGAAAAATGAAGGAAACAAAAATTTTTGTGTTAGAATAAATGAGACAGTGATTATGGCATTGTGCTAATGTCGAATATGCTCGGGATAAAATCAATATGCATCAACATGGTCATTTCCTTTCTTCCTTTAATAAGGATATTAAGAAACTTGTCCATAATTACGACAGGATCCTATTAAAAATAAGCAGACAAAATTTGTCTAAATTATCTAATGAGACATGTCTTAATAAAAACATACTGGCAATATATATATATATATATATATATATATATATATATATATATATATATATATATATATATATATATATATCATAAAATAATAAGAAGGAACAGTAAGATTTATAATCCGGAGTTCTTAGCAAAAAAACAGTTCTCGATACAAATAGTAGAGCATAATCTTATAATTTTAAAAAAGAAAATAATTTTATATATATATATATATATATATATATATATATATATATATATATATATATATATATGCATGTTTCATTAAAAACGACGGACAAGATACTACGGTTAAACTTTTTATTTAATTTATCTTGTGTTCGAACACGAGCTTTCTTTTCTGGACAAAAGGTGAGTAAGAACTGTCCAAATGTTTTATATTTCTGAGCGCTTTCAGCTATACTTTTCGCCATTATCAAGGATGATACGATTTTTCTATTAAATAGACCATTCTGGTTCTTTTTAATCCAACTTTCCTCGATATATATATATATATATATATATATATATATATATATATACCCAAGTATAGGATTGGTATAAAATACTATTCTTAAAAGAGTGCTCAAATATATATATATATATATATATATATATATATATATATATATATATATATATATATATATATATAATGTGTGTGTATTAAAATAATAGGAAAGAACATTTACTGAGAAGTAAAAACAAGAACAAAATCTACTTCCATACCTGATGATGTCTGTAGGAACAGACGAAAGCTTGTAAAAAATTAAAAAGACCTTATGAAACTGGAATTTATAAACGGGGATCATATCATTCATATACAGGTTCGGGGTTGATGTATCTTATTTATATTGTTTGCGACGATGTATTCTCGCCATTTAAATCATTAACCTCTATATCTGTTTTTTGTATGAATGATTCATGAATTTATAAATTATAATTGCACCTTTTAATTGAAGTATATATATATATATATATATATATATATATATATATATATATATATATATATATATATATATGTGCGTGTTTGTGTGTGTATTTAGGCAGCAAATTCTCTTTTAGCCATGTCTGTGCGTGTGTGTGTGTGTTTGTATGCCCAAATTGCTGTGTATATTTGTTATTAAAATAATGTTTCGACTGATTCATTCTTTCGCTATAGCTATTGTCAGGTTTAATTCACGGGTAAAACAACACTTCCGCTTGTCGTTATACTATTATTATATTCGTGGAAAATGTTCAGATGAGTTTAGATTTCTTAGCCCCATTAACTTTAATCGTTACACGTAAGGCCCGTCACGTCGCTTACACAGGCAAACCACCCCTCATTCCTTTCGTATTCCATTAGCAAGAATTAAGTTCCACTGGAACAGCTTTTTCTCACGAATAGCTTTTTGTGTGGAACTTACTCCCAAGAGGATGCTTTCCCGTATACTACAATCTTAATCTGTTAGATGTTATCTTTCACTCATATCCTCATAAAGGCTTACCTCTTACTTTTCACACAACCCCTTTAGGTGACGACCTTAACGAAAAGACCCGCATAAAATGAAAGGTTTTAATCTAACTCCGTCCACAGAACTGCAGTGTCGCACAGAAAGGAGGGATTCATGGGTGAAAATCTAAAATAAGACTTCCTTCTTGCGTGTGAAAGTTTTATGAGACTATGTCGGGTCCTGCGCTAATTCAAGCATTATATTTTATATAATTATTTTGATCTTGCTTGTTAAGTCAGTTAAAATTAAGCTCCATATAATACACATAATGTAAGCGTATGCAATTGGTTGGAAGCACACATAGGAAAAGAATTGGTAGTACGAGTCTAATAGGTTCACTAGGCAAAACAAATCCATACTTCTCACCTCAATGCAGCACTCGCCGTCCTAAAACGAACAGTTGAATTAGCGTACCATGTTTTTATACACCTGACCCAGCCAACACTCAGTCATTGAGCACCCAGAACCAGCCAATAAAAATGGCTACAAGCGACACCGCCACCCCCATTAGCACGAAGTGCCGTCCGATTCACCGTCCGTCAGAAGCTCGTTGATTCGCCGTCTCCACACTCCCTTGCAAAACATACACACGACTCTGGCCCTTTTGGGTCACCGCTACAGCGTATAATTCTATATCGCTATGACTATGGTAAATGTTCGAATGCGCTACATTCCTTAGTTCCACCAGTGCAGATATTCAAAGCTACGATCCGCCATACCATGTTCATCATTTACTTTGCATTCCTTTGATAAACAGCAAGTACCACTCAGACCGCTTCTTTATTAGAAGTGTTTCTTTATGGAACAAACTTCCGAGAGAATGCTCCTCTGATAACCACGATCTTGGTATCTTTACGTCCAAGGTCAACCGTTATCTATCCTACTCGTCCTCATAATAATTTTACTTCCCCCTGACTTACAATCTCACCCAGTACCCTCTACCTTGAGTGGTTTTGTGCCTTACCTACAGTAAAAAAAATACATATTAGGTTGGTGCATAATTATCAGGCGTTTTTGTAGGCGAGTTATTTGTTAATAAAAATTGCTTTTGTTTACTTTTTTTTAATAAAAATATTATTTTATTTTCAGGTTACAAAAATGCGTGTCGATAATCATACTCATTTAAAAATGTTATTGTTGAATTGTTTCTTTTTTCATAATAATTATTGATTAAAAACACCTGATAATTATGCCAATTAAAATGAAATATGCTAGGTTAGAAAGAAAGTCACATTTGAAGATTGATAAGAAATTGATACTGGCCTCAATGATCAAAGGTCAACAGGATTTCAGATCAGCGCCTGGTGTAGATAATTGGAAAATCTATTTAATAGAAACTACTGCACAAGGAAAAGTTTTAAAGAAGAAACATTACGAGAAGAAAGCATTTTCTTAAGCCCCCGACTTTCCATGGATCCAGCTAACTCGTCATAAGTCTTTTTTATTTTCCCAGTGTATTATAGAACTTTCATGCTTAACAGATTATTGAAGCTTAACTTAGTGCAGTATAAGAACAAATAGGGAGTAGAATTAAGATTGTGAGGCGCCAATCTCCTAAACGGAAAGGGCTCGCATATCTAAAATCAACATTTGAAATCATAGGTTTTTCCCTGTTTTGACTCCGACCATTTTCGTCAACGGGAAATGCGAAAGTCTTTTACCAATAAAGTAATCTAAGACGGGAAACATTTCTCTTGTAAAGACTTCCTTTCTAAAAAAGACTTAGTTGTCAATAAAAATTAACGTCATAGTCTCGATGAGTGGAAATTATGTCGAAGCTGATTTGCTTCAATCTAAACAGTTTTTCTTACCTTTTTTTTTTTACAATCCCAAGGAAGTAAAAAAAATATTATGGCATGTTTTTCACAGTTTTGTTTTCTGTCGTAGTTTCACGAATTGAAGTGTTTGGAAGGAGAATTTAATGATATTAGGCGAAAAAGAAAATTCTAAATTCATTGCTACAAAAGCTTCCTATCTTGAATTATCTTTACAATATTAAAAGAAATAAATCGTCTTTATTTCTAAGAATTGAATTCAGTTTTATCGAACAATATTTTTTATTGTTCGATTTATTCAACAAGAAACTGTATTCATTGAATTATTATAACTGTTACTCTTATCTTTAAGGCTTGGCGTGATAAATTCTCTAGCCATTCAATAATTTTGAAGCTTCTCAGTTTTTAGCTGAAATGAACTCCTGCTAGAATTGAGTGTCTAAGAATTAGCACTGTCTATATAATGTCTCCACAAGTGTGAAAAAGCCAAAGTTAATCGGATGGTGACAAAAGCTAGAAAAAAAAATCTCGTTTAAAATCCTCCTCTATCCTAGTTATTATATACACCAGTGATTCTCAATCGTCATTGACGCAGCACACTATTTTGCCGCGCGATCCACTTACTGCCGCGTAATATTATCGCACATTCGACCAAACATTGATGAAATCGCGAAAAACACTAAATAAGCTGCACAAATAGTTGAATAGAAACATTGAAATAAACTAAGTTCATATTTGTGTGTATTTTTAAAAATGTATATGGTTTTATTTCATAAGATTTAAATATATACCCATTAACAGTTTTACTAAGCGTGTCGTAATATTTTCGTTTGCTCCTAGGCGTGCCGTTGTTTAAAAAGGTTGAGAAACACAGGTATATACAATACCAAAAGAAACAAAAAAATCAAAACTGTAAGAATAGACATTAAACTGAAATAATACACTTATATATTAATTGTAGTAGATTCATAGAATAGGGTAGAGGAATTGAATATTTTATATATTTTTTAACAATAAATGCTGTCAAAATACTTACAGGCGTAGTTGTAGACCAACCACGTTTTTGGGTGGACCATTTCGAAAAAAAACAAAAACAAAAAAACAAAAACAATAATAACTCCCTTAATTACTCCCACAAATTCGAAAAAAGATTTTTGCGAGCCAGTGTAAAGTTATTTTCTAACTAATGAAAACCTTGTATTCAAAAAGTTCACACTTCGATGTGAAATTAGATTTTGGATTTCACTTACGGATATAAAAAATAGAAGCAGGCTGCTTATCGAGGTTCAAAAGAATTTCGGAGGCCAATTTGATCTACACGTGCGTACACACACACACACACACACACGCACACGATGAAAAAGATGAGCTAGCAGAGACTTGGTCCAGGCACTCACAGAAACATTAGACTGACCACCATAAAGTTTATTCACACATTTCACAATTAATTACTTGATAAAACAAACTTTACTGCAAAGAAAATTTTATTATTGTATATTTCTGAGAAGAATCTATAAATGTCATTTCAACTGACATTCTGCTTCTACTTTTCCTTTAGAGGATGACCTTTTTATGTTGCTTTTAAAAGATGTGTTGTTGTTAAATGTGTGGATAAAAATAAACATCCGGGTAATCGGATACCAACAATGGCCCTTTTAATAGAACTTCGTCTCAGTAAATTATGTTCATATTTATAAAAGAGGAATTTTCCAAGTCAAAATTGGAATTATAAAGGTTCCGATGGTATCGAAATGCATTGAGTGTATTGCGAAATTTTCTTTTCTTTATTTTGTTGGGTGCTTCGCCGATGTGTTGTGCGGAGGCATAATTTACATGCTGTTTGCTAAACTCCTACTTGTAATGTAAAGTTATTGCTGTTTTGCATTGATTAAATATCTGCTTTTGAAATATTTTTATAATTTTTACATTGAGATTAGGTAACATTCTCTCAAGATCGTTAATTATGGAGTTTGTAGGTAACGCGATCTTTTCTCGCATTTCTCACCTATGGAACTCCCTTCCGATTTCTTGCTTCCCTCCCAACTACAATCTTCAAAAATGTAAATGCAACGTTAATCGCAATCTTCCGGCTTCCTGAATCCTGTTGCTTTATTGTCTATTTCCTTATTTCTCCTGACTAAGTCTTCTAATTCTCTTTCAATCACTGTAAAAACCGGCTTCCAAGTGGCATTATCACCTTGCTTGGGGTGAAATGATTAAAGAAAGATATTCTGCTCTGTTTTTTTTTTTTGTGTGTGTTGTCATTTATACTTTCTTTTTCCTTATATATATATATATATATATATATATATATATATATATATATATATATATATATTGGTTTTGTCTTACTGATTAACCCATAGCTGGAAGGAGAAGAGGTGGACCTATACCTACCCCAAAGGTACGTGCGCGAAAGTGTATATAACGAACCCAACGGGAATTGGAACTCGGCTCTCCGATTAACAATTCCGAGTCTAATTACACTAACCCAATTTACAGCAGCTGATATTACCAAGCGGTCACCCATCTGAGTACTAAACAGGATCGACGTTGCTTAACTTCGCTGATCTCACTGGAACAGGTAGCATTTATTGAGTTTGAAGACTCGAATATAAAGAAAAATGCGCTGAAAATATTTTAAATCGTCCATTATTCCCAGTTGTATACAATGGCAAATGAAATACTTGCAAAATCCTTAAGCCCTTAAATGCTTTTAAACTTTGCGATCCACTGCTTTAGATTACTCTACTTGTATAACGTCTTTAACGATCACGAACAATATTTTCTGAATTATCTTATTTTATTTTATAAAGTAATGACACTCAATGTGACATGGATTAAAATTTTATTACCTACAACCGTTAGAAATAATTATTAAATTTGCTCATTTCACCTCTCACCTTTTAGGGACCGGTATGGAAAATTGAACGGGCAGATTGTAAGTGAGTTTTCGTTGTCCAAATTTAAATTCTAATTCAGATGGAGCATTTGTGCCGATGAAACCATAACGGCAATCTCACCCTTCCTAACGATCAGTATCCTAATAGACAGCTTAATGTAATTGTTGATATTCTGTGTACATTGTTACATTAAATCATGGAAAACAGGACAGACTCAAGTTTGAAAGAGCCGACACGAAACGTATCAGGTGTTTATTAGCTACCGGAAGAAAGAGGATGAGAAAGGTGTTAGGGATAAAGGAACGTTTCAGGGAACGAGAATCACGTTTCTTAACGTCAATTTGGGAGCATGCATTAAACGCTAATGCAAAGGGAGTATACATTAAACAATAATGTAACACTCCCCGCCTTTTGTAAGTAGAGATTACGGTTTCACGTACAATCTTTCACCGGTTTGACATAGTCCTTAACCAGTTTGACATAGTGTTTCAGATATACTGGCTTTCTTATCCCTCGTCCAGCATATGTGTGGATTCCAGCAGATTAGCATTTTTCTGGTTCGGTTGTATTAGTGCCTTTGCTTGCAACATCTGAGGCTAATGAGGATACTGTTAGAGGTGCAGGAGGTGTTTGTGTTTTTGCCATGTCATATGGCATACTTAGAGTATCTATAGTGGTTGGTGGTAGCTGACCATTTCTTGCATTCTCTACTGTTTCAGAAGAATTGCGTAGATGACGTCTGTTTTGCCGATAGGTTCTACTCGCCGTCTTGACTTCGTATGAACGTTCATCTATTCGGTGATTTATAACGCCTTTCTCCCACACCTCGATCACCTTTCTTGTATGGGCGCATTCGTACAACATCACCTTCACTCAGCACAGATAAATCACGTGTATGACAGTCATAGTATTTGGCCTGAACCTTCTATATCTGTTCCAGTAGAAACTTGTCACTTGGTCCAAACCTTTCATCACGTATTTGAAGGAAGCTGACCATATTCATAAGCTCAAACTCTATTTGACAGTTCTTCTCATCTGTCAAATATGACCATGATAGTGTGTCTGCAATGTACATGCGCTTTTCCTAGATATATACTACGCCGATGTTGTATTTTGGGGTCCGTAGTAAAATTCCGCGTAGAAGCGTTGGTGCTTTAGCGAGTGGTGTCTTCACTATGACCTCTTGTGGTTTGTGGTCAGTGTGAATTTCTGTCTTTCTACCATAGATGTATTGGTGAAATTTCTCTAATGAGAATACTATTGCTAGCATTCCTTTTTCCATTTGCAGTTATCTCTACTCTGCCTCAATGCTTGCATATGCGACAGGCTTTCCATTATATAGTAGGGCTGCACCAAGTCCTTCTGAGCTTGCATCACACTGAATACTTCATTTCTGCAAATTCTGCGTCATGTACACGAGACCATGTTCCTGTAATATCCTTACGTGTCAGTGTTCGGATCAGCTCCATGACGGAGGATAGTTGCGACAGAAAATCTTACTAGGTTATCCACGGTTGCACAGAGTCACTGTACTTCATTCAATGAAGTGGGTGGTTGCGACTTGGTGATTGCATCAATTTTAGCAGATTAGTAGTACACCATCACGAATTACGAGATGCCTCATGAAGCTTATTGCTGGTTCCTCAGGCTGAAGGTTTTTCGTTGACCAGTTTGATTTTCTTCTCTCGGCATCGTTCTAGTAGCAATTTCAGATTCAAATTATGATCCGCTGATGCTTAATCGAGTTCGTCTCCTGGACCAAATACAATGATGCCATTAGAAACACAGGGAACTCCATTCAGGCCGTCCAGAGCACTTCTGAAATATTTCACACCTTAGACATGTTCCTAAGGAGAGTCTGAATCAACAGCATCATCCCGAAGCCTGTCTGAAATGTAATGAGGTAGCTGGATTCATTGTTCAATATTACATGCCAATAAGCTGATGCCACGTCTAACCCGGTGAAGTATTTTGCGTTTGTTAGCGTCGGTAGCACTTCATCTATGGTAGGTAACTTGTATCGTTCACGCTTCAGTGCCTTGTTCAGAGGCCATGGATCAACACGGATACGAATTTCATCTGAGTTCATGGAGCTGATCCGAGTTCTTTGTTGTAGTGGTCATTCTGCTATACCAGGCTGTATATACATTAACGGGAGTGATAAACCCGAGTTCCTCCAGCCGATTTAGATCCTTGTTAACTTGACAGATCATGGACACTGGCATACATCCTGCTGCAGTAGTATATGGTGTGACAGTTTCATCAACATGTAAACACGTCTGACCAGGTAATGATCCTAGTTCGCCGTTGAAAACATCTGCATAGTCCGTTAATGGCTGCTTGCACTTTGGTATTGAAATAACACCAGGAATATTATCATAGTTCACAGATATTAGGTCTATCTATTCACTTGCGGTCAAACTCTCCTTGACTGCAGTGAATGCCACTGAATAATTTTTCATATTTCTGGAGATGCGCAGCACAATTGGGCATTTTGCAATGGACGCTAGTTCCGTCCCGTTCCATTGTTTGAGTTTCATGGTAGATGGTTGCAGATTGGTATTACACACATATTTCTGTGGGATTACATTCATGGTAGCTCCACAGACCGCTTGGAACTTCACCTTCCTTTTTTTTTCTAGCATCATATTTGCAGAGATAATCTTATCTAGCTGCTCTCCCCGAGTTTACACATAGTCCATATTCATATTCAGTGTTACTAGAAGAATTTGAAAAAAAAACACAGTTAATTTTATGTCTCTGTTTTTTGTTTTTTTTTTCCATAGAATGCTTCCTCGTACATTTCAGTGCAAAATCATTTTTGCTGTTGCAAAGTTTACAATTTTAGCCCCACGCGGAACATGATTCTTACCGTTTTTTTCATGTGTCTTGCCACAGAAATTACAGTCGATTTGTCCCTGTTTAGTCGGGTATTTCTGCTTGTAACTGTTTTTGCACTCTGTTTATTTCATCTGTCACGTTCAGGTCTTTCATAGCTAGTTTCAACTGTGTAGTCGTAGCTAGTCAACTTCGGCATATGTCAATAGATTGTTTGAGATTTAGTGTTGAAAGCTGTAGCATACTTGTACGTGCCTGGTTCTCTCTTACACCGAGCACTATGAGGTCGCGTAGCCAAAAATCGTGTAAACATTCACAAAAATTGCAAAAATAATGTCGTTTTATCACATAGTAACATATGTGAGAAAACGACATTAGTTTTGCACCAACATAATAACATACACATCGTAGTTATTAGGTTGGTGCAAAAATAATGACGTAATAATGTCGTTTTTTTGACGTATTTTTTAACGTCAAAAAACGACATTATTACGTCATTATTTTTGCACCAACCTAATAAATAAATTAGATAATAGATATGAATCAATGTTTTCACCTTGTTCCTGGTCTCTATCGTTGAAGACATATCGTTCATACGTCTGGCTGGTCTGTCCGATAAAATGTTGATCAAACTTGGCTATTACCGTGCCCAAGTCATCTTTGTTTTTCATTGAACCGAATTGAAAACCGTTGTATACTATCAATACATCTGGTCCGATAGCATGAAGAAATAGTGTCGTTTGGTATTCCTTACGTTCGCGTACTTTGGTCACGATACGGTAGTTATTCTACAACTGTTTCCAAAGCTTCCATCCTTCTGAAGCATTAGTCCTAGTGTCCACCTTGCCCAGTGGCGAAATCTTTGACTGGAATCGTTCCGCCATTTTCACGGATATGGTCACATTTTCAAACGTCACTCCAAATGCAGGTCGCCACTGAAACAGCTTATGTGGGACTGTCATTTTTGTTGATATCAGTCCTCAATTGCAGGACTGTAAAGCGTGAATTACTTCCTCGTTACCATGTTACATTAAACAATGGCAAACAGGACAGACACAAGTTAGAGAGAGCCGACACGAAACGTAACCGCCGTTTATTAGGTACTGGAAGAAAGATGACGAGAAAGGGTTTAGAGATAAAGGGACGTTTCAGGGAACGAGAATCACGTTCCTTAACGTCGATTTGGGAGCATGCATTAAACGCTAATGCAAGGGGAGTGTACATTAAATAATAATGTAATATACCATACTACATACTATTTTTCTCCCCTGAATCGATACTTCAAATATACAAAACGACCATTCGCCCTTGCATGGAGTATTGCTGCCATATATGGTCTGGGGCACCTTCTGTTTACCTCGGAGTTCTTGACAAGATCCAGAGACGGATATGTAATGTGATTGGCCCTGATCTGGCGTCTCGCCTGCAGCCACTATCTCACAGACGCGCCGTCGCCTCTCTCTGTCTCTTCTACAAATACTTTCATGGCAATTGCTCCGATGAGCTGCTTTCCCTGGTCCCCAGTCTCCATGAATACAAGCGCCTTACGAGGCTGGCATCCCGCTCTCACCCTTACACTGTAGAAACTTTAAAATGTAGCCGTCTCTTCTACTCCAATAGCTTCATACCTCGCACCTCTCGCCTGTGGAACACCCTTCCCAATTACTGTTTCCCTGATAGCTATAATCTCCAACTATTCAAATGTAATGTCAATCGACATATCCAGTTACCTTGATCTACACACTATCCTTCCCTTCATCCTTTCTTCTATCACTCCTATCTGCTCTTTCTACAAATCTTCTGCAACCCCCCTGCATCCTAGTGGCTTCATGCCTTGCTCGGGGCGCTAAGCTTTAAAAAAAAATGACATTTACCGGCTGATAGAAGGCATGGCTATGGAATCGCTATTATTTTCCGTGATGGAAATCATATATAGGATATTCATCAAAGAAATGGCTTTAAAAAAAAGGACACTACTAAATTTAACGATCATAGAAAAGTGAATGCCACATTCATAGTCTAACCTCACAAGGAAGATGCGAAAATATCGCTGGACGACGTGAAATTTACAATAACTTTAATTCAGTTCACGATGGGAAAGGAAATAAATGACTTGTCTTCTTAGATTTAATTCACACACAATTAATAATCGACACTAAACAAAGTTTAAAGATGTTTGTATATAGTAAGGATGTGCTGAAGAAATAGACGAGCCAGGTTCGAATTCCAGTCGGGTTTGTTCCTTTCGCACAAATTCCATTGAGAAAGGTATGCATTCATTGACCCTACAACTATGGGTTAAATAACATGGCAAAGTTAGTTCTCTTGCCTTGAGGTGGCAACTAGTCTGGAACTGGAAAATTCTGAATTCAAAACCAACTTGAAGAGGGATGTGCTCCGTCATGCCATATTTCTGCTATATTTGCAGTACATGTTGTGCCACTACGACCCCAGTGAGCTATGAGACTCGTGACATATTGCGATGTAAATAGAAAGCCAATCGATAGTCGAAACCTCGGTGACCACAATCCGTACAGTGTGAAGAAAGGTATCGGCCATTGTCCACAGCATTTGGCAATTTCGATTTAACAAACTAGGCACGTACTGGCAGGAGATGACCAGAGTTATGAACACTCTTTAGAAAAACATCTGAAAGCATGATCTGTTTATTCGAGTAGCGGTCAAAAGGTTGAAGAAAATATGAGGAAGAAAGAGAAAAAGATACTATGGTATGTATGATAGGATTATAAAGATCTGCGCTTTAAACCAGTATTCAAAAGCAATTCTCTCTTTCAATGACAACATACCAAAACGAAGATTCCATCGAAGAGGACATGATTAATAATTTCGTGTATAAAATTCATTGCAGCTGTGATAAGGGTAAATATCAGAGTAGAATGGTCTTTCTAACCTTGTCTAATCAGTCTAAAAGAAGGATGAGTTGAAAACCACGTAGGGATGGTATGGTAACGACACCCCGAAAAAGGGTGTAGTAATTGTTACAGAAAATATATAACCAACGCTACTCGTTTTTCTGTCTGTCTTTAATAGTATAGCTGTCTTCTAAAAAAAAAAAAGCCGGAAAGCTTCAAGACACTATGAAATCTGGCATGTGTGAGGAGGTCTTCAACTCCATTGTAATGAAGTCTGAATAATTGATAGATAAACATATTGGAAAATAAGACGACTGAAAAAAGTCAACGCAAATGTTATGCCCTTATAACATGCTCAGTTGACCTAGTGTAAAAATATATACTTTGCGAAAGCTTCTGATCATGTAAAAACAGACAGGTTTGAGTAGTGAAGGTTTATTGACAACAGTCTAAGGACAAAAAGGTTGGTTAAGTGTATGTATTAGGTTGGTTAAAAAATAATGACGTAATAATGTCGTTTTTTGACGTTAAAAATAACTCAAAAAACAACATTATTACGTCATTATTTTTGCACCAAACTAATACTTATCTGTTTATTGTGAGCTAAATACCTGTATCAATTAGTGGATGATATATGCTCTTGTTCAATTAAAATTGATTCACAAAGAAGAAATAACTAGAAATAGTTAACTTATAACCTGTAGCATGGACAACGTAAAATACATCCTTGTGAATTGAATGAAGGGTTAGTTTAAAGATTCCTAGGAGGTTTTCTTTCCTGAAGAAGTCCGTGGGGTATAATAACGAAAACTTTATAACCAAGACGTGGATGCTGGTCGAAATAGGGTATAGCAGAATAATAATTGACAATTAAGTAAGATATCACGTAAAGTAAGTGAAGAAAATCTTACTTTATAAAATTAAAATTCTTCTACTTTTTACCTCACCATGATTTGTCCTAGGAGTACAGTCCTGTTTCCTCCTCCACAGTGACTTTATTGAGACACCACCTCGGCCACATAGGCCTTGTTTTTCGTCCTATAGAATTGCTAACTGCTAACCGCCTTCTTCGTGCCATACGGAGAGGGGGGTGGAGTAGGTTTTAGTCACCGACAACCGCAAAAGAAAAGAATAAAGAAGGCTTTGATCGTAAACTTTAACTAAGTTATGGCTATTAACAATTTTTCTTACCTTAAATTCTTTAAGATCAGAATTCTTCCTTATCAGGACTACAGAGTCATTAGTGAGAAGGAAGAGGAAGAAGAAAAAAATGAAACCCATTCTTCTCTTTCGTTGATGTTTGTTTTGTAATGTAACAGTGAAATTTTCATTTCTGAATTCGGTGATAAGTGAGTTGCGTTGCTGACATATTAAAACCTATTTATTGTCAGTAAAAAGTTTCAGGATTGCAAATGCATACTTGTCAGTTTCCTTTTTTGCTAAGTGAAAAAAATTCCAGAGATTTTCTTCCAAGTGTCGGATCACAGGTTTTTGTTTCAAATTACTAATATGTTACAGGACGATGATGCGAAGATTCTTAAACGTTATTTTAGGATTTTGTCCAATTCTTTCAATAAGATAAAGAGAAAAACTAAGTAAAATCAAGAATAGGATAAAATCTTTTATAACAGAATTTTAATCTTTTCTACTGATGCATGTATTTTATGATGAAAACGATGTAAAAATTATATTTCAAGTGGAAAAGATGTTGGTATAAAAATTGTACTCGACGGATAATAATCAAATTTGATTAGCTTGAGGCAAATCTTTTAAGCTCGCTTTTATTTTCAAATCTCACTATCTATCTATCTATCTATGTCGATTCATATCTAAGTTTGGTCGTATTTATCTGTATAACTATCTGTCTGTCTTTCTGTATATATAATAGCTGATACACGTCTAATAGGGCGGTTAGCCAATCCCTATTCCAGACGCTCACTCAGACACATTTGTGGTTTACACTCTAATTATGCTGAGTAGACCTTAGTTACAGTTTCTGGGAGAGAGCGTTTTAGCGTGATCAACAATTTGAACAAGGCCAACGAGCTCAAGCCCTCGGCCACGATGATTTGTACTGGGACAGCTATCGACCGCTACCGTGGTATGGTTTTCCAAAGCTGCCGTACGCTGATCAAATCCCTGAACCAGTCTGATGACATCAGGAAGTCTCCTTCCTGACAAATCGACCATGGTGAGATTCGAACCCGGATCCCATGGTCAGAAAGCAAACGTTCTATATATATATATATATATGTGTGTGTGTGTGTGTGTGTGTGTGTAACAATAAAAACGAAAGAATATTAATCCACAACCCAGTGTGTCTGAAGATTTTAATTTTTTAATATTTTTATTGTTCAATATATATATATATATATATATATATATATATATATATATATATATATATATATATATATATATATATATATAAGCTGGTTCGTATTTATTTGGATATCTATCTCACTCTGTTCATTTCTTTCTGTCTGTCTGTCTATCTATCTATCTATACATATCTACGTTTGTTCATATTTATCTGCATATTTATCTCACTCTATTCATATCTATCTATCTATCTATCTATCTGTGTTCATATCTACGTTTTTTCGTATTCATCTGTATATCTATCTCGAGCGGCTCTTGGGCCTTATACAGGGTGAACGCTATTGTAAAATAAAAACGATGTCCGTCTTGCCTTTAATACATTTTGTAAGTGTCAGATTTTGCATATCATTATAGGATGGAAATATTAGTTTTCCAACAAATTCGGTGGAGGTTTTTAAGTTAAAATATTTTTAAGAAAATTATTGCCATTACATTTAAGATACAACATATATACCGTTTTATTGCACTGTCTTAAACCATTATTCGATTAACTTGAGAATGTCAAACTTCAGGATTTTTTTCTCATCAAAGAATTAGTCTTGATACCTTTTGTAGCTTTTCAAGAAGCTGCAAGTTGTTTTCCATGATTGATTTTAATGTTTTTAATAAGTTGTCTTATGCCCTGAAACAGTGAATGTCTTCTTGATTTCCTCGCTATCAGCCGCGACTGATTTAAGCGAGAAATCTCCAGCAAGAAATTTTTTGAAAACACTTTCGAGACATTCGATCATTTACAATACTTATTTCGTATATATACAGGGTGTATCCAAAATACTTTTACAAATTTTGGTGGCAAGTTCCTCACACCTAAACAGAAATTTACATGTATCGTATAGACTCGCATATCATGCGACTTTTGAAGACTTAATTTTGAAGCTAATTTTAAGCGGGTCGCATCATATGTTGCAGTTTTTTTTGTGTATATATATGTACTAGTGACCTAGCCCAAATGACTTGACTCACTTTATAGTCCACCAATAGAAGATTGACCAATCGGAAGACGTAAGATGTTCAATCCGTCGTGTATAAAGGCGGCCATTTTGTTTACCCTCTCCGAATGTCCAGTGCCAACTTGTCAGGCGAAGAGGAACAGAAGGAAGAACTACTGAACCACGCTCTGCTACTTTTACCGGGATATCCACTGCTAACCGGAACAACGCGGTCCTACTGTCTTCGAAATATTCACTGCTAACCTCTGGATTCTATACTCAAAGACGACCGTCATCATGAACAACATCATACACCAGATATAAAATTAGTGTACCCTGGGTACACCGTTGACCAAACTATATATCCATTTACTGAAGCAACTCGGCGTGGTATAATGGTCAGCAAGATTGTCTCGCTAGATCAGTTACAACTGAAAAGTGAGTTCGATCATCACTAGATGCCCAATACTTTTGGCCTTGTACCACATCTAAGCTACGCTTGGAAAATAACTATATCCATTTACTGCAGTCAAAAAGTACAGCTGTATTTAAAATAAATATGATTTTGATAAAATTGATGTTTTACTTAACTGTATCCAATAATAATGCATGTAATATTCACATATTAGTATCGTATTATAAAATACAAACATAACGAAAATGCATCTTTTCCTTTGTTTACGTTTATAAGATGTTTACCTGTTTCTCGTTTGGTTGTTTATGGCTGTACGCGTTTACGCAACGAGTATAGCGTTACAAACGATGCCTTTTATCTTTCTCTTCTACTTTTCTAACTTATTTAAATAGAAGATGGGATAAAGAGGTAAAGGAAAAGAGGTTAATTTTGAAGCTAATTTTAAGAGGGTCGCATAAGATACGAGATATTAAATTAGCGTATGTACTGCTGTTCCTGGCTACGCTTTTGACCAAACTATATATCCATTTACTAGCAGTCAAAAAGTAGAGCTGGGTTTTGATAAAATTGATGTTTTACTTAACTGTATCCAATAATAATGCATGTAATATTTACATATTAGTATCGTATTATAAAATACAAACATAACGAAAATGCATCTTTTCCATTGTTTACGTTTATAAGATGTTTTTCTGTTTCTCGTTCCGTTGTTTATGGCTGTACGCGTTTACGCAACGAGTATAGCGTTACTAACGATACTTTTATCATTCTCCTTTACTTTTTTTTTAACTTATTTAACGAGAAGATGGGATAAAGACATCAAGGAAAAGACTTTAATGTATTGTAATTTGGTCTCTTAAAAAAGAAACTCGCATGATACACGAGATACATGATTAAATCATTTTTATGAGTGTAAATTTGGATAAAATAATTTTTTACAGGTGAGATCGTGCGTTGCACGAATATATATATATATATATATATATATATATATATATATATATATATATATATATATATATATATATATATATATGTTACTTACATGCGGACGCTTTTCCTTTGAATATTGGCACTGTTGGCATTTTACATGTAATCCCAGCTGCTCGATTGTGCTGGATGAATTCGTTCGACTCTGTGGGTAGAGGACGGTAATTATTTGGTAAGGAAACCACTGAAAAGAAAAATGCAAAGTGTACATGAGGCAATCAAATAGGCATTTATCATATATCTTTAACACGATCACATTTTAAATACTGAAATTATCGGGAAAACACGATAAAGTATAAACACAAAGTTGTGAAAAAAAAAAAAATTAAAAATGCTTAATGATAACTAGATCTTAGTAGGACGAGAAATAAGCAAACTCTGAAATTCCAGATTGAATCTACGGACTGAGTCTCAAGGATTACTCAGACCTTCGCAAAAAAATATTGTGCATTGGGAACTTTTGCAGTAGACATGATTTTGCTTGTAAAAATGTAACCTTTATGAGGATAATATTCAGATATCTTTCCTTGGGTGTTTATAAACTGTACACATACATAGTACTTATAATACATTCCCTCTTGCCGTCTATTTTGACGTCACGGGTACACTAGTAAATAAATAAAACAACTAGAACTAAAAGGAGTAAAAGAGAGTGAAAAGACTTTAGAAGGAACCAGAACACCAATCTTAAACAGGAGACAAGGGATAAGTCTACTCCTGTTCAAAAGACCGGAGAAGTGTGAGCCTATCTACTCCTATTTATCTAAATTAAATATAATCTTAATTAAGATCCTTAACCTTGCGTTAGACACATGCGGCGTTTTGTTACTCTCAAAAGTCAATTAGGGTGTGTAGCATATATATATATATATATATTGATGATGAAGAGGATGGAAAATCTTCTTCATGGTATATATATTTACTGTACTTGATGGCGCTTGTTTTACATTTTTTTTAATTTTCGATGATGAATGTCCTGCTAAATATTTATGAGCCACTTCTAAATTTTAAATTTTGAATAACTAACAACATTTCGCTTTTGTTTATGTATACAATGTACAAGACAAAATAAAATCGTTACTTGCCTTCATAAACTCGGTCAGAAGACGAAACGCGTCGGCTAAGATTAAGTATAATTTTTTCTTGTCTTTTATATATATATATATATATATATATATATTCAAACATATATTGTTAAATATAACAGACAGCGAATGTCTATTATGCTTGATCATGAGCCGTTCTAAACTTCGTATGGTGGCTTTAATTTCAGGAGAAAATAAAGACCAAAATTGTCCAACATTTGTATATATTTATTATGCTGTTTCTCGAGCTAAGCTTTCGGCTCACATGAGCCATTATCAGAGTGGTTATATGGACGTTTAAACAAAGATATTCACCATCAAAGATGACATCCTGTTATGTTTATATAGAATTTTGCAATGCGACGATAACGGTCGCGGAAAGGAGACGCAGGTCGTAAATTCGTAATGCAATTGTATGATGTCGTACATGACCACGTGAGAGAAAGAAATGTTATCGACAGAACTGTGTGCTTAGATGCATTGTAATGTATGGCGACTAGTTTGAAACGTAATTTTGTTGAGTGTGGGTTGCTTTGTTTTAATGTAGATGGCCTCTAATATCTGAAGGTTCTTTTTACTGTGTGTATGTGTGAGTATTATAGTGTTATCAACTAATATCTGTCTAATATTATGTACATGGATATGTTTTTCTAAGAAATGTTGTTTAATGGAACTGAGACCAGAAAGGTGGCAGGTAAGTCTATGGGAGAGCGTGGTTATAGTGTCTAGTAGTTTTATTATTAGTATCATAGATACAATCTCTGACTAGGCATATAAATTTATACACTACATTGGTTTTTTTGTAGAGGATTTAGTTGCGTGGTTGTAGGGACTATGTGGTCAATTGTTTTAAATTTTTTATAATATATGTTGAGCTTAACTTTATTATTCTTAATGGGTTTAACATTTCTACCTTGTTTTTGAGTATTGTTTCATCGTGTTTGTAATTTTTATGCATTTGGTTACAATAGTATAAGTTAATAGTGTTATGTTTATTTTGACGTACGCTATTATTGTTGCAATTATTATTAATATCAGTTTTGTTAGAGATATTATTAAGTTTATTGAGATACATTTTAATTTGTTGATCAATGACAAAATTAGGGAATCCATTATTAACAAGTGTTTAATGTTATGTAATTCCTTATAGAATATGGTTTTGTAATAAGATATTATTTGTGTGCGTTAGATTAAGTTTTTTTTTTTTTTTTTTTTTTTTTTTTTTTTATAACGGTTAGCTTATTTCATTGGGGTCATTCACTATTATAATTAAAAAGACACAAGTTAATGCTTGTGGGTTTCCTATATAGAGAAGTAGTAAGTTTATGTCTGCTGGAATCAATAAATACATCAAGGAATGGAATTTTAATATTAATATCAATTTCTAATGTAAATTTGAGGACGGAGTGACTTTCAAATTTGTTTTTAAGTTACATACAGTTTTTCATAAAATGTATCTTACTATGTATTACTATGTATCTTACATATTACGGGGGTTATTAGTGTCATTAAATATTTTATTTTTTAAATGTACCATATAGTAATTATTACATGTATTCGTGTGTGTATTCGTGTGTGTATTCGTGTGTGTATATGTTTTATTATACTTTCAGTACGGTAATTATAAATTTAGCTAATATAATATATTTGTAATCATGGAAATATATTGTGGTTATTTTTTATGAATAAAACTTTTCTCAATTATTGTATTGGTGATTTTTCTCTCCAATTCACAACATATGTTTATGCAACAAATCTATCATAATTTTAATTTTAATGAATAATTATATCTTCACTTCAAGGTTTGATTTAACGTATATTTTAACGGAGACCACCTGTTATGTTATTATTTGCAGCACTACGACATTTTACACAATTGTCACACTATAAACATTTTTGTATTGGGGTCTGTAAACACCCCAGAGGGCTATCCATTTTCGCAAGGTTAATGAATCGAATATATTTTCCCTATCTTGTTGAGGATTTTTGGGCCTTGGATAAGAAGCGATTTTCTGGCTGAGTCATCTGTGCCTTGGATGGGAAGAAACGATTTTCTGGTTGAATCTTCTTCCTTTTTGAACTAAGGAAGATGGTTTTTGATGAAGAATTCTTCTGGTTTCTTTTTTTTTTTTGGTGTAGTCTTCTTTATTTGTTTGAATGATACAACTACCTTTAATCTTTTATCTTCATAATTTTGGCTGGCATAGCAAAAAATAAATAAAAAAAACTGTGCAAAAATTATGTTGTAATAATTTGGTATGAGAGACTCTTCCCGAATAGAATAAAGGCAAAGACGACTTTTATTTCTGCACGACGAAATATATCCAAAAATCATCACCCCAATAGAAGCAGAGGCAACAACAAATATAAAGAAACTGATTTCCTTTTTGGGCCCTACGTCGCAGGAAGAAGAAACATGCAACGTTTGATTATTTATATCCTCCATTTTTTTTCTCTACTTCTTGTCTTCTAAAAAGATTGGATGAAAGCAGACGTTACCACCTTAACTCAGAGATTATCTACAGATGCATTTTAAACGTTTATAACAAAATATCTTTTAATAAGTTTAACTTTTACTTTATTTAATATTTATAGATTTTAGTATGAAAATCTGAGAATTAATACAATCGATTTCTAATAAAATTGACCCAGTACAAGGCTTGAGAACCACTTCAGATAGAGGTTAGTGTTTAAATAGCAATGATATAATGAGTAATATGATTGAAAGGTGAGATAGTAAGAAGCGAATGTCATGAGGATAACGGTAAGGAGAATAGATAACGATTGGTTAATCTGGCACAAGGCTAAATTCGCAGAAAATGGGATTATGTCACACACATCTCAGTAGATATTTTACCTTAGCGAAGACACATATCAACCAGCTTAAAGTCGACATTTACTAAGCTTTACTTAGTCTGGCTCAAAAATAATCAGTGCGGATCAAATTCTCTCGCCCGTGAGACGAGTTCCTTAACCCTCACTTTACTTTAGGTGCCCTTATTTTACTTGCAACTCTTTGGGAGAGAGTTGCGTAAGCTTCGTTTTATGGAAGACGTTACACGTAGATATTGACTTAGCTAATCGTAATTGGTGTAAGGGCAGAATAATGAAACAATGGACCGAAATCGTCCAGTAGTTTAGGGCATCTACATAGTATAGTGGACTCTAAATTATTTTACCTGGGCCTGAAGCGTCGGTAGTTTTTATAACAGCAAGCAGTAACATCTAGATGCGAAAACTTCAAATCAACCACCAAAAGTAAGGAACATGAAATATTTATATAAATAAATAAATGAATTGGAACTTTTGTGATCAAGTGCCATTCAGCCGGAAGGTAGGGAATTCAAGTCATGCGCTTATATAGTTAGGTTGCAGTCTAGAATGGCCCATCGCGAGCAGTTCATTGGGATGTACAGGTATTCGGAGAAAACTAGAGTGGCGGTCATTTAGAGAACGTCCGTCAAGATGGGAAGTGGTATCGACAATCACAGAGGGGCAGTAGAAGTTCCTGCTGCCCGGAGAGAAGGTCTGATCCGTTAAGAGAAGACAAAAATAATAACGAAGTTGTTCCAAATGTCACTTACCTACACTGTAAACAAGGCCAGGTGATTCTAGGATTAAAGAACCCAGTATAATGATAAGTTTTCGTTTTTAAACGTATACCGGGCGTTTCCCAGTTTTTGGTCACAATGTTGTAAACATTGATTGATTCATTTTTTATGACTTATCGACCGTTTGCAGGTTATTTAAAGCCAGTAACATTTTTAGATTGCAAGACTTATTTTTAGATAACGGTTTGCAATCCAAGGCTATAGTCTGTCCTGCTAATTTGCCCATAGCTGCGGGGGGAGAAGAAGAGGATTCATACCTTTCCCAAAGGTATTAGCACGTAAGTGAATGTAATGGATTCGACTGGAATTCGAACTCGTCTCTCCGATTCCTCAATCCAAACCGACGTAAACAAGAATTGAACTACGACCGAAGGCTGCAGCCGTATGTTCGCAATAATGGATCATCCAAATATAGATCGCAATCAATACATTCGTTGTATTCTGTGATAGTAGCTGGCTCCAGAGTCTAATCAATTAGATTGTAGTGTATTCGTAACTGGCTGACAAGACAATTACTTTAAATTACTAGGGATGGTCTTTTAACCTTTTCTTGGAGGCAAATGTAAAGTTTGGAGAGATAAACGAGATAGGAATGTCTGGTACTAAAAACTTATTATAAAACACGTTAGAGCAGTTTATATAAAATGTTACATAAAACGCTCACAGGGAGAGAAATCACGGAGAAAAACAAAGAAATTGAATAGAAAGTCGGTGGATAATATAAAACGTAACTGAAGAGAAATTAGTCTCTGTGAATGTTATTGAAATTCTTGTGATAATAACAGCAATGATCTAACTAAGGTAAATAATGTATTTTCAGGTATTTTTTTAATCAGTATCACCCCCCCCCCAAGACACAAGGGATTACAGGGTGTGGAAGAATTAGGAACAGAAATAATGAGCGAGAAGAGGAAAGAGTAATCAGGAGTAAAGTAGAAAGCGATTGATATTGCATTTAAAGCTTTTGCAGTTCTCTGGAAAAGCATGGAGCCGGAAGGGAGTTCCACAAGCAAGAAGTGCAAGAAAAGAAACTGTTAGCATAGAACTTACGACTACATCTAGTAAGCTCAAATGAAATATCGAAGCCAGTCTTGTAGTGCACTTAAATTCAAAAAGTACCATAGCGAAGAGATCATCCGAACAATTACCATGAAAGTATTTATAAAAAATTAAAGAGAGCCAAACCTTACAGCGGTTGGAAAGTGTCTGAAGCCGAGCTGCCAGATCAGGACCAATAATATTGCTGATTCTTCTTTGATATATAATACGTCTTGGGTATAATACGATTCTAAAGTTAAAAAACTAAATAGATTACATCCTTGAGTATAATACGATGTCGTAGTTGTTTGGTTGATTTTGTTTAGCGGCATATCAACATCTCTATGGGTTATTTAATGCCGAAATCTAAATATTCTGTACGTAATTTTATGCTTCAACTTGTGGCCCTTATTTTTTTTATTTTTTAAACTGCTTTGCTGCGCATAAGTTTCAGATGTATTCGAAACTTTAATGGAAGTAAGCGTAAACGGTCCAAGTATTACATAACGCGTACAATCTTCATATTTTCATTGATAATACTCCCCTGATTAGATAAGGAGTTCGCACAACGTCATATTTTGAATCTCTTCTAAAAAGGAGCTGCTAGGGACCTTCTTTAATGTTCCTGTTGGTACGTGATTGTTGTTGTTGATGTTTTTATCGAACCCAAGGGTCTGATTATTATTGGCAGAATAATAGGTGTAAGGCACATTTTTTTTCCAATTTCGGGATTCTTTTTTTTTTGTAATCATTTCCCCCCAAACAAGGTCATAAAGCGACTAAGATGCCAGTATTGAATATGAAATACTATTAGAAATAGAAAAATATTATTAAGGGGAGAGAGAAGAAAAGGGTTTAGGGAAAATTATTTGGTTGTTTTTATTTAGCGGCATATCAACACCATTATGCTGAACTAGTTTGTACGTAATTTTATGGTTTCAACTACAGATATTTTGTACAAAATTTGATACATTCAGAGTAAAGGTATGTTCTTTTTTAGATATATAATTTATAGATGATAAAATGTATTGTTGGTATTTTTTTAAAAATGTACTGCTAGTAATTTCACTACAAAATACATTGTTAGTAATTTTTTTATAAAAATGTATTGTTGGTAATTGTAGTATGAAAATGCATTTTTATACTTTTTATTATTGTCATTTTGCTATAAAAATGCATTGTTGGTATTTTTTGTATAAAACTCTTGTTGGTATTTTTACTATAAAATTTTATATTTATATTTTGTTTGTGTTTTGATTTTTGTTTGGGGGGTCGCCATTTAGCCATAGCTGGGACCCTAACAGGTCCTACCACCCCGGGTCAGGGTGGATCTGGGAATAAAAGCCATTAACCTCCAATATTCGGATCAGAGGCCTTGCTACCGGTTGCAGTTTATCGTGACCCCTATCAATTTTTTTTTGAAAATCTTTACCATATGATCCATTAAAATCTCAATGTCGCGTTCACATAAATCATCGTAATACTTTGTGATGCAAAATTGCAAATATCAGTGTACACTATTTATATAAGGATAGGGATTCTTTAGGTATCTATTTTTCATTGTTTTATTTTTCTCAAATCGTTTTCAAACTGATTATTTTGTGTCAGCCAAAGGAGGAATATGAAACAACAACCTCCCCTTCATTTGCCAGACCTTTTGGCAGGGATAACGACGTAGTATCTGTTCTCTCCTTTATTGAACTAGTTTGTTTCGGTGTAATATCGATGCTAGCCTGACATTGGTCATGGGGACTTGGACAATATTTGTCATTGTACGGTATGCATAATCATATGTACGGATACCTCATGTTAAAATCGACCTTGTATCAATCCTCACTCAGTGGGGAGGTCGAGTAAATAATCGCCCTATTTTCCAAGACTTTTTGGCTGGGTTGAATGCGTAGCTTCTGTTCTCTTCTTATTTTAGATGGGAGAAAGTGACCAGTTCCGGAGATTCCTACCCTACGGCAACACCTTCACCGTTGCAGTAATAAAGGTCTGGTAGGTCTAATATCGATGTCAACGTAAAAGTGGTCGCGGTGACAACAGATTTTGTCTTTGGTACGTATAGATGTTCGTGTCGATGACCCACCCTCCATTAAAAACGACCTTATGTCACATCCTGCTTTAGCGGTCGCTCTGTTTTGAAGCGGCAAAAAAACTAAAAAAAATATACAATAGTTAGACCTTTGTTGTAATATCAATTTTATTAAAATATTACAGATTCCCCTTATTAATTTTGTTAATCAATATCGGTGAATTTCCTGTCTTTGAAACAAAAGACATTCAATTACCCTGATTCACAAATAACAAATATTGCCGACATATCACATATTGATAAAACACAAAGTAGGCTGTTGTTGATAACAATTGTTTACAAAAATTATCAGATCGTTGCAAAAGTTTGTACTCGATTTTCATTAATATAAAACTGACCGCATAAATGAATATATATATATATATATATATATATATATATATATATATATATATATATATATGCAGCAAGGACATCTAATAACAATAAAAAAATTATTAGTGTACTACATAGCCTCCATTGCTTTTAAAAACTGTCTTCCATGATTCTACAAGTTTGTTGATGACTTTTTCGTAGAAACTTTGAGTATCTGTCTACATTTCTGAGATAAGGTATTATGTACATTATTTACATTGCTTGGACTATCATCCTCATATTTTGGCATATTTATCACAACGTTTCGGTCATTGTACGCTCCGACATTCTTCAGGTGGTTGGAATGTCAAACTGAACCCTTTATTTCGCTCGCTGGGGGTAGAGACTGTTCTAGTTCCATGTGCCATGTCTAATGGATGTCAGTTATCAGTTATCTTCTGTTAATGCTAGGCCACAAAAATCTCCTGAGCCGGCCAAGCATAGAAATGAATACAATATGCGAAGTAATAAGGGGTGCCAGAGAAAAGAAATAACAACGAAAATTGCAATATGAGCACTGATAAAAAATGGTTGCTGAAGACATTAGATTTATAAGTCCCAGAAATTCATACACAGATGTCCTCAAGGAAACATGGCACAGTGGATAAAGGCGTTAGCCAAGTGACAAGACCGAAAGACGGTTAGTTTAATACTTGGTTAAGGCGATGAAGAACATGGAGAAGGGAATTAAATATGTCAACAAAGATGAGGATGATAGTCTGAGCAATGTAAAAAGAAAATTTGAAGTTTTTGTTTTTTTTAAGAGGTACTTTTTTTTTAGGTATTTTTCGACAGACTGTAGAGAGTCAAATTTTTAATCATTTAAATCGTTCTGTAGAGACCGGAACAAATAAAATTGTGAAGGAGCTAAATCAAGAGGATAGGGTGGATGCTGTAGTGTTCCCCATTTCAAATCTTTAAGCTTTGCAATTTGATTTGGTGTGTTCCAGATTGAAATATTTCGTCGTTCAGTTACGAGTCAGATTTTGTTGAATGTCGACGTTTTGTCCACAAATGAAAGCCTTAAAGATGGAGGGTGAAAAGTTGCAACTTCGCTATATTATGCTCTATGAATTTCGGAAAGGATTAAACGTCGAAACTGCGAAGAAAAAAATTCGGAAGGTTTACTAGATCGTGCTCTAGGTCTTCGGACTGTCAACAAGTGGCTTGACAGATTTCGCCAGTTGGGGTAACTTAAACGATCAACCACACCCTGGGCGATCTTCCGACATCGATAAAGACGTTCTACTTGCCGTCGTGGAGAATAAACTGAAGATTTCGACGAAAGAGATTGCTAAGAGTTTGAAAAACGATATCTCAACTTCCTTTCGCGATGTGAAGAAATTTGGGTTCAAGAAAAACGGACGAAAAGGTGTCATTTTCCACCACGACAAAGCAAGACTACATGCTGCAAAACAGAACTTTTTCAGAGGGTAAAAGAGATGAATTATGAAACCCTCCAGCATCTACCTTATTTTTCTGACTTGGATCCTTCTGATTTTCACTCTACAAAACAATTAAAATGTTTAAAAATTTAATTCTGTACAGTCAGTACCTACCTCACAACTTTCTTCCTAAAGTTAAACAAACTCAAAAGGTTTCTACAAAGATGATATCAACAGGTTTGTAGAACGATAGGAAACAGTTGTTAAAAAATGGCGACTATGTAATTGACTAATAAATGTTTTTGTTGTAAGTAGATAAAAATTTTGTTTTTCATTTTTTTTTTTTTTTTGTAATGCCCGTTTGTAGGGGAGACTTTGTATTAGGTTGGTGCAAAAATAATGACGTAATAATGTCGTTTTTTGACGTATTTTTTAACGTAAAAAACGACATTATTACGTCATTATTTTTGCACCAACCTAATAAATCACAGATATAATAGTAACGCCTTCGAACAAAACTCAGTCAGACACGGCTAATTTCCATATATATATTCTTCCTTTACCCATTTCAAGATGAGGTCGACTTTGCTTGCTCTCTGGTGATCCGTGTTCAAACCCAAGTGTCAGCAGTGACACTTTATTCCCGTATGACAATTTTATAATCGGGCACAAACGATTGCAATGATCTAATAAACGATGTTCCAATAACTTGGACCGAATCTAAATATGATTTAATGATTTTTTTCTTTTTCTTTCAGATTTAACAAACTTAAATCTTTGGCAATTTCAATCATGGAAAGATTAACAATCAAACAACGTGTTAGTTACCGAAGCCTATTACGAAAATGGACGTTCAAACAGAATTTGAATGAGAAGTTCCCAGATCGCATCATCTCTCGAAATAGCTGATAGATAACGAAGAACTTGATAGATAGTTACGAGATGAAGTTTAATTTGATGAGATTTTCACTGTATAATGTTCGACCTTTACTATATAATTGATAAAGAAGTGTTTGGTTATGTGCATTGACAAAGAAAGAGATTACCTTGAAAAATGTTATGTAAGAATCATTCCTAGTTTTTCATTTGATTTATATACCAACGTTTCGTTGGCTTGCATCACCTAGCTATATATAAAATTATGTTTCATCCGTTAGTCCGTCCGTCACAGCCTCTAAAATAGCCATACATTGACCGATCGAAATCAAATTTTGTGAAGAATTGCAAACAGGTAAGTGGGTACAAAGTACAGTTGGTTTTACTAGGGTACGTAGCTTAGTACAGTAAATTTTCATTAATTTTGGGGGAAATATCAAAAGTTTTATTATTTAAAATACAAAATACTCCCAGTATTTAAAAAAAACAATGATTAAAATAACAGTATTGTTTTTTTTACATGTCTTTTCTTTAAGTTTTTACATATAAAGGCTGTTCCAATAACTTAGACTGATTTTAAATGTGAATTAAGTTTAAGCGTCTAATGAGTTTTTTCTTTTTCTTTCATGTTTAACAATTTAAGTCTTTGGCAATTTCAACCATGGAAAGATTAATAATCAAAAAACGTGTTAAAGTTCTCGAAGCCTATAACGAAAATAGACGTTCAAACAGAAATGCATTATCTCTCGAAACAGCGAAGTCAATTGGCCATCACGATCGTGCGACTTGACGCCTTTAGATTTCTTCTTTTGGGTCATCTCAAAAGTAAGGTCTATGCCAACAAGCCAACAACAATTCAACAGCTGAAGGTTGAGATAATAAGGCATATTGAGGAGCAACTATGCAGAGACGTCATCAAAAATTTTGACCATAGAGTGGAGGTGTGCCGCCGAAGGCTGGGCGGACATTTGGGTGATATTATTTTTCACACATAATTGCCATGACTTAAATAACATGATTCAATATAGAAATAAATAAATTTTCACAAATAACGCTGATTTATTTACTGCTGACTTTGATCGGTTTTAATGAAACACCCTTTATTAGCTATTGATTGTATCTGCAATAGTTTTTAAAAACTGAGTGACAATTTCTAAAAAGGTGTACTTGTGTATAATACTCCACACCTTTTTGCCTTTAATTTTCGTTTTATAT
>OZ010599.1:56693491-56758491 GCA_963932145.1 Acanthosepion lycidas | reverse complement strand
AGATTATAAATACTGAAAGCGATCAAAGTTAAAAGTTTGAAAATTATGGTGAGATTAATTAATAATAAAAATATAACATGAAAAACTAAAAATAATAAAATTAAAAAAATGCAATATATTAGCAAATTGTTCTCTGAACGTGTGATATTGCTGTGTTGAGATTTATTGCGTAAAATACACAATTGTGGCACAAGGCCAAAAAGGGGGAGGCTGGTCGTCACTTACCATCCTATACCTAGCTAATCCGATTCGTTACAATTGACACATTCACCACAAAAGCTCATCCATCGTCAATCAATCCTCAATATACCATAATTTGTGATTTTGCTTTGTTATGGGTAATACGAGGCATATTCGCTTGCTGGTATCGGGCAATACGTTGTGTAAATATAACAACAGAATATTCCATTATTGAATAGGGAAGACTAGGTAGCAAGAACAATATATATATAGCGTCTCACTGTGTTTTATATGAAAAGATAGATTGAAATGAAATCTTTTCAACGTTCATATGAAAGCTATGCAATTCAATTTAAAGGCGGTGTTTATTCATTACCGTTTTAGGAAGATGGAAGTAACAGGGGAAATAAACAAGGTATTGAAACAATTGAAAAGGCTCAGCATGAATCTGCTTGGGCCCTCGGCTGCCAACAAAAGACAGATTCGAGTGGCTCACTTTGCCTTACTTTCATAAGCTCAATTATTTTCTGTTCAACTTTAACAGCGGAACACTTGAATAAAAGCGGCATGAAATCGATCTTCAATGTCAGCTGCTCAACATTCGTGGAATTTGATCGAATTATTGGCGCTCCAGGATTAATTTTCGCCTCTCGGGAGTTTCTTGATTCTGTCGAAGAATTTTCAAAGTTAAGGAAAAAGAAAATTTTTTTTCTTTTTTTTCAAAAATCTGAGAATACTTGCATTCAATGTAAGATATAAAATCTTTCTGAATTATGGGCTGAACATTGAAGAGATTTCATTCCAATCTATTATAAAAGACAGCGAGACGTTATATAACGATTTTCCGAGCGTAGCTTGGATATGGCACAAGGCCGAAAGTAAGGGGCACTCAGTGGGGATCGAACTCACTACTCATTCGTAATTGCTTTAGCGAGACAAGCTGCGAACCATTACACCGCCTCGAGGTACCCAAGCGAGATGTTATATATATGGTTCTTGCTACCTAGTCTTCCCTATTCAATAATGAATAATATAATATAACACTGTTGTTATAGATAAAATTAGTTGATTTAACGATATATTAAAACCTTTGGTTTTATTTGATGTCAAGTAGTTGCATTTATCACAGACACGCTAGGGTCTTAGGGACACCACAGGGACAGGATACCCTGACGGAGCCAGGGCAAGGTATCCAGGGCAAGACAGCCTGAGCTAGATAGCTTGACGGAGTCAGGGCAAGATAGCTTGGACAAAATAATCTGACAGGGCCAGAGCAAGATAACCTAACGGAGCCAGGGCAATATAACTTGGGAAAGATAAGTTGACGGGACCAGGGCAAGATAAACTGCCGAGGCCAAAGTAAGATAGCTTGGACAAGAAAACCTGATGAGGCCAGGATAAAATAAACTGACGTATCCAAGGCAAGATATTTTGGGAAAGATAACCTGTCGGAACCAAGGCCAGATAGATTCGACAAGATAACTTTATGGAGCTAATGCAAGATAGCATGGACAAGATGACCTAACGGAGCCAGGGTAAGATAGCCCGGGAAAGATAACCTGATGGAGCCAGGACAGGATAGCTTGGGCAAGATAACTTGACGGAGCCAATGCAAGATAGCTTAGGAATGATAACCTGGTGCAGCCGGAGCAAGATAGCTTGGGCAAGATAACCTGACGGAACCAGGGCAGGGTAGCTTGGGCTAGATAAGTTGACGGAGCCACTGCAAACTAGCTTGGGCAAGATAGCCTGGTTACTAAAAAGACATCAAAACTGCGTAGAAGATCAACTTGAAACTAGACTTCATTATCTTTCCTAAGTCATGGCATTTCATGGACAAAAAAAGTAACTGGAATCGGTGAAGGACCTGACACACTTTTGTATTTCATCTTGTAGACATTTTCCATTTTGATATTTGTTAGGTAGGCGTAATTGATACCATTAAATCCATGGCATTTATTTTTGACTTACTTCTCTACTTATATTCGGCTGCTTTAATTCATCACGATGTGGCTGTTTTCAACTGGTGACTTCAAACGAGCAGTTAACGTAACGATTATCAGAGCCATCAGTGAAATCGGCAACACGAGTTCGAATCTCGAGCTTATTCCTATGCGTTCACTTTCGCATAAATCCCCCTTGGGAAAGGCGCGAACCAGTGTCTCCCCGCCTCAATATCAAAGAGATTTTAAATGGCAGTTTTTCCAGTCTAAACGAAGGTAATCTCTGAATTCCAGATCGTTGAGTAGGCAACAGCAAACAACGCCATATTTGACAGAATAGAATAAATAGTAGTAAAGGTATAATTGTGGTGAATGCGTTAGAAATTTGGGAAACGTTATCTGCTAAACTTTTCACGTTTCCTTCGTTTTTTGATTAAATAAACCAGTTTTCGAATTTGGATCCAGTTTTGGGGGGACTTTTGCATATCTAACTATGCTTACATCCTTTACCTTTTTATCTTGGAATAATTACCCATTCAATTCTAGAATGGCTTAACATTGCTTAACATTTATGTGCCTTGTCCCTTCAGGACGTGGACTATCATGGCATTCTACAACTTCCTAACCTTTGCAGCTCTTAGCAATGTTTGCCTTTTCACCATCTCTTTCAATCTCTGTTCGGCCATCCACTTGAACTGGCTTGTTAGGTAGGTTACTTATTGTTTCATTTGTCCCTTAAGGACATAGGCTTTTATGGCTCTCCACAATTTCCTAACAGTTGTAGTTCTTATTAATGGTTGCCTTTTCACTATCCCTTCCAGTCTATATTCGACCATTCACTTGCACAAGCTTGTTACGTAGGTTACTCATTGTTTTATTTGTTTTTTAAGGACATGAACGGTTATAGCTCTCCACAAGTTCCTATACTTTCTGGCTCTTAGTAATGTTCGTCTTTTTACTACCCTCCCCAATACATATTCGACTATACATTTGCACAATCTTAAGTAGATTACTCATTGTTTCATTTGTCCATTAAGGACATGGCGGTTATGACTCTCCACAACTTCCCATACTTTTTAGCTCTTATTAATATTTGTCTTTTTACTATCCCTCCCAGTGCATATTAGGTCATTCATTTGCACAATCTTGTTAGGCAGATTACTCATTGTTTCATTTGTTCCTTAAGGACATGAGCAGTTATAGCTCTCCACAATTTCCTAATATTTGTAGGTTTTAGTATTTGTCTTTTTACTATCCCTCCAAGTCCCTATTCGGCCATTTATTTGCCCCAGCTTGTTAGGTAGGTTATTCACTATTTCTCTTGTCCTTTCAGGGTATGGGTGTTTATGGCCCTTCACAGACGAACTCCTATGCTTTGTTTACAACCCCTATAAATCCCTGTTCTGCTAGCCATTTACAGGTTTGTCAGGTAGATTGTTCGCTGTCCCTTTTGACTTCAGTGTGCCCTGTAAGTGTCAAATTCTCCAAGTCATCTTTCTTCATTCTTTGCTAAAAAAATATGCATGGCGATTCACAATAATAAACATATCGAGAGAAATGAACCTGTACATTCTCAACGGACATGGCATGATAAAAAATGTTTTTCTGTAATTATATTTTTCCAATAACGCCCTTTTTATTTTCTTTAAAGAGTGAAGTTAGAACCTTAGTCGAAACTTCTGCTCAAAAGAGAACATAAAATTTCTGAAAACTTGCGTCCTGTCTATAATATATCAGCTGGTCTTGGAATTGTTTTTAGAGGAAAAGGGTCCCGTTTTTGACTCGATGTGACAATATTTGGGAACTTCTGGGTTATCACGCCAGCAGAAATGAATGAAGCCGGGTGATATAGAAGCTGGAAGCAAGAGAAAATCCAATTACAAAGCATGTTTCTCAATTTGCATTTCATTTCTTGCAAGGACATCGAAGGTAAAAAGAACGTCAAACTTTTATCGTTTCGTATAAATTCATTTTGGAACTATTTGTTTTCTTTTTTTCTAATCGAGTTCACCCCAAGCAAGGCAATAAAGCCACTAAGACACAAGGGGTTAGAATGAGTGGAAGCATTAGAAAACAGAAACATTAATAAGGAGCGAAAACAAAAGAAAAGTAATCAGGAAGACAGTAAATAGTGATTGACATTGCATTTAAATTTTCGAGGATTAAAGTTAGCTGGAAAGCATGGAACCGGAAGAGAGTTCCACAAGTGAGAAGTGTAAGAAAAGAAACTGTTTGCATAGAACTTACGGTTGCATCCCACCAACTCAACTGTAAATTTATGAGATCTCGACGCCAGTCTAATACTGCGCTTAAATTCATAAAGTTTAGGTACCACAGCAAAGAGCACATCAGGGCAATTGCCATAAAGATATTTAGCAAAGAGGCAAATTTATGGCTGTTGGAAAGTGACTGACGCCGAGACGCCATGTTAGAACCAATGATATTGCTGATTCTTAGGATTTCAGCGCCAGGCAAATTAGCTAAGGATACGAAGCGAGATCTCATATTGAACGGTATATTGTTCAAGATAAAAAAAAATAACTGTAATAACTACTCACGGACAGAAAGGCATTTTAAAGAGGTTAAACACAAATTAATTGTAGAAAACGGTGTAATTTATAATGGGGACGTATTGGTTTCGCCAGCAACGCAAAGGAGCAAAATTATAAAAAGCATACATGATCGTGGAATAAAGTCTACGCAAAGGAGATTAAGGCTAGAGGCATGGTGGCCAGGCTATTTGACAGATGTAGAAGAAAACATAAAAACGTATAATATGTGCAATGAAAGAAGAAAATTTAGACAGACAAAGACATATACCTGGCCTAAAATGTCCCAACCATGGGACAGAGTACACATGGATCATGCCCATGTCAATGAAGTGGGATTATTACTAATACTGGTAGATTCGTATTCAGGCTGCTTAGAAGAAATATAGGTTTCCAACAAAAGAAGTTCGTCCATGAAAACAAGCGTGAAGGATCATATTTTTAAGAAATGGAATTCCGAAAACGCTAGTATCTGACAACGCGCCCCAGAGTTCTGTGACGAGGAACTATGCCAATGGTTTAAGAAAATTGGATGCAAAACATATAAAAGCCCACCGTACCATCCGCAATCAAAGTATGGTGCAAACTATAAAAATGGATTGAAAATATGTGAAAAGATAAATACATTTATTCTAGCTAATTGAAGCCAAGTTATAAGACAATACCACATATTGAAAGATCGAAAAGCCCGTCTGCCCTCATGGGTTGAAAAATCAGAGCTTCATTGACCAATACCATGTCTTATGCCAGCAACGAAAAACTGTGGTATAAAAAGAATGGTGAATCTAATCTACAAGCGGTAAGATTCATAATGCAAACTGGACAGAACACTATGATAATAGAAAGAAAATGGAAATGGGATATTAGCGCATGCAGACCAAGTTTGATTGCAACAGGATAGCAATGAAGAAATGTGTAGTTAGCTTGAAAGTAATGAAGTCGAAAGTGTCATGTCAGGGCAAGACAAATATGGCAGTGAAATCGGGAGTAAGGTAGATCTGAAGATGAACACTCATTGGAGGAAGACAAATATGAAAAAAGAAAAAGATCTTGATCTCCCATTTCTAGACACTCTCTTAGGAAGAGGGAGGACGAGATTGAGGAAAGAAAAGCTCCCAGAAGTACCAGAGAAAATAAGGGAATAAAACCTCTTCGGTACAGGGAAATGAGGTGACTCATTTACATAGACAGTCACAAAGACTATAAATAGTAGCTAATAGTTGTAGCAACTATTATCAATCATGCAGTTGAGTGAATACTATTTCCTGTGAATCAGTAACACTACAACCCCGTTTCTTAATGTCGAATATAGTAATACTATAGTAATTAATCTAAATTAATATATTAATATTTGAAATTATTATTATTATTTATTACTAATATATTAAATTAATTTATATAATAAATTATAATCTTTATATAATTTTCCTTTATATATATATATATATATATATATATATATATATATATATATATATATATATATATCATAATGAGAAGCCACGTATACTTTCTTAATATGTATATATAGAAAAAGTTGCAAAGTAAAAAAATAATAATGTTTTCTTATGAAAGTATTTACTTATTTATATATATATTTGATATTTCAGATTGACCTCAATCTTTCTTCAGAAATAACTGTTTGTTTACAAGTAGCGTCCGTCGCGAGATGCGGACATCACGTGATATAGAACGCCACTGTGTTCGAATATTCCTAACGTAAATCTAACTGTAATAATATTTTAGATATATTTGTTTAAAAAATTAAAAAAAAAAATTTTTTTTAACTATATCTAAAAAAATATTTAACTATTGAAATATTTATAAAGATTTAAAATACCCAAGTCTTTATTTAACCCTAGTTTATATGTATTTAATTTTAAAATCCAGTATTTTTCTTTTTTTTTTTCTACGTGTGTATGTGGAAGTGAAATCGGAATCTGTCAATAAATATTTGCAGTTTTCTAATGAGTGTCCTGATTGATTAAAGTGTTTAGCTATGGGGGAGTAAGGATTGTTTTGACGTATGGTTTGTTTATGATTGTTGAAGCGAAATCTAAAATTATTTCTAGATTCACCAATATATCCACTATTAGGACATAAGGTGCAGAATAAATAGTAGATTATGTTATGGCTATCACAGGTGAGGTGAGGTCGGTGTATTGTGATATTGGTGTTGGGTACAGAAAATACATTATCTATTATCAAGTGTTTGCAAACTAAGCAACGAGGTTTGTTACATTTGTAATTTCCTGATTGGTTTGTATTGTTTAGATGTTTGGTAGAGGTGAGGATAGCTGATAGGTTAGGTGATTGTTTCTTTGCTTTTATGGGTGGTTTATCGAAAATGTCCTTGATCATTTTGTCTAACTGGAGGTTCTTGTAATCCTTTTTTAAATTGTGAATAAGTGTGTGGGAATACTGATTGTGGTTAAAGACCATAGGAATCCGATTGTTGTTTTTACTTTTCTTGTATGTGAGAAGTGTGTTACGATTTATGTGGATAGTTTTATTTAGTGTTTCTTTTATTATTTTTATTGGATATTTACATTTTAGGAATTGTTTTGTTAAGTTATTAATGTTGTAAAGAAAATCTAGATGGTCTGAGCATATGCGTTTGATTCTTAGAAATGAGCTGTATACAATAGATTTTTTTTAATTTAAGGGGATGACAGCTGTTAAAGTGTAGAAATTTATGTTGGTTTGTGGGTTTGTTGTATAGACTGGTAGAAAGTGTATGTTTGTTTAATTTTATCATAACGTCTAAGAAAGGGATGGATGTGTATGAGTGCTCCATGGTAAATTTAATTGTATCGTGGAAATTGTTGCAGAAAGTGAAAAAGGTTTTTAATTTTTTGATCCATGAGTCCATAGTAAGAAAATGTCATCAATATATTTAAAGTAATGTGATGGTTTATATTCTGAATTGTCTAGTATCTTCCTTTCTAGAATGTGCATAAAGATATTAGCATAACTAGGTAGCATTTTCGTGCCCATTGCTGTGCCATTAATCTGTAAATAGTGTTTGTTGTTGAATTTAAAATTATTATGTGTTAAAATGAAATTTATTAATTGGTATATATCTGTAATTTGGTAGTTAGGTAATTTTTGTTACTAAGGAACTCATAGCAAGCTGATACTCCTTCAACATGTGGAATGTTCGTGTAAAGGGACGAAACATCCATTGTTACTAGAATTGTATCATGGTGGACTAAGTTAATGTTTTGTAATTTGTTGAGAAAGTCAGTAGTGTCTCTAATATAACTAGGTATGTCGGGCAATAAATGTTTTAGGATATTGTCTATGTACCCAGATATATGTTCTGTGAGGGTGCCAATGCCTGATATTATGGGTCTACCAGGTGGCATGATTTTAAGGGATTTTGAAGTTTCATAGATGTTCTCTTCATTATTTGATTGTGTAATTTGATATGGATTGGATGAAAAGGTGTTAGGGTGTTTTTCTGAAAGGATTTTTGGGAGTTTATGTAGTTTTGGGATAGTGTAGAATGTTGCTGTGTTAGGGTTCTCAGGAATAAGAGATTTTATGGTATTTTTATGTTGTGGTTCAGGTTCTGAGTGAGAAGTGATAATTCTGTTTTGAATGTGCTAGTTGGGTCTAGAGGTAAGGGTACATAGAATCTGTTATTTTGAAGTTGTGATTCTGCTTCTTTAATGTAGTTGTTAGTGTCTAAGATGGTTATAGTTCCGCCCTTGTCGGCTGGTACGATAATTATGTCTCGGTTGTTTTTAAGAGTATAGATGGCTTGGTGTTCTATTTTGAATAAGTTGTATTTTTTTGTCTGGTGTCTGTTTTTTAAGAAGTTATCCGTGTGTTATCTGGCTTTGTTGGCATATTGATCCAAGTGTTGGTTACGTCCGCTTGGTGGGGTCCATATAGTGTTATTCTTCGTCGGAGGAAGCTTGGAGCATGATTGGTTAGCGCTGTTGTCTGTATTAGAAGTAGATTTGTTGTCTGAGAAATATTCTTTTAGTCTCAGTTTACTAAGGTATTTCTCTATATCGTATCAAAGGTTTAAAGGTTTTACTGGTTGTGAGGGGCAATTTTTTAGATATAGTTAAAAATTTTTTTAATTTTTTTAAACAACATCTAAAATATTATTACAGTTAGATTTACGTTAGGAATATTCGAACACAGTGGCGTTCTATATCACGTGACGTCCGCGTCTCGCGACGGACGCTACTTGTACACAAAAAGTTATTTCTGAAGAAAGATTGAGGTCGATCTGAAATATCATATATATATATATATATATATAAATAAGTAAATACTTTCATAAAAAACATTATTATTTTTTTTAATTTGCAACTTTTCTATATATATATACTAATTGATTCATCGAGTCTGATAGAAACCTCAACAGAATGCAGAAAGCAATGGACGGCCGTTTCTCATCAGCAGGGCGCATCCGCTACCGAGGGAATCAAAACCCCGACAGTTAGATTGGCAAGCGAACACCATACCAACTAGTCCACCGGAATTGAAACCCCGACGGTTAGGTTGGCAAGCGAACACCATACCAACTGTTCTACCGGGCCTCGGTAACGAAGAGATTGCAAATCAGACTCAATTATATATATATAATAAAAAGGCTTAAACACAAATATTCCATGGTCATAATTTATTCAATTGGAATCGTAAATCCGATCCAATTCATCAGACCTACAAATTCAAAAAGTAAACAGAAAAAACAACTCCGTGAATAAAAAATAAAATTTAGTGAGAGTGTATGTATGAGAGTATTTTAGATATATGATTGCATATGTATGTGTATATTTACCACTAATATTATCTATCTATCTATCTATCTATCTATCTATCTATCTATATATATATATATATATATATATATATATATATATATATATATATATATATGTGTGTGTGTGTGTGTGTGTGTGTGTGTGTGTGTGTGTGTGTGTATATATATATATATATATATATATATATATATATATATATATATATATATATATATATATAATCCTACCTTTATATATCCATTTCAGTTATTATTCAACTTCTACAATCAAGGCATCTAGGAGAGTAAAAGAGACGCTAACTTACATCGCTTCATCTCGTTTTCTGCTAGTTTTAGATGTGTATTTTTTCTATTTTTAGTCTTTTAATATGGCGTAGATTACTGTAGAAATCCAATTCTCAGTTGTAACAAACGTTCCGAAGAGAAATTGCCCTCTTCGGACCACTAAAATATTACCGTATGCCTCCAATTTGTTATTTTATTGTGTAAAACCCCAGTAATGTTACCTGGAACAGAGTTCATATGGACCCGGGTTGGAACCTCTGATTTAGATGTATCGGACGCCCAAAATTTTAAATTTTAAAGTTAGCTGTTCCTGAATCTTTAGCTTTTTGTGATATAGAATTATAACAGGCGTTTGTTGTATTTCGTTCCCCTCCTACACATATAAGTTTCCATCGGTAAAACTGTAGCCTGAACAAGTCCTTTCGAACGATGAAAAGCATCACTTAGGAATTATCTTCTGTCTTTTATTTAATCACCGACTATTAGTTTCAGTAATGCCATTTTTATTGGAGTTTTTTTTATTGAAGAAAAAGTGACAGATTTAATTTTCAATGACAACATTTTTATAAAAGATATTTTCTTTTTTTTTCACAGCATTGTCTGGCGGACAATGAATTCAACTTAATGTGGAAACTAAACGATTTTAAAGATAGATGTTAAAAAGTCAACGAGTTTTTATGTCGCTTCAGGGATAGGTGGATTATAGGTGGGTAATAGAATAAGAAATAGCGAAACATTCACTTTGACGCTCTAAATATATAGTCAGTTTTTCTAGACACCATTTTCTAGGCAGTGGTTAGTCTGTTAAGTCTATGGCTCTAGTGGGTTCGATTCTTACTGGCTGCCCAACTGTCGTAGCACACTTGTTATCAAACTGTTCTTGAAGGCAAATTCGCAAAAGTTGTGAATTCGATCTTCGCTGAGTACCCCACTCATGTGTGGCCTTGTGCCAGACTAAGGTGACTCCTTATTTATATACGAACGAATTTAATGTCACTTCAGAGATCAATTGATTTTACATATAGTTGTTAATATGACAGATATGTTTTGAAAACGTGCTGTTCCAGTATTTACTATTTGTGAAAGATGTTTTGTGTGCGTAGTTTCTTTGTTTCCAGGGTCCTTCAGTTACTCCTATGTATATTTTTCTTCGTTATCTGGTGAATTACAATGGCTTGGTATATTAAATTGTTTTGCAAGCAACTGCCGTTTAAGGAACTTCGTTCTTCATTCAGACGTTACATGTGTATTTAATTTGTTCAGGTGGTTTGCTGATAGTTCCTGTTGTGCTTTTTTATTATTTGTGTCATGTTCTCGGTGTAACTGTAGCTGATTTTTACTGTGTTTTTTTTTTAATATCTTGTGAAGAGTGCTTGATTCGAAGAAGTATTTGAATGTATGAGTTTAATGAATATTTTCCTACGTTTGTTTTTACGTTTTTGTTGTGCAATGGATTGAGCAATATGATGTTTCTTTTCCTGTTTGATGATTTTGAGCTGTGTGGTATGTGAGTGTTGCCGGGGATCCTCTATCTTTTACAGCTGTTTCATAGTCTTTCTTAGCTTCGTTAAATATGGTTTCATTGGAAGAATTGTCGGAAAGCCTGCGGTTAATTGATTGTGGTATCTGCTTGACTATTGTTAGCGGGTGGTTGGAAGATGTGTGTATATACAGTAGTTTATCATTGGGTTTTCTGTATGGTTTATTTGTACCTTTTCTTAGGTTGAATGTGACATCTAGAAAATCTACTTCGTTTAGGTTAGTTTTTATATTTATGTCGAATCTCATATTTTTGAAGAACTTTATGATTGTTTTTTTTTCCTAGTTTTGACTGTGCTTTAATTGTTATAATTTCTTAAGATTATGAGAATGTCGTCTGTGTAGAGTCCTGTATCATTTCTATTTATTATTTTTACTTAGTTCATGTAGCAAATATGTACCTATGAGTTCATAGGTTTCGGCACAGTCATCGTCTAATTTTGAGGCGAAATTTTGACCTAGACTATATATATATATATATATATATATATATAGTGCAGATTATTATTCAAACATATATTGTTAAATAAAAGAACGAATGTCTAATATGTTTGATGATGAGCCGTTCTAAACTTCGTATAGTGGCTTTAGAAAATAAAGACAAAAACTGTCCAACATTTAAATAAATTTTATTATACTGTCTCTCGATCAAAGCTTTCGGCTCCGATGAGCCATTATCAGAGTGGTTATATGGACATTAAAACAGAGATATTCACCATCGAAGATGATATCCTGTTATGTTTCCATATATATATATATATAGGTATAAAATAAGAACAAATGGAGTATAATTGTCCATAGCATTTAATTTTAAAAAAGGGCTAAATACAAAGTAGAGCTTAATATTATTCATTATAGGAGATAGTTTTAATCTCTTATAATAAATTATATATATATATATATATATATATATATATATATATATATATATATATATATATATATATATATTAGGTCGGTGCAAAAATAATTTCGTTTTCTAACATATGTTACTATGTGAGAAAACGAAATTATTTTTGCACCAACCTAATATATATATATATATATATATATATATATATTCTTAGATGAAGTGTATCTGTACAAAAGACAAAATGAATAAAAAGAGACAAGACGAAAAAACTATAATTAGGCGATGTGTTTCGACCTCTTAGACACATTGCCTTCATAAAGTCCCTCAGAGTACGAAACACGTCGGCTAAGTATGGTTTTTCCTCTTGTATCTTTTTTACTCATATATATATATATATATATATATATATATATATATATATATATATATATATATATCATGAAAATATTTTTCGTCCACATCGTTAAATATATGAGGAGAAATAGAAACCAACAATTCAGACAAAGTTTACTATGTTTTTGAAAAAAATAAAACAACACCACTGGTGACCTACAACCGAATACCAGCGGAAGGAAACATGTTCTGTATTTCTATGCATTTTGCTGTTTTAAAACTAAAATGTTTTCAGTATTTTTGCGCCTATATTTTTTTTTTTTATGTTTACAGATATTAAATAACTTAACTGTAATATGCAGTGTTTGATTTTAACCTGACGAACGTAAAAAATAAGAAACAATTTGTAGAGGGATGATACAAAAAAGGTATCAAACATAAAGACACCATAAAAATTATACAAAATACAATAGGTCGCCCCACTTTCTCGCTGAAAAAAAAACAACTTAACATGATGAAAAAAGGTTCCAATCTTAATAAAGACAAAGTTTTATCAAAATATTTATGTTATTATTAAGATGAAAGAACAAATTATTTTTATTAAGTTTTTAATCCTTTCTACCACGTTCGAAATTTTGGTTAAAAATCTTTTTCTTTTTGCGTCAGCGGTTGACGTAATATTTACTATTAGTGTTTTAGCATCTTGTTTCAGGTAAAAACACATTGATTTGAAAATTTCTTGCAAAAATCAAATAATTGTCGGATTGTAGTTAAACTTTCAGGACTTATTGACAAATGAATTAAATTATTAAAAAAAATTTTTTTTTAGAAAATCTTGGTAAAAACTATTTTTTTTACATTTGTTACCCTCACCGCACATTTTTAATTTCATGAAATTTCGAGAAATTAAATTTTTTTTAGTTAAAAGCAGGACTTCTTCGAGAATAAAAATCATTTTTTTTTTAAACAGCTACTCATTTCCCGAAAATCTGCTCCGAATCGTTAAATAAAAATTGCAATAAAACTATGGCATTACTTAATTAGAGAAAATTTTAATTGCTTTTATAAATAAGTTTTTTGGACTCTATTCTTTTAGGAAATTTTTTTTTCGAGGAATAATGAATTTTTACAAAAATTGTTTTAATTTTTTTAATTTTAATAATAATTTATAATATATAAATTTTTCAAATTCTGCTTACTTTCATCCAGTTAGGTGATAGTGTTATTAATTGAAAACTATATTTACTAATTAAAAATTGAAATGCCTAATACAAATCATTTTGCACGAAGATTTTTAACATAATTTAATTTTTTTTTAGGTATATAAAATATTATGTAAAGTGCCAATTTTTGAAAGTATGGTCGACCATACGCGACATTATCAAAAAGTGCTATATGTAGAGGCTCGCATTGCAGAATCGAAGAGCCGAGTTCGAATTCCAGTCGAATCCATTAGATTCACTTACGTGCTAATACCCTTGGGAAAGGTATAGATCCTTTTCTTCCACCCAGCTGTGAGTAAATAACAGGACAAACCAGGTTCTACAGCCTAGGATGGCAACTGGTCTACCGCAGAAAGAAATGTCAACCTACTGCGTGAAAAATCTGCCTCGTCAGTCATCTATTGAAAATACGAGTGTATAACTGACTGACTGATATGTATGGGTGCTCAATAATAGAGCATATGTAAATATAAAAGTGAACACTGAGTTCAACACTAAGCAGCGACAGGAGATTCTTCTATGTGTGTGTGTGTGTGAGAGAGAGAGAGAGAGAGAGAAAGGTATCAAACTGGACACCAAAATGCGAGTTTATAGAGCGGCCGTTTTGACCAAACTGTTGTATGGCTCAAAATCGTGGACTCCATATAGGTCCCATATCAATCATGTGGATGTCTTCTGTGGGTATAATTTTGCAACATTGGTGGAATTGGGACCTTCCTGATGCAGTCAAAACCTCGGTAAGCTGGTTATGTTGCAAGGATGAGTGACGAGTGATAGACATCTTGACAGTGGACAAAGGAATGTATAAAGACATGCTTAAGAGTAACCTCTCAGCTGTCAATGCGCCTCATACTTCGAGCAAGTTGCCCTGGATAGAAATAGCTCGAGATATTAGTGGCAGAGTAGTATCAGACATTTTGGAAATCAGTCGTATTGACCGACTAAGAGACGAAAGACAACAGAGAAAAGAGCCAGTAACTGTTACTGTTGCTATGTCTTGAGATCTTCGGTGTTGCACAATATGTGGACTTGTATGCAGCTTACTAGAGAGACTGAAATGTCACAGAAACATAAAAAAATGAATAAGTTTGTCGGATCTTTATACGTCGAAATCCACGGGGGAGTTCATCATATATATATATATATATATATATATATATATATGCGTGTATGTGTGTGTGTGTGTGTGTGTGAGAGAGAGAGAGAGAGAGAGAGAGAGAGAGAGAGAGAGAGAGAGTGAGTGAGTGAGTGAGTGAGTGAGTGAGTTGTTTTGAAGTGCATTTAACCAAGATTTAATGCCATTTTTCATTTCAATCAATTTCTGGATTAGCATCCTTATATTCGGACGCTTGTTTTGAAAAAATTCCATAGCTACAACGGATAAATTTTAAATTTAAAAAATAATTTTAACAGAGTGCGATCACGCGTGTTTTTTTTTTTTTGTTTTTTTTAAAAAAAAAAAAAAACAAAACAAAACATCTCAACGATCACACAAGTTTGTCTTTGGAATTCACCCCTGAGGATGATCTCGGAGACGATCGAAAGTACTTGGGCGGAAAAAAACTACGGTGCCTTCCTTGATGGATTCCATCTTAACATCAAGAAATTGGTTATAAAGCAAGAAAGGATTATTATGAAAATAATTATGCATAATATGTCTATATTATTCAATGAAACATGTTTGATATGTTTCATTCATATATATATATATATATATATATATATATATATATATATATATATATATATACAGATTCAGGAACAGCTAACTTTAAAATTTAAAATTTTGGGCGTCCGATACATCTCTCTCTCTCACTCTCTCTCTCTCTCTCTATATATATATATATATATATATATATATATATATATATATATATACAGATAGATACATAAATTGATATATAGTTAGATATGAACATAATCTGATAGATAGATAGATATGAACAGATTTGCATAGATAGATTACGACGAACAACGCGATGAAATTCGTGGATCAGTGAAGCAATTTTCCAGATGTTGATTGAAAAACTTTTATGAATTGCATATGAAAGAAGCCAAGTGAGTGTTCAAGGTAATATGAATCGCTGAATGACTTTTCTATTTCCTGTGCCCACTGAAGTCATACAGTGGACAGGGCTTTGGGTATTTGACTCCTCATAAATTAAGTGAGGAAATAGAAAATTTCGTTGAACAGGGAAGATGGAAGATCAAAGTAATTGCAGCCAAAGTGAACGGTGGGCCCTCAGAAATGATCTTCACCATTGTAGATGGCAAATATCATTGCATCGCTAAACAAAATATATAATTACCGGTTAGTCCCAATGTCAGCATATAATTTTATCATACTCCACGTTCTTTAACACATCCTAAAATATATTTCCGTGTATAAGGCGACCTTTAATATTAAAAATGTTCCCACAAGCTAGGGGGTCGTCTAACAGAACTGTTATAAAAAAAGCTAACCTTAAATTCTGTAGTGTATCAGCACTTGTAACTAGGCTAGTATTCTTGCAACATGGATCGCAGGAGGCTAAAAACTGTCTCTCTATGGAAACGACAGATATAAATATTTCTAGTTAAAAACATTCACATTATAATGCTGTACTACAGTTATAAATGTAATAAAACTATTTTTACTTCTTCATTTCACATTAAACTGTAATATTCAAGAGACGATTAGACGACAATTTGCAAAAGTTCTGCTGAGCAACACCCACAAGTAACGTAACCAACGTACACAAATAATATCATCCTTATTTCATACTGGTAGTAACCATTATGATAGACCTAACTGTTAATGGCGGCGTAGGCTAGCCTACATTTTCGGTCGTTTTATATTGAGTTGGCCAGAAAGTGTTGACTAACTTAGGAAACGGAATGAAAACAACAAAATGTTATGAAGCAACGCCAATATTTATTCTTTAAAATAAAGTCCATCATTCTGGACGATCTTCTGTCAGCGATCAGCCAGCATCCGAATCTGTCCCAGATACCCGTCCGCTGGCTTTGAATCAAAACAGGCTTCTTTTAATTCATCAAAATGTTGAACCGTAGGTCGCGGAAGGATTGCGCCATAGCTGAATAGGCCATAGTTACTCGGAGCAGCATCGGGACTGAATGGTGAATGTGGAAGAATCTCACCACCGTCCATCTGTTTGAACTTTCCCTTAGTTAATCTGCCAGTGTGTCGCCTTGCATTGTCTTGAGGAAACAAAGCCCGACCGCTACTGACCAAAGCAGGATACTCCTTTTTTTGTCATAAACGCTGTCTACCTGCTGGCAATAGAGTTTAACCTTGATGGCTCGACCGTGTTGTTTTCTTTTCGCTTCCTAAGTGAGTCAAGACTTTCTGGCCAACCTAATATTACGGATAGCAGATAAAATCCAAATATTTAACCAGATTTTGGGTCTCGTCTTGTCTCATCGTCATGTGTCCACTGCAGTCAAGATCATGGACTCCACAACACTATGCTAGACCTCCCGGTCCTTCATTGCTCTCCCCAATTCCTGCCTACCAATGCCTGCATCCCATTAGTTGACGTCAGGGAATGATAGTTTTCTGTCTATGGTCAGGTTTGACGCAGGCTTCCATACTAGGAGAAAGGAGACAACCTCATTTTCAGCATGGTGTCAGTGGCCAGCAAACAGTGCTTGACGAGCTCGTATGAGAAAGGAAAAAAGGTGAAAATGCCGTAGACCTCGTGGATGGTCGGATGGCGTTTCCAAGAGAGGTTTTGAGCTTTCATCAGAAGACGGGTGCCTTATCTATAGTATGCCTTGTAGGTGTAAATATATTGTACTTCCACATTGATGGTTGTGAATTCAAGCATTGGTATTTTATAATTATTTCTAGATTTTCAAGATGCAAACGTTCTCCTTTACTAAAACGTCTCGTCCACGCCAAATTCATTCCTGTATCGCATCTTTAGACTCCCCGCAAATTTTTCCAATTTCTTAATATTTTGCTTAGTTTCTGAAAGGCAATTTTTTTTTCTATTCCAGTGGTTCTCTTCAGAATTCGGTGTAACATTCTTCTGAATAATTTTTTTGAAAGGCATCTTTTTTCTATTCCAATGCGTCTCTTTTAATTTTGGTGAGACATTTTTTTGAATAATCTTTTTGAAAGGCATCTTTTTGAAAGGCATCTTTTTTCTATTCCAATGGGTCCCTTCGAATTTCGGTGTGAAATTTTTCATCTGTTAAAACATTTCCCATATATTTAAATTTTGACATCTCCAATCTGTAGCTCTCAACTTGAGCTGTCACTTTTTCTTACAACCATGGATTCTATTTTCTTACAATTGAGGGTTTCCCGTTTTTTTTTCTTTCTGTGCCAACTAACTCCATAGAAAAAGTCATAATAATTTTAAAAAAAACTTATCTTCTATGGGCAGTAACCCTTTAGTAGAAAGGCAATCATGGCACTCCGCAACTACGTCTCCTTTGCTAGCTCTCTTAATCTCTGTTCTGCCAACCATTTATCAGGATGGGTAGGTAGGTTATTTGCTATTTTCCTATGTATCTCTGAATAATTTCTTTGAGCTGAGCGGAGACGAATCCCTTTTTGTTTCTATCGCATTCTGCGGGTAAGAGAGCAAAAAGTAAGTGTTTATGCCTTTTCAGTTTGTACTACTTATTATCACGCTACCTACTAGATGTTAAGCAAAGATCCCTGGCAGTGAAAAGTGATATGAGGGCGATTGACATGGACATTGAGAGGTGGGAAGACGTCGCCAATGATCGCTCAAGCTGGAGACGCGATTTACAGCGAGGGCTGGAGCGAAGAGAGAAGAAACGAAGGCTTGTCACCGAGAAGAAGCGTGATCGACGGAAAGAAAACAATACAGCAAGAGAGAGAGAGAGAGAGAGAGAGAGAGAGAGAAAGAAAGAAAGAAAGGTGACAGAGCGTCTTTACATGCATTCATTGCAATCGAGACTGTCACTTTCGTGTGGGCCTGTACACCCATAAAAGATGCTGCGCCGCCATCAGCAGCTGAGGCATAACTCTTTGGGCCGCATATTCTATGTTTCTCAAGACCGATGGATACCACATATATTGGGTCTATTAGGTTGGTGCAAAAAATAATGACGTAATAATGTCGTTTTTTGACGTTACGTCAAAAAACGACATTATTACGTCATTATTTTTGCACCAACCTAATAATTTAATTTATGTTTAATGTGTTTTTTCACCGTCACGCTATCGTTATTATCCGCCAACTCTGCCTTTTTAATGCAATGAAGGAAGTCATGGTGTAGTGTTTTTTTTTTAACGGTATACCAACACCTTATAGGTTATTTAATGCCAAAATTTAATTTTCTTTGAAGCATTAGTATTTTTTTACGAAAATGTATTGTTGACAATTTTTCTTTTATAAAAAATCTATTACTGGTATTTTTTTCCTGACAAAGTATTTTTTTAAAAATTTTTTTACAAAAATTATATTGATAGTAATTCCTTTACTATGAAAATGCATTGTTGGCACTTGTACAGAAATGTATTTTTATACCTTCATAGTGTTTTGATTTCAGTTTGGGGGTTAACTATTTACATATAGCTGGGACCCTAACAGGTGCCACCACTCAGGGTCAGGGTAAACCTAGGTACAACAGCAATTAAGAAGTGGTTCCACTCTGCTCAGAACCTCCAATCTCCCACTTAGAGGCCTTGCTGTCGGATGTAGTTTATGCTGGTGTAGTATTGGAGTCCCGGAGATCAAACACCCCCTATAGATTGATGTGAAGAACAGATACATTTTCATTCCAGCCCGAAGGCCAAAAATCTTTGTAATAATCAGAATTAATATTTTTTAAAAAATACTTACAATGGAAATTACGCGTTAAATTATATTGATATACATCGATATGAAATCAAAAAATAATTATTGCAACAGGAATTAATCTGTTCAATCAATCAATTTGATCTGTTTTTTAATGATTGGAATTCCATTTTTTATTTCACATTGATTTTATCATATTCTTTGCAGCGTTTTTTTAAGTGAATTTAGCTAAAATGATGTCTAATTTCTGAGATAAAACACATTTCAAATTATATTTTTCGCCTTTTGTTGACTTCAAACAATTTTAGTCCATCAATTTTGGTTGGGGTAAATTTATTTCAAATTCCTACTCAATCAAACTATATTCGTCCTTTGCTTACAAGAGTACATCTAGAAACGTCTTGATAAACTGTAAAAAAAAGTAGAAGAATTTAATCGCCATTTCCTTTCAAAACATGGAGCATCATTTACTCATTAAACTTGATTAATCCTTCCTAGTTCCAGCTAAGTAGTTTAATTATTTTTCTTAACCTGAATAAGTCAATAAAGACACTAAGACGCAAGGTGTTACTGATAGTGAGAGAATATGAGAAAAACATTATTAAGGAGAGAGAGAAAAAGAAAGAAAAGGAAACGTTTGATTTTTAACTATACATCTGTCTCCTTCCTGACATTCACACCTAGTGAGATAGGAGAGTGTGAAATTTCTGGGTCCTCTTTCCATAAAATATCGGTGAATTTTACATCTTCTCTTTTTTTCTTATATGTACAGTATACATTCAGTTCGTTGGGGGTTAAGGCTCCCTCAGACTTCCTATCGAATGTAGTTCTAAGCAGTGTTTGACTCATTAATAATATATAATGAATGTCAGTGAGGTTGACTATGAGGTCAACCTCACTGACATTCATTCACACAAGAGTTAGATAGGGAGTGTTATAGTTTCCAAGCTGTTTTTCTTTATATGACATAGAAATTTCAACTTTATCATTCTAATCTATATTATGGGTATTTTTGTTTCCATTTTCCTTATAAGTTACAGATGCCTCACATACTCCGTCCATGGTATTCTCAGCCTTTCTTCTGTAGAACCACATTCGGATTCTAAGTATAAGTGTCATTTTTGTTTCAATTTTCCCTTAAAATTCCTCATTGGTCACATGCTCCGTCAATGGTATGCCCAGCCTTCATCTGTAGAACCACATCTCTTATGCTTGTCTCTTTCTGATTCTAAGTATAAATGCCCTTTTTGTTTCCATTTTACTTAAAACTTCCTCATCACTCACATGCTCCGTCCATCGTATTCTCAGCCTTCTTCTGAAGAACACACATCTCTGATGCTTGTCGCTTTCTGATTCTAAGTATAAGTGTCATTTTTGCTTTAATTTTCCTTAAAACTTCCTCATGACTCACATGCTCCGTCCATGGTTTTCTCAGCCTCCTTCTGTAGAACAAAAATGTCTGATGCTTGTCTCTTTCTTATTCTAAGTGTATGTGTCCTTTTTTGCTTCCTTTTTCCTTAAAACTTCCTCCTGACTCACATGATCCGTCCATGGTTTCTCAGCCTTCTTCTGTAGAAGCACATCTCTGATTCTTGTCTCTTTCTGATGCTAAGTATAAGTATACTTTTTGTTTCCATTTTCCTTAAAACTTCCTCGCTGATCACATGCACCGTCCATGGTATTCTCAGCCTTGTTCTGTAGAACTCACATCTCCGATGCTTGTCTCTTTCTGATTCAAAGTATAAGTGTCCATTTTGCATCCATTTTCCTTAAAACTTTCTCATGACTCACATGATCCGTCCATGGTTTCTCAGCCTTGTTCTGTAGAACACGCATCTCTGATGCATGTTTCTTTCTGATTCTATGTATAAGTGTCCTTTTTACTTCCATTTTACTTAAAACTTCCTTATTACTCACATGCTCCGTCCATGGTTTTCTCACCCTTTCTTCTGTAGAGCCGCATCTCTGATGCTTCTCTCTTTCTGATTCTAAGTGTAACTGTCGTTTTTGCTTCCATTTTCCTTAAACCTTCCTCATGACTCACATGCTCCGTCGATGGTTTTCTCAATCTTTCTTCTGTAGAGCCGGATCTCTGGTACTTGTCTCTATCTGATTCTAAGTATAAGTGTCCTTTTTGCTTCCATTTTCCTTAAAAGTTCCTCATGACTCACATGCTCCGTCCATGGTATTCTCAGCCTTTCTTCTGTAGAACGACATCTTCGATGTTTGTCTCTTTCTGATTCTAAGTATAAGTGTCCTTTTTGCTTCCATTTTCCTTAAAACTTCCACATGACTCACATGCTCCGTCCATGGTTTCTCAGCCTTTCTCATGTAGAACCGCTTCTCTGATGCTTATCTCTTTCTGATTCTAAGTATAATGTACTTTTTGCAACCTTTTCCCTTAAAAATTCCTCATGACTCATATGCTCCGTCCATGGTATTTTCAGCCTTCTTCTGTAGAACAGACATCTCTGATGCTTGTCTCTTTCTAATTCTAAGTATAAGTGTCCATTTTGCTTCCATTTTCCTTAAAACTTCCTCATTGCTCACATGCTCCGTCCATGGTATTCTCAGCCTTCATCTGCAGAACCACATCTCTGATGCGTGTCTCTTTCTGATTCGATGTATAAGTGTTCTTTTTGTTTCCATTTTCCTTAAAACTTCCTCGTTGATCACATGCACCTCCATGGTATTCTCAGCCTTCATCTGTATAACCACGTCTCTTATGCTTGTCTCTTTCTGATTCTAAGTATAAATGTCGTTTTTGCTTCCATTTTCCTTAAAACTTTCTCATGACTCACATGCTCCGTCCATGGTATTCTCAGCCTGGTTCTGTAGAACACACATCTCTGATGCATGTCTCTTTCTGATTCTTAGTATAAGTGTACTTTTTGCTTCCATTTCCTTAATACTTCCTCATGACTCAAATGCTCCGTCCATGATATTCTCAGCCTTTCTTCTGTAGAACCGCATATCTGATGCTTCTCTCTTTCTGATTCTAAGTGTATCTGTCGTTTTTGCTTCCATGTTCCTTAAAACTTCCTAATGACTCACATGCTCCGTCCATGGTTTTCTCTGCCTTTCTTCTGTAAACCCGCATCTCTGATGCTTATCTGTATCTGATTCTCAGTATAAGTGTCCTTTTTGCTTCCATTTTCCTTAAAACTTCCTCATGACTAACATGCTTCGTCCATGGTTTCTCAGCCTTTTTCATGTAGAACCGCATCTCTGATGCTTGTCTCTTTCTGATTCTAAGTATAAGTGTACTTTTTGCAACCTTTTCCCTTAAAACTTCCTCCTGACTCACATGCTCCGTCCATGGTATTCTCAGCCTTCTTCTGTAGAACAGACATCTCTGATGTTTGTCTCTTTCTGATTCTAAGCATAATGTCCTTTTTTTTCCATTTTCCGAAAATCTACCTCGCTGATCACATGCACTGTCCATGGAATTCTCAGCTTTCTTCTGTATAACCATATCTCTGATGCTTGTCTCTTTCTGATTCTAATTATAAGTCTCCTTTTTGTTTCCATTCTCCTTAAAACTTCCTCATGACTCACATGCTCCGTCCATGGTATTCTCAGCCTTCTTCTGTAGAACACACATCTCTGATGCTTGTTTCTTTCTGATTTAAAGTATAAGTGTCCTTTTTGCTTCCATTTTCCTTAAAAGTTCCTCATGACTCACATGCTCCGTCCATGGTATTCTTAGCCTTTCCTCTGTAGAACCGCATCTCTGATGCTTGTCTCTTTCTGATTCTAAGTATAAGTTTCCTTTTTGCTTCTATTTTCCTTAAAACTTTGTGATGACTCACATGCTTCCATGGTATTCTCAGCCTTCCTACTGTAGAACCACCTCTCTGATGCTTGTCTCTTTCTGATTCTAAGTATAAGTGTCGTTTTTGTTTCCATTTTATTTAAAACTTCCTCGTAGCTGACATGCTCCGTTCATGGTATTCTCCGTCTTCTTTTGTATCGCTTAGTGACTTTTCTTCACCTATAACGAAATTGTCTTGCATCCAATCCCATATATGAGGGTGGATTTCCTATAAGTACACAATATATATTGATATGATGCCAGATTTTTCTTACTGAGAAGAATGTTTTTGGAAGCCTGTAAAAACCACTTAGACTCATCGAAATTTCTGGAATCATGAAACTGCCTCAAAGATGGCGAAAGGTAGTGGAAGAAAATGGCGCACTGTATTAAAAGTGATTTTGAAGGCTTCTCATCAGTTATGCATATATGGCACAAATATTAAATAATTATTGAAATATTTGACTTGGTTTGTTTTTATTTTGTTTTACTTTTGTCGGAAGTTCTCGGCCAGACAACACTTCCAATAATCTGTCCAAACACCTTAATATTTTTTAGATGGCTTCATATTTTTTTAAACTAGAAACTGAATTACCATTACTTGAAGCGAAGTTTATTTTGAAATCCATTATTGTTAAGGCCGAGAACTTTTCAACATTACATAATTGTTGGCGTTTCTTCTTAAAAGGAAGAAGCTATTTTGACGGTCTCGGTAAAATAGACAAACAGTATTTTAAGCTTAATTTACAGATCTCGGTAAAATAAACCCCCAGGCTATTTTGCCGGCAAATATTTTTATTATTATGAAGGCAGGTGATGCTAAAAGTTTATTTATTTTCACTGTCAATTGTTAAGACAATTTAAAATCTTTTCCATCAATTGTTAAGACACAAGTTAAAATCATTTATTCATCATCAATTACTTAAAGAACTATAGAAGTCTCTGAATATTTTAAGTACTTCAGGCATAATATTCTCTGCAAATCCCAAAATTACACTTGGGCATAGTTTTCTTGCCAATACATTTCAGGTGAACTCGCTGAATACGACAGTCACAGACCAAAGAATCCATGTTGCTCAAATCCTGCCGACACAGCCCACAAAACTGCTGCACTGACGATCTCAAATATAATACATTCTTAGTTCTAAAATACTATTTATATACACCAGTAAAATAATCTATTTTACCGGGTCCAGCAGAATAGCCTATTCGTTCTTAAAATCTACAAACTATGTCGAAAGGAATTCTTGCCTCAATACCATTTTAACAAATTCTGGCCAAACGTTTATCTGACCAAAATTTCTTCTTTTTTTTTTTTCTTTTTTTTTTTTCCAAGGAATCTCGTATTTTTGAAAAGAAAAAAACTGGGACACGCTTGAAGCCAGGTTTATTTTGAAATCTGTTCTTGTCAGGACGAGAGGTTTTCAGTATAATAATTTTGCTCGAATCGGTGATTTAAAAAAAAATGATTTATATGAACGAAATAAAGAATTCTGATCAAATCCTCTATGTGTCTGAGGAAGCCCAACGAGCGCACAAGCATAAACTTGTGTTCAACCCAGCGAAAAGAAGGAAACTAGTGAAAATATTTGCTAGAATAAAATGAACAATAGTAGACGACTAATTTCAGAGAAAATATTACAAATTTGTATTGTGAGTGATCAAAATTTTTTCCAGGTTTCATATCTTTAATTTCTTCTTTAAAACAAGCTGGTTTTCTACTTTGTATTCAGTTTTGGAGAAATTTTCGTATGCAGCCAATATGCAATGTTATATATATATATATATATATATATATATATATATAGAGAGAGAGAGAGAGAGAGATGAGAGTATATGATATATTAGGTTGGTGCAAAAATAATGTCGTTTTCTCACATATGTTACTATGTGAGAAAACGACATTATTTTTGCACCAACCTAATACAAACTCAGTATATCAGAGTGGATAAGAAAATGAAAAAAACCTGTCATGACCACATCTTCCTTCCCGGCTCCAAGCTTTCCAACCAACTTTAATCTGCAAAAATTTAAATGCAATGTCCATCGTTATCTACTGTCTGCCTGATTACTCTTTTTCCTTTCCCGCTCATTATTAATGTTTCTGTTCCTAATTATTCCGCACCCTGCGTCTTAGTGATTTTACTGCCTTGGATGGGGTGAAATTAAAAATAAAATTAGTAAGTAATTTACGACAAAATTTGTTTCTTCATATTGCCTCTAACTGTTAATTTGTAGATTGTCTTGAATGAACCCAAACTTTACGTTCTTGCCGAAATTTTTCTATTGGATTTAAATCCTTACTATTTACAAACATTACAGACCAATGTATGACGTTGATAATGTATTTGAGCCAACTTTTCATCAGCACACTTGTGTGTCTAGGATCATAATCATGTTCGAAAGTGAAAACGTGAAGGATCCAGAACATTCGCCTAAGGAACATTCATCTAAAGAACCATTGGTTTAAGCATTCTTGGTGTAAGGAATTCTTTAGACCAATATTCTTTAGATGAATGTTCTTTAGACTAAAGTTCCTTGGACAAATGATACTTAGACTAATGTTACTTAGATCAATGTTCCTTCGACCAATATTCTTTAGACAAATATTCCTAAATCCCTTCCAGAAATGTTCCGGGCAGAATCTTTCAGATTATCCTTTTAAATCGCATGATATTTTCCCTTTTTTCCCGGTCCTTATGATTTTAAACAAACAGACCATTTATTTTCAACAAAAATGACATCGAATTATGGAAAATCTCTGGAGGGTTCATAGCTTCTCTTCTCCTACACAATCTTTTTGCCTGAATCTGAACAAAATCTTCACTCCATAAACCTGAATTCCCAAAATCGCCTTTTCAAAATAGGCACTTTTAAAATCCAATTAAGCCTTACAATGATGACTTTTGAGCAAAGATGTTTTTTTCTTGAATAGTTATAACTGAAAAGATGTTTACTGAAAAGCCTAAATTATCTTACGATGTGGCACATTTATTCCATTTATTCAACAAATTGGAACGAATATCTTTTATCACAACCTTAGTTTTCTTCCTTCATTCACGGACAATCTTTTTTTTTGCAATTTTTATGGCTTATACCAGAAAGAGTTGCAATGTTTTTGTCTTCATAAAATTTTTCCCTGTTATGCTGTACAGTTGTCTTGGGGATTGAAAACTGTTGCACAACTACTCATTCCGGAATTGCAACCATTTGCAATTTGTTGTTTTTAATCCACAGACAACTTTTCACCTTGATCATAATTGTTTTTGTTGATATCTGATTTGAAGTGAACAAGGTAAATGTTCATTGTAGTAAATTTAAGTTCTTTTTAAAACAACTCGGAGAGAACATGGTAGACTGGTTTATCATAACATGATATAAATATCCTTTTCTACCTTATGGATAATTTTGTTCTTGTCAGTTTTTGAATGTTGTGTTTATATGGAATATTTATTGAATAAAATGTTTCTGAAATGGATTATGTGTATATAATATATATACAGCCTGTCTAGTTATGCAAATCAAATAAATCTCAATAATTCAAAAAGTTCTTAACCAATATTTCCACCTTTAGTAAGATAATTAACTAAATTTTCTGCCATTTTTAATGGTTAGTTTTTGAGATATTTGGAATTTGTGAAAATAGACTGACTGAAATTAGTATGCAGATTAAACTAATATTAGCTCTGGAATCAAATAAAAACTATTTTTTCTTTTTGTCCATAATATATATTGAAATATGGGTAGAATCTAACAACTGCTGAAAAACAGAAAATAACAAAGTTACTGAGTGAGATATCATTGGAGATATCAAAGGAGTTTTGCAGAGATCATCGAACGATAAAGAAGGCTGTTGAAAATATAAGTTGAGAATTCGAAGCAAAGGAAAAAGCTTTAAGAACTTGCTTCCTTGAGATGAACATAAACTAAAGAGAATTATAGCGAAACAACCACTTTGGACCAGCACTCAGATCTTTGAAAAGGCTGGAATTGAGGGATTCAAGAAGGACAAAGGGTGTAGAATACTTTGAGAATTGGGATCTGTAAATAAATCTCCCAGGCAACCCTCTCACTAAAGCAAATATTTTAAAGCATCAAAATTGAGCCATGAAAATTGACTTTTCTAAAGTAATTTTCACGGACGAATCACGAGTGACATTTGATGGGCCCGATAGATGAGCCAAAGCATAGACTTAGGAGCTGAAAACAGCTGCGCATTTTTGAATTGAAAGCATTTGCAACTTGTTTTAAATCCACAGATAACTCTTTCACCTACGCCATATTGTTTTTGTCGATAAGCGACTTGAAGTAAACAAGGCACGTGTTCATTACGGTAAATTCAAGTACTTTTAAACGTTTAAAACTCACATATACAGCTTGGTACACTATCTTATCATAACAAGATATAAATATATTTTATGACTCGCATACATAATTAAATTATGTTTTTCGTACGGATAATTTGTCCTCGACAATTTTAAATTTTATTTTCATAATGCTATTGTATTGAGTAAAAAAAGTTTTTGAAATGGACTGTGTGTATTTATTCGAAGCTCAAGATCATGTTCTATATTTTATATATAAAAGAAAAATATGTTTCAGTATGTGGAGAGTCATTACAGATAATTTTATGTCTCCTTACAATACAGTGTTCGATATTAAACCTATAGCCTTTTCCGACCTTTTTTGCGTCGTCGCCTAGTTACAGAGGAAAATTTTCCCACCGCCCCTCCCCCTGTATAGTAAATATTCAAAGCATAACAATATTGTTTGGTAAAAGTTTGTTCTCATTCTTGTTTTAGGACGTAGGCGATCAGGCCCTCCACCTCTTCCTGTCCCTTATAACTCTTTGATAAGTTTTGTCTTTTTGTTATTTTTCACAGACCCAGTTCTGACATCGACTTGCTCAAGCCCATTAAGTATATCACGCTTTGCTTTTTCCTGTCCCTCTTGCCATCTAGCCGTCCTGTGAGTATCAGATTTTCTAAGCCCTCCTTCCTCGTTATTTTTCCCAGAAATTTCAGCTGCCTCTTCTTGATGTTAATATAGGTCTCCTCATTGTTTCCATTCTCTCCAAAACCTCGTTGTTGCTAATATGTTCGGCTAATGCTATCCATACCACCCTTCTGTAGAACCACATTTCTGTTGCTTCTAGTCTCTTCTTCATCTTTGAGGAGATTGTCCAGCATTCGCTGCTGCCATACAAGAGGACAGATATCACGTAACAGCTCAGTATTCTTTTTTTTTCTTTTTTTTTTTTTGCTTCCAACGAAACTTCCCTGTCTCGTAATAATCTGCTTAGCCTTTTGGAATATGCCATTGGCCATCCGAATACGCCTTCGGATCTCAATGTCACACTTTCCATTCTCTGTTAGAACACTTCCCAGATATTTAAATTCCTGTACCTGTTTGATTTTAGTGTCCCTGACCTGGTTTCAGGCTTTTTTCATCTTTTGCTGCTGACCCGGCATTCTGTCTTTTTGTAGTTAATGCTTAGCCGCTTCTTCTCGCTCTCCTTCGTTACCTTCTGTAGGAAGTTTTGTAGTTTTCTTTTACGTGTCTGCTATCAACACTGTGTCATCTGCACATCTTATGTTGTTAAGATTGTGACCGTCAGTGATAAATCCTGGTAGGATTTCCAGTTCTCTCAGAATTGCCTCGCTGTATAGGTTGAAAAAGTCTGGTGAGATGACACATCCTTGCCTAACGCCCCTTTCTGTTTTTGTATATCTGCTGAACTCATTTTTTATCCGTATGCAAGTGGTTTGCTGCAAGTAGAGATTTTTGATTATTCTAATGTCTTTCCCGAATATATCAAGTTTGCTGAGCAATTCTAACAGATCGTTGTGCCGTAGTTTTTCAAACGCCTTTGCGTGGCCTATAAAACACAGGTACACGTTCTTTTGAATTTGTATTACTCTTTCTGATAACATTCTGTGCATGAATATTGCGTTCTGTGTTCCAGTGTCTTTAACGAACCCGCACTGTTCTTGTCCTATCTCTGGTTTGATTTTGCTGCGCGCTCTATTCATCAGAATTCGGATGATGAGTTTCATTAGGCTGATTGTTCGGTGGAGTTCACATTCGTTTGCGCCTGGTTTCTTAGTCAGTGCTATGAAGGTAGATCTGCTTAGGTCTTCCGGTATACCCCTACTATTGTAGACTTCATTTATTATTTCTGTAATATTGTCTATGCCGAATTCATCTAAGGCTACCAGTATCTCTATTGCAATTCCGTCTGGCCCTGTCGCTTTGTTTCTGTTCAATTTTTCCAGTGCTGCTTCCACTTCGGTTCTTAGCATTTCCGGCCCGTCGTTGTTTCTGTGTATTTCCGGTGGTTCCCTTTCGGCGGGTAAGAGATCTCCAGTATATTCATTCCAGTGGTGAATATTTTTTATTCTCTAACATGAGCGTCCCGTCCTTCGATTTTATGCAGCCTGTTGATGAGCATGGCTTTTGTCCTGTTAGTTCCCTTATTTGTTTATGCATATTTCCTTTATCTGTGATAATCAGTATCTCTATTTCAGCACATTTTTCGTTGAGCCACTCTTCTTTAGCCTGCCTGCATCTGTTTTTTTTTTTTATTTCATTGATTAGTTTTCTGTATTCCGTTTCATGTCTTGGCATTGTTTTCTGTCTCATTTGCATCATGTCGAAAATCTCATCTATGATACATTCGTTTTTTTTTTATTCTTCGTTCATTCTCCTTTGGGATGATGTCGTATGCTGTTGTCAGTAAATCTTATCTTACTGTGTCCCATTTCGATTTTCCATTTCCATTTTGCCCCTCGCATCTTTTCACACTGTCCATATATTTTTCCTTCAGGTTCGGGTCGTTCCCGAGTCTGTTGTATTGCAATCTGGGTGCTGCGTTAGGCTTCTTCAGTTTCCGTAGTTTCACTCTTAGTTTACATATAACAGGGAGGTGGTCGCTTCCGCAGTTGGCCCTTGGATTGGTTCTGCAGTGAACAACTGCAGAACCAATCCTGAATCTTTTGTTAATTGTTATGTATTCATTTTGGTTTTTAGTTTCTCCTCCTGGGCTTCTCCATGTCCATAAGCGTCTTGGATGTTCTTGAAACCAGGTGTTAGCTACTATCTGGTCATTGGCCGTGAACCATTGAACCCCATTTTTCTTTGCGTTCGCTGCGAGTTCCTAGTTCGAATTTGCCTGCCCCCTCCTTCCTTACTTAGGCATTCAGGTCACCCATGATAATTAAAATTTCTTGTAATTTGCATTGACCCCTGGAGTTCTCTAGCATAGAGTAGAAAGATACTATTTCTTCCTCCGTACTTTGTGCTGTCGGTGCATACACTAATAGATATTTTAATAGCTTTCCTTTCAGTTAAACTACAATAATTCTTTCAGATAACTGATTGGTTCTTAAACTGACTTTATGATGTAGCAAAAAAATACGAAAATGAGGTAACAAATAACTCTGACTTGTGCGGCAGCTGCTACTGTTACTACCCTATTAAAGAAGAAACGAAAGTAAACTTAACCATTGAAAACTATATATATATAATTTAGTTTCATGGGCAAGGTTAGTTTTAGGGTTAACGTTGTAATTGTTGACTAAAAATTAAACTATTTTTCTTCCTAATTATAAAATTAAAAATATGTACTACGAGCAACTAATAAAAATTCAACGAATATTTTTTGTTGTTCCTTATCTAATTTATATCCGAAATATCTGAAGAATTAATTGAATGTTACTGACTCAAAACTATAGAAAATACTAAAATATTCATTGTTTGATGGGATATTTATACCTTATCTAAGGATGTGAAACATTTATTTCCAGCTAGCCTCCTGCTTTCTTTCTGTATGAGCTCTTTGCATATCTCCTTTGAATATGTTGAAATACTTTTGAAATACTCAAAATCCTATATTTCTGATCAAAATGTCCAATCGCCCAATATTTTTGTTCAGTTGCTTATCTTCCAACAGTTGCTATCGCCCACCAATGGGCGATATTGCCCAGATTAGAAACCCCTAGTATAGAGCGAAATTTTCAGATAATATTTCAGTTAATAGCGACTTGTCAGCCTGCAGACTTATTGATTTGTCCTTGTGTATTAAAGTAAGTTGACATGGCACATGTTTGTCATTTAAACTAGAAATGCATTTACTTTTCAAAAAGAAGCCTGGCGGGTCCGGAAAAATATTCGATCAACAGGAAAATGGTCGCCATTTGAAGCGATGGTCTTTTTCTTCTTTTTTTTTTTTTTTTAATGTCATGTCTCTTCAGGGCGAAGGCGATCATGGCTCTCCATAGGTTTCTTTTTCTATATTATCTGTGAATGTGTACAGTTTCCTGTTGCCTTTTCCAGTTTTGAGTTCAGGGTGGTTCTTATCTTAGATTCACTGCTTTCGAAGAGGGCTTAAGGTCACATCACGTTGAAACACCGGTTCACCAACGATCACTGAAGTTAAGTAAAACCGAGCTTGGACACTACTTAAATCAATGCCCGCTTGCTCTAAGCTTTGATGCGCGGATGGTGTAATGTATAATAGCTCGGAATATTTAATCGGAGAGCTGGGTTTCAATTCCAGTTGGGTTCCTTATATTCACTGACACGTAAATACCCTTGGAAAATAGTATGAATCCACCTCCTCTACCTCCAGCTATTGGTTAATTATTAAGAATTGTATCACTAAACCATTATTATCTCCTCAAAAATCCTTTCACTATAAAAAAAAAACAAACTATCTTCTGGTTTTAAATAACCTGTAATGGGTTGATAAGCCATAGAAAACGAATAACTTAATCAATCAACCATCGATGTTTCATTAGTTAGACTGAAGAAGTCCTTTTGATGAATGAAACACGTAACAATTTTTTTTATTTTATCCTTCAATTAGCTATATATATATATATATATATATATATATATATATATATATATATATGTGTGTGTGTGTGTGTGTGTGTGTGTGTGTGTGTGTGGTGTATCAAATTGTACAAATTTGGGTGGGAGTCCTGACTCCAAAACAAGGTAAAATGTCCATATAAACATATGTCGAAAAGGCCATCATTCTATCTCAACGCAGTAACTCATAACAAATGTTCAAAATGGCTTCCGCTTGCTTCTACACACGTGTGCAGCCGTCGGATCATTGACTGGCAGGCCTTTTTCAAATACGCCCACACGGATTCGAATGGTTTCGCAGGCCCCTATGACACATTGATGAAGCGCCATTGCCTTATTAATGCCTGATGCATAAACCAATTGTTTTAGGTGGCCCCAAAGTTAAAAATGCAAATGATTGAGTTCGGCGCTGTGTGCAGGTCATGGAACTGGACTTCACCAACCTATCCATCTTCCATGGTAGATATCAGCTAGTGCGTAGCAAACAATGTGACTAAAATGTACTGTAGCCCCATCATGCATGAACCAGATGTGTCTTCCTGTTAGTAAGGGTACCTCTTCTAGCAGTTTTGGAAGTGAGTTCGAAATAAAGTTCCTGTAGACAGCTCCTGTAAGACGTGCTTAGAGAACATATAGACCTACCAGACACAGATACCTACAATTTCAGCCTTCACATTAATCGTAGACTGATGCTGGTATCCAGGCTGTATTGAAGCACGGGGTTCCGATCCGCCCACAAATGCTGGTTGTGTAAATTTGTTATTCCATCTCTTCCAAATGTTGCCTCATCCGTAAACAAGGATGAAAAGACAAACAATTTATCGACAGGTTGCGCAATAAATCATCGACAAAACTTCTCCCGTGGGGTGTGATCAGAGGGCGAAAGACCCTCCAAATGTTGCAAATGATACGGATACAGGAGCAGCACTTGAAGTACCTACCATGCGGTACTATGAGATGTACGACATGCTACGGCCACTTGACGTTTACTAATATGTGGATAGTCTCCGACAGCTTGTATATGTTTTTCGTGGTCAGGCGTACGAGCGGATCTTGGTCTTCCTTGATCCATATTTTATGGTGCCACAGATCCTGTCTCATCAATGCGACGATAAACAGCAGCAAAGGTTGGATGACCCGGCTGCTTTTAGTCTGGAAACGCAATCTGATACAGGCGTGCAGCCTCGCATCCATTGCCATACGTGCGGCCGTATGTATAAATCATAACTGCCTGCTCACGATATGAATATCCTGCGATTGTTAAACGGAACACTTCTGAGTTAACTCACTACTATACACGTTAAACGTTGAAGACAGACTAGCTACAAATGTACACGAATGACAAATGTAACCTAGTCTAGATGGCAATACATGGACCATAAATTTTCTTTTAACTAAAAAATGAAGGATTTGCGGACCTATGTTTATATGGACTTTTGTCCCTGTTTTGGTGTGAGGAACCCGACCAAAGTTTGTAAAAGTATTTTTGATACACTCTGTATATATATATATATATTTTATTTTTTTTTCAGAGACGGCTTTGCAATCCCAGTTGAGTTCGTTATATTCTCTTATGCGCAAATAGCCCGAGAAAGGTGTGAATCCACCTCTTCTTCCCCTAGCTATGGGTTAATTAGTAAAACTTGTATCATTAAATCATTATTATCTCCCACAAAAGTTCTTAAAATCTAAAAATATTTTCTGGTTTTTATTAACTCGCAAAGGGTTGATAAGCCGTAGAATACAAATCAATCAATCATGCTTCCGAATACTAAAGAGCCCAGTCTTACCGTGTTATTTAAAGACTGTTTCATGCCTTTAACAAGGGAATTTGTGTGAGGTGAACGCAACATCCATAGATTTGAACTCAGCACCGATATTCACCTATTCATGACTACAATAAAATTATTGAATTAGTATTACTAATTTTGAGATGTATTAATATATCAACATTGTTCGGACGCTCATATATTTCTTTACATATTAGCTATTGTTCGGCCGGTAACTTCTTCAGCCATCACCAGGTATAATCCGCGAGATCAAAGGAATTAGCATCAGAAAAGAGATCTTCAGTCGGTAGGGTTTCTGCCGGCTAAGAAGCTTCATCAATTTGGACAAGGGATAAGGCATCTCCCCGTGTAATACCTCTCCCCCAGGAAGGGGCTTGGATTAATTCCTGCCGCCTGAAGAGTCTCTAAAAGGGGGAGTGTTGAGTGGGATGCACTATTTTTGGCTTCTAGTCTCATGCACACGTCCTTGTACCATATTCTGTCCAGATAAATATCCGAATTCTTTTTCTTGATTTATGTGCCATGACTTTTCATGGAGTGGGCGATCGTTGCTCTCGATCGTTGCTCTGTGTGTAATGTCTGTCTGTCTGTTTCCTTTTTATCCCATTCACTCGTTAAGTAGGTTGCTAGATGTTTGCTTCTTGCCTTCAACTTGTCTTGTGAGTATTAAAATTCATTAATGACCAATTTCTGTTATCTGTACACTAAATGCCCAGGTAATTCCAAGATGTATTGCATGAGCCGGTGGAAGACTCCCCGAGTAAAGCAACTGCTTGAGTTAATGAACAATTTCTGTTACCGTTAATTTTCTTAAAATGATTAGGATATTCGTTTTAAATTAACAAGTAAGAGAAATTGTGCCTAAATGTGTCCACCGGACTGATCTATTTTAACAGCGACCGATACACTAACTACTCAGGTTATTGCGAGTTGAATCCTTATGGAGGAGAGGCTTTATTACCTATTGTCTGAGTTTGGGATCGAAGACTTGTCTGATGAAAACGAAATTTTTTTTCTATTTCTTTTCTCCAGTCATTAATATCGTTTCCAATTAGAATTGTAGGGGTACCACATGTTTTGCAACAATTGCAGCAGTGGTATATCTAGGGGAAAATATTCTGACGAAACCTATCCCTCTTCAGGCATTTTTTTAGAATAAAGAGTACTCTTATTCAAAGACTGTCAGCCAGCCTTCCTATTTAACCCAGAACAGAGGGAGATTGTACGAAAGTGAATATAACTAAGTCAGCTAGAACTCGACATGTTGATTTCGATTTCTGGGTCGCTCACCATTACACTACGGCAAATACAATAGCGTGGGTTTTGTTTGGTAGTTCTCGAGTAGAAAATAAGACACAAGAGTATTTTTTCTGTCGCAAATCTTTGGATGACAGATTTCTTTTGTTTAGTTTAGACGTTGTCAATAGCATTTTTCTTCGCTTTGGAGACCTAATTATCCCTTGTAACTAAGATGACATTTTAAAGTCTTCCATATTTAAAATGATATTGACTTGATCTGATTATTAATAGATGTCTTTGAATAGATTTAACGACTGCCTTTACATTGTTTTCACAAGATAACAAAAACAGTCTGTCATATGATTCACGTCTCTCTGTTTTCTCGTCTCGCAAATACAAGAGAAGACGAAGACTTCCCTGTTGCTCAAAATGACCGCACGGCGTTATCAGAAAGAAAAGTGGGGCGCGGAAAGAAATAGAGTGCTTGCTGAGTTGTTGTCTGAAGTTCGAAGATGAAGTGAGTGCTTTCAATAGACCATATATTTTTTCAATCTGTTATCTTCAGCCTTGTTTTTAACCTAGATATTTTCACCGATATATTTGTCACCCATTTTTTCGCTGTATTTTGTATCTGGGCTTTTGAATTCGCTGCGTAGTTTTTCTTTGCCTTTTCATGTTGTAGCATAACTCCAGCATAAGGACTGCATTCAATATCACACCAGATTAAAAAAAAAAAGATTAATCCCGGCCGCCGAATGCAGAGTCATGCGGCGTCACACCTGCATCTAATTTCGTAACGAAAAACCTTTGACAGATATTTAGGTAAACAATCACTTCAAAGGAGCAGATACGACATACCTGCGTTTAGACCAGGTTCTAATAACAGACACAGACTGGCTGACAATAAATTACGTATTTCTTTTCTACGATTTATTAATCTTTTGTATGTTATTTAAAGTCGAACCATATTTTAGTATTGTAAGAATATTTCTTTTTTCAAGAGTGAATATTGTATTGAGAATTTTGTCGCGATATTAGCATCTTACTATTTAACTCATAGCTGGGGGAGAAGAGGTGGATTCATATGTTTCCAAAGAATGTTGGTGCGTAAGTGAATGCAACGAACCAGATTGGAATTCGAACTCGGCTTTCTGAATTCTCCTTCCCAGCCGTTATCTAGTACATCACCCACAAAAAGATTTTCTATGACTGAAAAAAAAAAACACAAGACGGCAGAAAAGTATTGATAGAAACAACACTCTTAAAGATTAAAAATATATTCTTAAAGAATTATTTGTACGAGCAAATAATTAATTGAATCACGCGCGCGAATCCTGTGACCAATCAGGGGTCGTAGGGGTCACATCATATGTACCCCAGCCGCAGTAGAAGTGGTGTTTCTTGGGCAAGATAACCTGACGGAGCCCAACCTTCTCCAGGCCTGTTTTGAATTCAGAGTTTCCTTCTCCTAGACTGGTTACCACCTAAGATTATAGAACTCATAGCTGGGGCAGAAGAAGAGGATTCATACCTTTTCCAAGCGTATTAGCACGTAAGTGAATGTAATGGATCCGACTGGATTCGAACTCAGTTCCTATTTATCAATTCGAGCGGCTATCCATTACTACACCATGCCTATTAAATTAATGGAATACTCAAAGACAATTGCTGCCACATCTCTTCTGGTGCTTCTGATATCTATCTAGAGATTATTGAAAAATCCAAAGAAGAAACTGCAACGATATTGGTCCTGAACTGGCATCTCGGCTTCAGTGATTTTCCCACCACCATTACGTAATTCCCCTGTGCCTATAAATATTATCATGGCAATTGTTCTAGTGAGCTGTCCCCTGTGGTACCTAGAGTGTTTGAATTTAAGCGCAGTACTACTTCTCTTTACCTAACCGTAGGTTCTATGCTAGCAGTTTCTTCTATCGCACTTCTTGCTTGCGGAACTCTCTTCCGTCTTCTTGCTCCCCAGTCAACATTGATCTTCAAAAATTTGGTACCTCGATTTCACAAATTTAATCGACCTCACTATGCTAAAGGATGACTGCAGGGTTAGGTTGATAACTATCGCGTTACGGTAGGCACTTTTGGATGCCGCGAAAAGTTTTCAAGACGAAATGGCGGGTGGATTTTAACACTCAAAAAATGATGTCTACTCTCCTCTGGCAGATCATTTATTTACTGTTATTTCGGATCAACTGAGTTTCAGTTGACTCGACATCACTGACCGAAGCACAGAAGCACGAATTTTTATGATAAATAAACATTAGAAACGTCTCGGAAGGATGCAAACCGAAAAGCTCTCCCCAACAACAAGAAGTGCCACCGCTTTTATCGACGTTTTCAGCCTTCATTTGGTATCAAATTTCTTTTTGAGCGATTCATATTTTAAGATTTTGAGTTTGAAACTTTGTTATTGCATCTGCTTCTCTTCAAATTGCAATTGGCAATCTTGAGTCTACTGATGTTTTTTATTTATTTATTTCTTTTTTTTTTCAGAAGGGAAAGCGGGTGTTAATGTATAACAAGTTGTTTTTAGCAGCAACAATATAAATCTCTGATATTTCAGGTCAGAATCTAGGATTCATAAATGTAAATTTGTGTAAATTAATTCGTTTTAATTTCGCAATTTTAAAAGAATTATTATTTATTTAATAAATACTTTTTTAATATATTGGCGATTCCCAATAGGACTGGATTGGCACGACACTTTCGTTTCTCAAACAGATGCAAATTCTGTTTTAGCGTTGGCAGCATAATCGATTCGAATTTAGCCATTCCAGTTAAAGTCGGCAATGGCTTCTATATCTTTCTCTTTTTCTTTTGGCACCCCTTCTTCTTCATTTTCTTTCTGCTTCTCCTCCTTACTTTTCCTCTTTTTCTTACTTTTCTTCTTCTTCTACAACTTCTTTTTCGTATCATTCTCCTAAAACGTTATTTAAACTGAAACCGTTGTTCTGTAGAACTGACTACCAAGATAATGTTTCCTTGTTCAATACAATTTTAACCTTTTCATGTCTACGGTCACCCGTTATCTTCCCCGCATATCTCCATAAACTTTGACTTTGTAACCCTCTACCTTGAGTGGCTCTTGGACTTCGTACGAGGTAAACATCATTGGAAAAAAAAGCGGTTAAAATTTTACTCAAACGTTATTAACTTTGTTATTTTATTCTAAAAAGCATCTATGGCTTCGAGTCCACATCCTCAGGGCTATTTTTTGTTCAATGAGGAGATCTGCTGGAGGACTAACCAGCCGATCATCCTCCACACCTTCGCTGGCTCGGTCACGTCCTGCGACGACCTGATGGCCACTTTCTCAGTGTCATCTCCAGTTGGACCCGCCATCTGCAAACAGGCGACGATCTTGCTGCAGACCAGGCAGCCGCTTGAACATCGCCCGCTAAGACCTTGAGAAGGTTAATCTGGCACGCATGGATGTCCCGATGCTCTGCCAAGAACGCGAGAGCTGGAGACGCCTTCATGATATCAGACTTAACAACAGCAGCAGCAACAGCAACAGCAACTGTTTGGGAAAAAAATTCCATTCAGTCTTTGACGACGTCCCACTGGAAACCATATCTTATCTAAGTAAAAGTGGCTGCAATAGGTTGGATGTAGCAATATGAGTAAGCTGCGGTCTTGTTAAATTGAAAACAGCTGGACCTGTCGCAAAAATGGATTCGGAACATTTACTTTCGATCGATGGTTATCAGTAAGTAAAGTGAACTTCAAAGTACAGAGCAAGAGGCTCAGACAGAGAGAAAGGCACAGATTGAAGTAAAAGTAATTTCTTTTTATAGACGAAGATGTCAAGACAAAGAAACATGTTAGCTACAAGATTAACCAACACCCCGAAAAGACACAAAGAGAGACGACGCGGGTCTTGGAGAACGGACAGGGGAGACAGCCACAAGACTGTGCGCCTTGCCCCTCCTTCACCAACACCTCATCTCTTATTCGCTCGCTTATAGCAGTAAATTACAATCCAAGAATAAAATCTGGTTTACTGCTAGAAATTGTTTTGTTTTTTGTTTTTTTTACTCGTGGGTAACGATTTAGCTGAAGGGTAATTTTAAAGCCACAAGCGTTTGACTAGAAGAAACTGTACCCTGTACACGAACCTAGTGTTTGGTTTGAGCGGCAGCACAACACAAAGATTAGCAAATAAATTTCATATCTCAAAAGACCTTTGATACTTTAGAAAGCTAGCTTCTCTTTGCTCTCTTCGACCCCAACCTAAGCTTAATAAATATAATCATAGATAAGCAAAATGGTTTCTTTAACGACATATTAACACTTTATGGGTCATTTAATGCCGAAATTTAATTTAGCTTTGAAGTAATCAAAATATGATATATGTTATTCTGCTTTTACAGTTGGTTCATAGTAGAAAATACATGTTTGTGTGGACATAATTACTACAGGCGGAGATGTGCATGTTTTATATTGTATTAGGTTGGTGCAAAAATAATGACGTTTTCTCACATAGTAACATATGTGTGAAAACGTCATTATTTTTGCACCAACCTAATAGAAATCCGAAGATTTTTATTATTAGGTTGGTGCAAAAAAATAATGACGTAATAATGTCGTTTTTTGACGTTAAAAAATACGTCAAAAAACGACATTAATACGTCATTATTTTTGCACCAGCCTAATAGTTTCGTTGAAGTTATATTTTGGAATACAGTTCAAGTTCTTTAGTAAATTTTAAGTTATTATATGGATTAATGTCATGAAACAACTCTTTCATGTTGGCGGTTTGATTTTCTTTAGCGGCATATCAACACCTTTATGAGTTATTTAATGCCAAAATCTAAATACTTTGAAAACAATTGTATGCCTTCAACTACATATAAAATTTACTGCTGACCATTTTTCTTTAAAAATGTATTCTTAATCATTTTATTATATACACCAACTAGAAAAATTCATTAAAAAATTTAAGAGACAAGCGCTAATGATGGGTTGATTTTGTTTAGCGACATATCAACACCTTTATGGGTTACTTAATTCCGAAATATAATTTTGAAAATTTTATGCCTTCAACTAAATATATTTTGAACTCAACTGTATGCTTCAGCTACAGAAAAATATGTTTTGTTGGTCGTTTTGCTATAAAATGTATTGTTACCAATCTTACTATAAATATGTATTGTTTATAATTTCTTATATACAGATGTATTTATATATTTTCATAGTGTTTTGTTTTTGCTTTGGGGTTCACTATCTGCCCATAGCTGGGACCCTAACAGGTACTACCACCCCGGTCAGGGTTGACCTGGGAACAACAGGAATTAAGAAGTGGTTTTAGGGAGAAAATTCGGGTATTTTGGCTATTTTGTTGGAGAATGAGTTATTTTTCTGACTGGTTGCATGCATTGTGATTCGTGAGATCGTACCTACGAATCAAGTTTTTAGCATTTCTTTCTGCCCCCGATGTTCGCGTCTGAACTTTTTGATTTATTCTCGGTGACGTGGAAATAGTCTGCGACAAACATTTCCTTTGCAATCCCAGATCGCTTACACCAGTTAAATTTAATCTTCCAAAATTGAGATGCAATGTCAATCGACTGCCTTCCTGATTAATTTTCTGTTGTTCTCGCTCCTTAATGATGTTTCTGTTTTCCTTTCAAACCCAGTAACCTCCTTGTGACTTAGTGGCTTTATTGCCTTGTTTCGTGTAAATTCGATTAAAAAAAGAAGACACAGGATGTCGAACCGAAGATCTACCAGGAGAACTGTGCAACCTAGAGAGCTGCACATGATTATCATCCTCTTTATCATTAATCGAAAAGCTTTGGGTTAAGTGCATTGACAAGGAATGGGATTGTGCTGAAATATAAAAACAGTGTAACCCGGATATAAGAGAAACCCGGATATAAGAGAGATTTTCTCTGGTCCCAAATTAGAACCTGTGTTAATGTATATAAATTAGACCAAACACGGACATAAGAGAAACCCTGACATAAGAGAAATCCGGATATAAGAGAAACCCGGATATAAGAGAGATTTTCTCTGGTCCCAAATTAGAGCCTGTGTTGATGTATATAAATTAGACCAAACCCGGATATAAGAGACTTCTCCGGTCCCGACAACTCTCTTATATCCGGGTTACACTGTATTTGTATAAAAAGGCTATAGACTTATTGACTTATCTACGTACTTAAGGCGTCGTCGTGGATTTGTCCTTAGAGAAAAATCTTGCAAGCAATTGTCAGTAATTTTGATCCACATTTAAATGTCCCTATGCAAAATTAGGCAAACATCTCGCAGGACACACCCGCAACCGGGACTAGCATTTATATTAACTGGTCTCGTTCAATTGTGAATTGCCCCACTGGCGAAATATTGCCGGTTCAACCGAGTAGCAAGAGTAGGAAATACTACGAACCCCATATATTTTCGCAGACCCCACATTAAATATTTTCATACTGTCATCTTGCAATGTGGCAATCTTAATGTTTACAAATTGGGGAAGCAGCAATTTTATTTTTTTAGTATGTCAGCGTCGAGGCCTTTAAATCTATTCAAATATCTCGTTCGAATAATTTTTCTTCATATTTTTTCTGGGCGTGTTATGTTGATAGAAGTTTAATTATTTACCTGTTTTATAACCTCTAACACGAGACTAGTAAATAATTTATGATTTAATATTTACGTGCATGTTTTAACTTAAGGCCCATTTATATGATGCGCTATAGGCCCGGCTCTAGCATATTCCGTATCTTCTGGCGAAATAATGCAGGTAAACACTGGAAATTGAATGGCAGATCATTACGGCAAGGAATTAACTTGCCGAAACTAGACATTTAAAAACAGAAACACCTCGGTCCGGTTAAACTAACAATGATAAGGATAGTCGTCCGAAGGAATCATACAATGTTATTTGTTATATGTAAACGATTATAGCAGAATGGGTAATTTCTATTTTAAATACTACAGAGTATTTATAAGTTTTGGCGTTAAGTTTGTTTGTTTTTTTCTACCTTTGAAATGGTGTGAGAAGGTAGTGTTTTTGTTGTGATCGTTTCAAGATATCTACGAATTCTAGATTTGAAAAAAAAAAAAAAAAAAAAAAAACAGACTCTGGGAAATAGGAAATAATTGGAAATTCTAATCAAGAATTTGTAGTGAATGGGGAATAATAATAACTCCCTTCACCCGCTCCCTTCATATTCGGAGGACCGAAGAAGAAGAGAGAAAGGAATTCGTGAGTCTATGTGAAATTTTCTTAAGACCCATGAAAACCTTGCCTTCAGAGAACTTGACCGGCGAACGAAGAAAAAAGAAATGAATTCGCGAGCCTATGTGAAATTGTTTTTGGACCAATGAAATCCTTACCTTTGAAAAAATTAGCCGGTCATCTAAGAAGAAGAGAAAAAAAGTAGCGAACGAAATAAATTTTTTTAGATAAAATGAAGAGAAAAATTAAATTAATAAGAGAAGAGAGTCGTATGAAAAATATTGTTTCATTTCCTTGTGACCTGCGTTGAAGTTTTTCTAATATACAATTATTCACGAATTATATTATCGGCCTCTAACCAAGCACGCGGTACTTCAAAGAATTTTCTTTCAATCCAAGAAAGCTAATTATATCAAACTGTCTCTCTTCGTCTACTTTTGAATGTATACAAACCATATATCCTATGGGTGAGTAATAAATTCTTTTAACTTTGTTTGAAACATTCTTTATTATTATTATTATTATTATTATTATTATTATTATTATTATTATTTATCAGATGATTTAATTTGTTGTATGAACATTTCCTCTTGATGACAATACGTCAAAACAACCGACTTGAAAAAATTTCTAATTTATTTTCTTGAAACGAGCTACTCACAAAACTGCAAGCGTGTAAATTCGTAATTAAATTCCTTATCTGCTTTTTACCAGTGTTTTTCCTCGTGATTATCATCCTGCATTAATCTTCTTGGTATCGGTAAATCAACTGTTCATTTTAACCCTCACTATAAATTCACATGTGTAAATTTAAAAAAAAGAAGAAATTAAAGATAATTTCGATTTGTAAATTTAACCTATTAATGCCCTCCATTCTTTTTCGAAACCTATAATAAATACCCAAATTTTATAAACCTATAATTAATACGGAAATTTTATAAACCCGTAATTAATACCGAATTTTTATGAACCGATAATTAATACTGAATTTTTATAAACATATAATTAATACCAAACTTTTATACACCTATAATTAATAGGGAATTTTTATAAACCTGTAATTACTACCGGATTTTTATAAACCTATAATTAATACCGGATTTTTATAAACCTATAATTAATACCGAATTTTTATAAATCTATAATTAATACTGGATTTTTATAAACCTATAATTAATACCGAATTTTTATAGACCTATAATTAGCACCGTATTTTTATAAATCTATAATTAATACTGGATTTTTATAAACCTATAATTAATACCGGATTTTTTTATTCAACAATTAATACTGGATTCTTATTTTTATTTTTATAATTAATATTAGATTGTTATTGCTATTTCTATAATTATTATTTTATTTTTATGATTAATGCCGGTTGAATTTGAATTTTTCTAATACCTGGTTTTTATTAGGTTGGTGCAAAAATAATGTCGTTTTCTCACATAGTAACATATGTGAGAAAACGACATTATTTTTGCACCAACGTAATATTTTAAATGTTACAATTAATATCAGATTTAACGGAGGTTTTAATGCATTATCGAAAGACACATGTATATAAATAGAATTTGAGTTTCTAAATATATATTCATTGTTTTGACTGGTATGATAGAGCGCTAAATATAGAAATTATGTGTAAGAAGGGTTCTTTAGTGCCAATATACCGAAAATGGTTTTCTTACTATGAAGAGCAGCATTCAGCGCTGGTAAGGTCGCAATACTGGCTACTTTAATTAGTAGGAAACACGTAACAATCTGAGGCCCAAAGAAGATTGGATGAGAGATGCATTCTATAAATGACTAGCAGCATGGCCCGGCATTGCCTGTGCTTGATTAAAAAATCGTACGACTCATACAGCAATCGCTATCACTTGACTTAAAATATTTTTGCCCTTCCTTGCCTTTAAAGGAGTGCCCTTTGCTGTGCTGATGTTACTACGATTAAAGCAATAGTGTTGACAAAGTCGAATATGTCATTTGTGGCTCAAAGTCAGAACTGGTAGCAGGGATAAAAAAGCCGAATTTCAATGGCCCTGCACCCATTCCAGAATTTGAGGTCTAATGTTTTCTTCCACTCCACTGCACACACTGATCTGTTTCTTCCCGCACATAGCGTCACCTTAAATTAATCTGCATTTTTTTCCAACCGGAAAAAACATTTTTAAGGGTTGACCGATTGTCGATTTGCACTCTGTTTGGGAGGCGCTCAGAGTTGAAACTTCATGGTGACTCCCAATGGCCTCCTCATAAAATGGTCGGTTTTCGCTAAAAACCGACATGCGGTTCAGGCGCAATCTGAGCGTATCGGTTTTGGGGTTATATCGATTTTCAGCGCTGTTTAGGGTTCAGTGGCCATGAAACTTCTGGATAACCTTTCTAATGATATACTCTAAGAGGGTGTCAAATTTGATTGAAATGCGATCATTCCTTCTGTAAGCAGATTTTTTTCAATTATCGATTTTTTCGGAACCTGAGTCCGAACTAAAAATCGGCCTCCGTCATTTCCTTACGGCAGCCATTTGCAAACTTGTGGTGAAAACCGCATCGAAATCGGGTGAGAAATGCGGCCTGGGCTAGGTAAAAACTCCCACGAGAGACAACATGAGAAATATAGATTATCGACTTTTTCGGAACCTGAGTCCGAACTAAAAATCGGCCTCCGTCATTTCCTTACGGCAGCCATTTGCAAACTTGTGGTGAAAACCGCATCGAAATCGGGTGAGAAATGTGGCCTGGGCTAGGTAACAACGCCCACGACAGACACACAGACAGACAACAAGAGAAATATAGATAGTAGATTATTTAACTTTTCTTCGCCGATGCTATATTTCACGGTTTGAAAATCTGACATGTGTATTTAACGACAGAGTTGGGCAGACATCCAAGTAGAGACGACGGTACAGCATTGAGGCCAACACTAAATTTACGAATGTTTTTCACGTAAATGTCTACATATGTACATCTCATAAAAAGAGAGAAATGATAAACTCCTTCGTCTTGAACTAATTTCAACACCAATGCTGCAGATGTCCAGTTACGGCGTAGGCGCGTCTGCTTTAGAATTATATGATAACTAGAAAGTCTGGTTGATCATTAATCAGTTTATTCAGCTCGAGGTTCACTTGCAACTAGAATAAACCAATCTGATATATATATATATATATATATATGAAACATTTCTCAAAGTTAACATGCAGAAAAAGATAATATGTATTAAGGTAAAAGACAATAGGAAAACTGTATTATTAGCCGACTCGTTTCATCCAATGTGGACTTTTTCAAAGCAAAACCGAAATGAATTTATTTAAAACAAAGAAACTATTAACCACAAATAAAATGTCCTTAACAACTAAAAGAATTTAGAAGACGCTATTGTTTTCATATTGTCAACTGAAAATTATGTCAAGTACAACCACGTGTGGAAATATTGTTTTTATTGTTGTGTTGACAGATTCAGCCATTTTCTTTTGATTTCTTAGTACAGTTGTGTACGTTTGCTTGGAAGAGTAGTAATTCTGTTAGGAAAGGTGATATAAGGAAAAGGCCTGGGCGTAGATTAATATTTGGGTAATATTCAATGGCGGCACTCTCGAGGATTTTACTTCTGAGTGAGTTATTTTCTTTTTTTTTATGAATGTAGCATTTATAAAATGAAAATTGTGATTGAATTTATTTCTATGCATGACTAGTGCATTAGTTGAGTTGTTTTTTGTCAGGTCTTTTTTTTTGTATCCATAGATGCGTTTATTTTAAATTTCTGCTTGTTTCTCCAATGTAATGAGATGAATACTTTGGGCAATTTCAGAAATATTATTGCTATTAGTGTTTGAGGATCTGAGTATATCCATAATGGTTTTGGAAATGTTTGTGACTATTTTAAGATTATTTAGATGGGATAGTGGACGTGACAGAGTTGGTCGGTAGTTTCATGCATTTGTTTTCATGTAATTTATTATTACGGATTACTTTATTATTTTTGCTTCGGTTGTATATTTTGTATGCCTTTCTTCTTGCGTTGTGGATGAAATGATATGAGTATTGTAGGTTTTTGAATGTGTTTTCTAGTTACGTTTCTTCTTTAGGTAAATATTGGGGTCTGCAGATTCCTAATGCACTCAATAGAAACCAATAATAATTATTATATATAATAATAATTATTATATATAATAATAGTTTTCCTATTGTCTTTTACCTTCACACACACACACACACAAAGACACACACAAACACACACATCTCTCTCTCTCTCTCTCTCTCTCTATATATATATATATATATATATATATATAAAAGTGAACATAGAAGTCAACACTTAGAGGCGACAGTCTGTTTCATGCTATATGCAATCGTCAGGCCATATATATATATATGTATAAGATTTGAAATAAATGTATGAAAAATTTCAGTTTTAGCTTCACTCCTTCATGGGGAGCCTGTGAACTTTTCAGCCCATCCTTGTAGACTAAAATATGAAAAAACACTTTTGTTAAAATCGAATTCACCTCAAGTAAGGAAATAAAGTAACTGAGACACAAGGGGTTACTGGATGTGGGAGATTTAGAAACAGGAACTTTGCTAAAGACTGAGAACTGAAGAAGAGAAATCAAGTGTTCGAATTCTAGTCGAGTTCATTACTTTCACTTACGTGGGAAAGGTATGACTCCATCTCTTCTCCCTGTAGCTTTCGGTAAAAAAGCAGGACAGACTGGGTCCTATAGCCTTGGATAGCAACCAGACTAGGAGAAGGAAACTGAATTCAAACTGGATCGCACTATCCTAAAAAAAGTGTGTATACATACGATTGGGTATCGCTTATGAATTCGAATTCCCACTGAAACTTTATCTATAAATTTGCAGTTTGAAATGAATACAACCTCTGTTGGGCTTGATCAGTCTTTGATCGGAGTGTGGTGGATTCGTTTGATGAAGTCCTTCTCAACCGACTCGGTACAAGTACCAAGTGATGTAATGTTTCAGCTATTTAAACGAAAGGGAATTTTTTGTTTATTTTAAATCGAGTTCATCTGAAATCCACATAGAAAACCTAGAATTACGATTCACTTATATATACAAAGGGTTAGACAAAATAATGCTTGCAAAAATAGCAATGTTTTAAATTCCGTGTATTTTTTAAAATCAAACCGGCATAATAGGTAACTTTTCATCACTTTAATCCTTTACCTTGCTTTGCCACTTAACTCATTACTCATCTTCAGGTAAGAGAGTTACATACTAAAATGCGCGATCTGTCGGATCAAAGATGATAAATAGTTGGTGTTCGATTAGCAAGAGGATCTGTGACCAAAATGTCTGAATTATTGAATATGTCACGAGCTGTAGTGTCCACAGTTATGACAGCTTAAACAAAACAATGCAAAACATTCTCAGCAAAGAGTAATAGTGAACGGAAACCAAAGTTGACCGAAAGAGACCGACGAGCTTTAAAACGAATTGTCGCATAAAAGCATAAAACTAGGACATCAGAACTCATTACTCACGTAACCAATACGATTTCTACACGCAAAATACGTCGGGAGCTCCACAAAGTTGGTATCCACAGAAGAGCTGCGATTTCTAAACCTCTGATCACAAAGATGAACGCCAAGTTCCGAAAAAAAAAAAAAATGATGTGTGATTATCACAAAAATTGGATACTCGACGAATGGAAAAAAAACTTTTTTTTTTTTTTATCTGATGCGTCTTCTTTCACTTTTTTCCCCCCTACAAACGGGCGGGATTATGTCTGGAGAACACCGCATGAAGCCTATGATCCGTATTGCATAGTCCTGACAGTCAAACATGGCGGTGATTCAGTAATGATTTGGGCGGCAATTTCCTGGTATTCTTCTGGTCCTATCATGACTCTTAATTGTAGAATTACTGCAGATAAATATCTAGACATTCTCAATGACAATGTCCTTACAATGGCTACCTTACTGTTGTCAGAAAGTGCCATATTCCAAGATGATAATGAAAAAAAAAAAATGAAATCATGGTTTGATGAGCATCAGAACGTAATTAAACATCTTCCATGGTCAGCATAATTACTTGATCTCAACATAATTGAACTATTATGGAGAGTTTTAGAACAGAGTGGGAGGAACAGATTTCCTCCCCACCCCCGTGGTCACTGAAGCAACTCTCCGCAATTTTGATTAATGAATGGGATAAAATTCCACTGGAAACAATTCAAAACTTAATTTATTCCATTCCACGTAGAATCAAAACAGTTTCAGAAGCTAATGGAGGTCCAACACCTTATTCAATAATAAGTCAATAAATAAATCTTTAAGACTGATGTTCTCATTATTTTGTCTAACCTCTGTATAAAACAATATTTACTCTTTTTTTTTAACTTGGAATTCGGTAAATATTTTGAGGGACCGAAGGAACGCTTTGTCTCTAAATTCGGAACGCTATAAATTATACTAACGTTGCTTAACAAGTCAAATGCGCATGAAACCTGGTTAACAAATAAACATAAAAATAAAAATAATAATACCATAATTTCTTTTTTTTTTCTCCATATCTCATTCTCTATTGATGCTTTCATAAAAATGAAATATGTTACGTTGATAAACATTTCCTCTTTGTTCTTTATCTTATTATTCTGTCATCCTTTTTATTAAATTTTTCCAGCATCCTTACGTTTTTCCGTTTTGCATTTACCCCTTACCCGTATAAAAATGTATCAGCACGAACTCTTGTCGTTTAAACGATGATAACCAATGCCCCGAAAGATATAAAATAACATTGATTACAAACTTCTTAAATAGAGCACACCAAAATTCCTCTTCCCAAAGTATATTTCTGAACGAACTAAAGCATATAAAAAATAATTTCCCAACTACATCATTGATAAGCAAATAAAATTATTCTCACAAAAAAAAAAAAAACAAAGCACACCATTAGTAATAAAAACAAGACATAACCATGTTTTACTGCAACCAGATGCACAATAATTATAAACAAAAAGGCCAGAAAGCAAACTTACCTACTCAGTAAAGTGCTCGATGCCTACATTGCCTAGACCGAGCAAAAAACGCTTACCAACGTCGCTCTAGTCGTGAGCCGTTCTTTCAAAGCATATATATATATATATATATATATATATATATATATATATGTGTGTGTGTGTGTGTGTGTGTGTGTGTGTGTGTGTGTGTGTGAAAAGGGTTTGTCTTACGATCGCAAAAGCGTGAAACCCAGTGTCACAAACTCACATCAATCCAACCAAATATATATATATATATAAAATCTAATTATTATTTATTATTTTATTTTAATTTGATAAATTATTCATGTATGCATTATTTTTAAATATTAGAGTTAGCCGTTTCCTTTCAATTTTGAAAACTGTGTCAGTTGGTTTTGTGGTTGTGCGTGTATAAAAATTATCTCCCGACCCCTAAAAAACGGTTGACCAGCTAAATTAAGGAAATAATATTCGATATATATATATATATATATATATATAAAATAAAGCACTGATAATAATAAAGTTAAATAAATAAAAAATCTAAATGAATCAAATAATAAAGTCATAAGTGAACAAATTTAATTTATTAAATATAATTTATTAATTTATTAAATGCACAACGCATGTTCGAACCTTGCCGGAGAGCACATGTTATTCATTAATTCTTCTCGGGTGTGCAGGGCGATAGACGTAATACCCATTGTTTAAAATAAAATTAAACAAAACAAGGCATCTATTTCAAATACGGGTAGCCACTAAAAATAACGCCTGAATTATTAGATTGGTGCAAAAATAATGACGTAATAATGTCGTTTTTTGACGTATTTTTTAACGTCAAAAAACGACATTATTACGTCATTATTTTTGCACCAACCTAATAATAAAATCTTCGGATTTCTATTAGGTGGGTGCAAAAATAATGACGTTTTCTCACATATGTTACTATGTGAGAAAACCTCATTATTTTTGCACCAACCTAATAATAAAATCTTCGGATTTCTATTAGGTTGGTGCAAAAATAATGACGTTTTCTCACACATATGTGAGAAAACGTCATTATTTTTGCACCCACCTAATAGAAATCCGAAGATTTTATTATTAGGTTGGTGCAAAAATAATGACGTTTTCTCACATATGTTACTATGTGAGAAAACGTCATTATTTTTGCACCAACCTAATAATAAATCTATTAGTTCTATACGGACAATATCCACGCTATTTTGAATCGAGACACATTGATTATTAAAATTAATTTAAAAGTATACTAATGTCTTTTTGCGAAATATGCTTTCGAACTGCCGAAGACTTTATTTTAAAATGACACGCCGTGGCGACGGATTATGCTTCCATTAATTTTAGTCGGCACACAAGTAGCTTTTTGCTTGTCTTTACTCCGATGCCCCTGCTATTTACCTGGATCGCCTTGATAAAATCTAAAGAAGAACCAGCAATATTATCGGTCCTTGTCTGATGGCTCGGCTTCAGTCCCCACCTAAGTTTGCCTCTCTGTGGCTCTTCTATAAATAATTGGAAAATCTTCTTAAGAATTTGTAGTGAAATAATAATAACTCTCTTCGCCCACTCCCTTCAGAATTGGAGGACTGAGGAAGAAGAGGGAAAGGAATTCGTGAGTTTATGTGAAACTAGCAGGAGAGCCCGGCGTTGCCCGGGGATGTAACAGTAAGAGATAGATCAATTATCGACCATCATAGAGACTGAAAAATAAAATTGACAAAGATTATTGTTTAAGGTTGACGGACACGCATGTCTTAATTAGTTTATTTTATTTTTTTACGAATTGGTCAAACCCAAACTCAAACAAAAACATTGTTTTCAATCGTTATGAGTCTACCGATTGAATAGAATTTTATTATAAACAATTGTCTTGTAAATGGAATTTTTAAAGCATTCTGAATGTAAAAATAAAGAAAAAAGTGTGCAAGACAATAAGAAACACTACCTGCCAAAAACAAAAAGTGAAGTTTTGTTGAAATCGGTTCCCATATATAAACGAACACCCACACACACAAACAACCTGGGTTTTATAAGTATAACTCGATATGAGTTGTCCCCCTTTCATTCTCGCGATGCCTCTTAATCGTGTTTTCAAATTGATTTAGTGCAAAAACAATTGAGTTTTTCCAATTTTTGGCGCTGTCAGAACCACCGCAAGGTAATTTTACGTAGTCCTGTGAAGTTTTGTTGAAATCGGTTGAAAAATGTAGGAAATCCGATCCAATATATAAACGTACAGACACACACACACACAGACACACACACACACGCACACACACACACACACACACACACACACACAACCTGGGTTTTATAATAAGTATGATTTTCTTAAGACCAATGAAAACCATAACTCCACAAAACTTGACCGACGAGCGGAGAAGAAAAATTAAATCACGAGCCTATATGAAATTGTTTTTCAACCAATGAAAACCTTACCTTCACAGAAATTAGCCGGTCAACCAAGAAGAAGAAGGAAAAAGAAGTAAAAATTAATTAATAAAAACATAAATCTTTTAGCGCTTTATGAACAATATCTGCGTGCTTTTGAGTCAAGACACATTAATTATTATAATTAATCTAAAAGTAAATTTTACCTTGTAAAAAATGCTTTCGAACCACCGAAAACTTTATTTTTGAATTTAAGCGCAGTACTAGGGTGGCATCGTGATCTCATCAGTTTGCAGTTGACTAGATGTAACCCTAAATTTTATGGTAACAGTTTATTTTCTCGCACTTCTCTCTTGTGGAAGTTTTCTTCCCGCTGTATTCTTTCTATACAACTTTAAACTACAAAAATTTAAATGCAATGTCAATTGCTATCTACTGTCCACTGGATTGCTCTTTCCTTTTCCTGCTTATTATTGCTTCTGTTCCTAATTCTTACATAACCTGTAACTCCTTGCGTCTTATCGGCTTTTCTGCCTTGCATGGAGTGAAACCGATTAAAAAAATAAGAATAAAACAAAGAGATTCAGAATATCTCTAATTTTGAGAAAATTACACAGTTTTTAAAAATTGCTACATCCTTCGTCGATCTTGCAGTAGTTAGGGAGACATGTTAACGAACTTGAAGTGAGTGTGTTGAAAGGTCAGTAGAAAAAGTCATGGCACAAAATAGGCTTATTATCTGATGAAAATCTAGGCTCAGGTTGAAGCAAAGAAAATAAGCTTTAGGATATAATATTCTTTCCTCACGCAAGGTCAACAGGCGCATGTTGTTCCGGCAAGAAATACAATAGCGAACTGGGCGTAAACAGACAATCAGAAATCAATTATACACAATTAGTAGTGTCCAGCAATGATACAAATTCATCTGAACACATTACGTTTGTATAACATGGGGGGAGAGAGAGAGAGGGTGGGATGGGGGAGAAAACGGTTTGTCTTATTATATATCAGCACACACACACACACCACACACACACACACACACGCACGCACACACACGCACGCATACTGTTATTAGCGATTTGAGAAAAGAAAATGAAAAGAAAAAACAGTGTTTGACAATGATAAACAATATTTCGACAGAATGTCTGTCTTCTTCAAGTTAATTTTTTTTTTAAATTTCAAGTATAAAAATATATAAATCTACAAAAATGATAATAAATAATAATAAGAAAAAATTATTTTTTGTTTGATTTATATATTTTTATGCTTGAAATTTATTTAAAAATATTACTTGAAGAAGACAGACGTTCTGTCGAAATGTTGTTTATCATTGTCAAGCACTGTATTTTTTTTACTTTTCTTTATATTTTCTAAAATGGCGTTCTTCTCTTAACCGTTGAAAATATTGAAAAAGTCACGTCAATCATTTTGTTTATTATTATTATTATTATTATTATTATTGTTGTTATTATTATTATTATTATTATTATTATTATTATTATTATTATTATTATTATTAAGCATCCTGTTCAAATGTACCTGTTTTAATTGGAATTAAGTTGTACATCTCTGAAAACTTGAAAAAAATATTTATCCACAGCTATCTGCATTTTATAATATAATAAAAAAAATAATAAACATCGAAAAATACAAGAATAAATAGATAATTAAAATAATCATGTCTTCCCTTTTAAAATACATCGCTTTTTTTTGAGCAATGAAAAAAAAAAAAAAACACGCCCGTTCACCCCTACATTAACGTCTCAATATAATTAATAAAAATAAATTATTAAAATACATATTTGTTTAGTTTTTAAGACAGAGCATGGTATACATCGATTATTTTCTTTTTTAAAATAAGTGTTATTTAGCATGTTTCATTTATTGTAAATGCTACACTAACAATTATTATATTAAAAACATTCAGTACCTTATATTTGTTAAATTACTTATACATTGGCATGAAGAATTTTATTCTATTTTATATTTAAACGTAATATTTCTCTTTTAAGGAATGAGGACATAACTTTCGAAATTGTAGTCGCAATGTTTGTTTTTTTTTTGTTTGTTTGTCTGTTTTTTTTTTTTTTTTGTTTATCTCTGTCTATTCAGTATCGTCAATTTTCTTCCCTATCATTTATTATTCAAATGTTTTTAACATTCGTCTATATAATTTTATTCTTTTATCCGTTTTCTATTTGTTGACCGTAAGTAACATTTTTGTTTGAACGTATTTTCAAATTTGTCGGGAAAGTATTTCGAGTCATAACGCCATTTTTTTTTAATTGGTTCAAAATAGTCAATTTTTAACAACAAAAATAATAATAAAAAATAAATATTCTCATTTATTTGATGATAATTTTATACTTTTATTCTTTTCTTATTTATTTATTAATTTCTATTATTATCATTTCCAATATATATAATAATATTTCTTAAAGTGATACATTTGAAGACTGAACTGTTCACTCCGACATCCAGTGGAATTATATATATATATATATATATATATATATATATATATATATATATATATATATATATATATATATATATATATATATATATATATATTATATATATATGTATATATATATATGTATATATATGTATATATATATGGACATAGGGGTCTCTGGATAGAGGTAGTACCTTTGATATCTGGCAGGCTGCACCTTCGAATGAGCGGGTATCACTGGTCCTCAGCCACCTCCTAAATCTCTCACGTGATGGCTCCAAGTTGCCATGCCTCGGTAAACCGTTTCAACTGGCAGGCTAAATGTACGCGAGGGAGTGGTGTTGACCCGGCACCATTGAGCAAAGGACCTCCTCAACGCAGGTCACCGGCCAGAGTGGAAGGGTTCCTCAGGTAAACTACAACGGCGAACGTGTTCGCGACCAAGACGAGCCACCTAGTTAGAGGGCATCGGCTGTGGTCTAACCTGGAAAAGGATGGGCTCCACTAGTTTAAAACGCCAAAGACTCGCCTCCTGATGAGCACACCAAGAAACCGTTCGCAGTAACACAGGTTTTGTTACACGACCGCAAAAGATGGAGGAGAGTAGTGGACAGCTCAACGACTCCTTCCGGGGTTATGGGCGATAGAAGAAGCAGAAGAATCCGCATTTACCGAATGTGCTTTCTTGCTGCTCACTTTGTGTGGCGGATGAAAAGAGTCTCTTTTGCGTGCCCACCGTAAAGCGTCGGTTGGAGATTAAAACAAAATAACTCGACGTCTGCTCAAGTTTCTGTAAAATGATTTGATAGGAATAGATTACTCTGTTATCTGATTATCTCCCATTCCATTCGAGATTGCGTTTCATCGAAACGTAAAAATCTAAAGAGACTCTAACCCATTTCATAAACGTTGCCTTGGTTCTTACATCCGGGATAATCTTCGTTGATCGTTGTAATTTACCTGAGGAACCCTTTCACTCTGACCGGTGATGTGCGTCGAGGAGGTCCTTCGCTTCGTTAACACCACTCCCTCACATAAGTTTAGCCCGTCAGCTAAACTTTTATATGTTTTCGACTTTCGTTATTGCACTCTGTTAGCTATCTCTTTTTCTTTTATTGCTCTCCCTCTTCTCATGACTGCAATATATATTATTTACATTATTCGGACTATTGTCCTCATCTTTGTCGCCATATTTATCACAACGTTTCGGCCGTTGTATGCTCCGGCCTTCTTCAGGTGGTTGGAATATCGAACTGAACCCTTTATCTCGCTCACTGGAGTAGACTGTTCTAGTTCCACGTGCCATGTTTGATGGATGTCAGTTATTAGTTATCTCCTGTTAATTTCCCTCTGAAAGTTCTCTACACTCTTTGGGTCTGTCACTGGATCTAACCAACGCCTTTATTCACTGTGCCATGTGTCCTCAAGGACACACACACACACACACACACACACACACACACACACACACACACACACATATATATATATATATATATATATATATATATATATATATCCCCACTAAACTAAACTGAGTTGTTTGTCAGAGAATTGACTTTGAATCATATGTGTTTGATTAATAAATAACTGGATACATGTTGAAGAACGACTTTTAACAAGCATGTCTCACAGAACATTTTATCTTGTATATATATATATATATATATATATATATATATAGATAGATAGATAGATAGATAGATAGATAGATAGATAAACTTTCACCTAAGCGTATCGTCAGGTGAAACCTAGGTCAAACCTAGGTAGGTTTGTCTGGCTCACTAGGTTTATCTAGGTCTGTTCTACGGTTGTATTGAGCTCTTTTGTTAGTTGTTTCATTCTAAACGCAATCATCAGGCCGCCTGACGATTGCGTTTAGCATGAATCAGACTGTCGCCTCTGAGTGTTGACTTCAATGTTCACTTTTATATTTATATTCACATACGCTCTATCTCTGATATTGAGCACTTTATCCCATAAATATAGCACACCTTAGAACTATATTTCTTTATATATATATATATATGTGTGTGTGTGTGTGTGTGTGTGTGTGTTTTAAACCCACAAAAAACTTTAATAAGTGAACGAACTCCAACAGTATGTACTTATCCGCCCATTGATTAAGATTTGATGGCTAAAAACAATTAACGCAAACGGATGTGGTCCTAGAATATAAGGTTATTTGATACCACTCTTGCTGAATAATACGGAATTTAAAAAGGAAGGCTCTTATTTCAACTGTAGAGGTTATTCTACTCAGATCGGGAAGTTCTTGATACGTAATGAGAACTTCGATGATATTGATATTCGCGTAGCTTTTTACAGGAGTGCTTCCTTAGTGTCACGATATACCAAGTTTGTGTGGTCAGCTGCAAACAATCTCTTCACATCCTGTCGCGTGACCTAAGACCCAAGTATCCAAGGGTAAGTTACATATCACGTGGGCTTCTTTCGGTTCGTGAACATCCAATCAGAGAAAGAGGTACAGGAATTATACAAGCTAGAGGAAGAGAAAATAAACAGTGGATTGAAATGATAAAAAACAAATAACTGATTCTCTTAAGCAAAATTAATACGAAAGGTAATTTTTGTCTGGGAATTTAAAATGAATTGTAAACATTAAATGATTTGATACTGATTCTTATAAACATACTAGCATCATGGCCCAGCGTTGCCCGTGCTTGATTAAAAAATCGTACGACTCATACAGCAATCGCTATCACTTGACTTAAAATATTTTTGCCCTTCCTTGCCTTTAAAGGAGTGCCTTTTTCCGTGCTGATGTTGCTACATGCCTTACTTCTTGCCTATCTCACACTGCAAATTTTTTCTAAGCTCTATACTAAACATTAAATCTGTTACGAAAAAAGAACTAAACAAAATGAACACAAAACGATCAGCTTTAAAAAAGGAATCGTAACTGGAAAAACCGAATGAAAAAAGAATGTTAACAACAAATACTTTTTCACACCAAACCCAGTTCTGCGGAATCAGAATCGTTGAGTTTAAGCAAGTGAATGAGCCAATTGGAATAAAGTGCCATGCAGATTCAAATTTTTCCCACTTGTGACGAATACAGCTATCGATTTTTTTTGCATGCTAGCATGCTAGTTAACATTCGTGTAAATCAGCTGTTGGCTCTCACGCTGGCCAATAGAATCTTCCTGTCTATTCGTGACAGCCAGCAAACTCTCACTCTGGCCAGTAGAAAATGGCCGCAAACTACATGAAAAGTGCCGTAGAAGCATGAAAAAGTCGATTATTTCCACTATCGATGGGAGTTGGGAAATGCAAAGTCGGTCTTGGTCTTTCCGCTTACATGTGCATGTAAATTTTGGTGGAAATCCGTTGAATATTGCGGCCGTGCATTCGTTACACACTCACACACACACACACACACACACACATCTTGCCTTTTATAGATAGAGATAACAATATATATCGTATTTTCCTTGTGTATAATACGAGACATTTTGAATGAAATATTAAAAGCGAAATATGGGGTTTGCATTATACACAATAACGAATTTTTAACATTTTTTACTCAGCTTAAAAAAACTCTTATTTGGAATAGAAAGATTGCAAATACACTCAGACAATATAAGTTAAGTAAGCAGGTGTTGATAATAATTGTTTGCAAAAGATTGTATTTGATATATCGGTAATATTTGTTCTTTGGAAACCAGCTTAATTGAACGTCTTTTGTCTCAATGACAGAAAATTCGCCGAAATTGATTAACAAAATTAATAAAAGGCATGCACAAGATCTGTCGTGTTTTGATAACATTTATGCGACGACAAAGGCTTAACTATTGTATAAATTATGTAGTTTTTGATTTTTCCGCTTGAAAAATGAGGCAATTATTCACCCGACGGAATGTAAAACAAAGACGTTTTTAACGTAGAGTGGGCCATACAGATGAATATGCATATAGGCCAAGGACAAAAATAACCCCGTCACCCCGACTTAGCACCGTCCAAACTTATCTTAGTGCAGTATTGCAAGGATTGGGATCGCCGGAACGAGGTGCCTTCTCCCATCTAAAATAAGAAGAGAACGGATATTACGCCTTCACCCTAGGCAAAAAGTCTGGCAAATGTGGGGATAATTCACAAGATGTGAGTTTGTTTTTTTATATTCCTCCGTTTGTTGACATAAAGTAATAAGTTTGAAAACTTGAAACATTTCGGCAAAAACAAAACAATACAAAATAGATAATGAAAACAACACCGGTATAATCATATCACAAAACAATACAAAATAAATAATGAAAACAACACCGGTATAATCATATCACAAAACAATACAAAATAAATAATGAAAACAACACCGGTATAATCATATCACAAAACAATACAAAATAAATAATGAAAACAACACCGGTATAATCATATCGCTATATAAATGCACTGGTATTTGCAATTTTAAATCACAAAATATTATAATAATTTATGGAGATACGATATTGAGATTTTAATGGATAATATGGTACAACTTTTCATTAAAAAGAATTACATAGGGATGGCTGGACTATGGGACGGTATGTAATTTATTGCATTTTTAACTTCGGTGTCACAGAGGATACGGTGCATATCAATGTACGAGTGGAAGTAAAAGGTTTTAGGTCTGACCAAACCTTCCTAAGGTTTTAGGTTTGACCAAACCTTCCAAAGGTTTTAGGTTTGACCAAACCTTGCTTCTGAATGATCAAACATCAGAATTATTATTCAGGTGAGCAGGTGGTGTAATGGTTAATGAAGTTAATTAAGTTTGATTTCCGATCAATACCTTTAGGAAAGCTATGAAGCAACCTATTCTGCTCCTTGCTATGAATTAAATAGCACCACAGACTTGACTTTTTAGCCATGGTTGGTAACCAGTCTAGGAGAATAACAACTCTGTATGCAGGAGTTACAGAAAAGTGTGGAAAGTGGACACAGCTGGGCGAGTCGGTCCCTCCTGACAGCATGTCGCAGATCTTTTTCATGTTGATAGTTGAACTCGATAAACTCAGTCCGCCCTCCAAAGTTTGACTAAATGACCAAGCATCAAAATTATTATTATTCGGAAGTGTAGGTGGTGTAATGGTTAAAGAGCATGGACGCGAAATCTGCATGCAGAGTTTGATTTCTACCTTAAGGAAAGCTATGAATCAATGCGCGAGTCGGGCCCTCCTGACAGCATGTTGCAGATCCTCTGCATGTTGACGGTTGAACTCAAAAGACTCGGTCCGCTCCCACTCCCCGGATGGCCCTACGCCAGGAAGGCCGATTTGCAGCAACGCTTTTCCAAGTCTCTGGTCGGTGTTGGCCTTTGTCTGAGATGCCTTCAACTGATCCTTGATGCGTCGTTTTCGGCCTCCGCGTAGCTTCCTACCGCTGGCGAGCTCTCCAAACAGGATGGTTACGTGGAAGTTGAGTGGGACGCATTCTGGATACGTGACCCGCGCCCAGCGGAGCATTCTCACCACTATCAAACTGTGTATTAGTCAATAATTATTATCTCCTAAAAATTCTTACAATCTAAGAATAGTTTCTGGTTTTAAATAACCTGCAAAAATGTTGATAAACCGTAAAAAATAAATCAATCAATGTATTGATCATGGACTAATCACTGCGTATCTGATGTCATCATGATCACCATCATCGTCCCCTTGACTTTTGTAATCGTAGGGGTGTGGGATCCGTATGAAGAAGCCACACTAAATTTCCCCCATAACGGTCTATCAACGGCAGCCATCAGCAATTCTGGTATAGTCATATCTGTCCATTGCTTGACATTGTCCAACCGGTTTTTGCGTTGGCATCCCCTCCTATGTTCAACTTCAACGGTGCCTTGCATGATGGTCATGCACAGGCTGTCGTACCTTGTAATGTGTCTAAACCATGCCATTTTTCTCCGTTTGACAGTGACCCGCCCAGCGGAGCATTCCATTTACAATAGAAGAAAAAAAAATTACTTATCCTCTAGAATCCCGATATTTCTAACGAAGTACTACACATTGAATTTTGATATTTCTGGAGATTCTTTGAGCAAACGTCATGAAAGACAAATACGTCACTGCATTGTGTTTTTTTTTTTTTTAATTTTGTAATCGACTCCTAAGTGGTTGCTTCCCAGATCACTAAATCTTAACCTGTTCAAGTCTAGTTTTAACTCTTATTTTCCACACATATCCGCATAAGCTGTACTCTATAACACTCTACCACGAGTGGCTCTCAAGCCTTGTACAAGGTGAACATCAGTGTAATAAAATAACAACATAATGCAGTGTTGATATTGATGTTATGAGTTCTCTTTAAGTAGGAACGGTACTGATATAGTGGGTAAAGAATAAGATTTTCCTCAAAATTTAGAAAATCCGACAACGGAAATAAAGAGGTTTCATTTTTTTAAGATTAAAATAAAAATTAAATTTGCACACGTCACCTATATTTTCAGTATGTCTAGTGATTTATTACTAACTGAATACAGTAATTGTGGCACAAGGCCGAAAAAAGAGAGGCAGATGGGTCAAAGTTGATCGACCCTAACTATCCTATTCCTACCTAATCAGATTCACGACCCAATCATTCGTTACAATTTATTCATTCACGATAAAAATTCGATCAATACATACAACAAAATACCTCACAAACACAGGGCACCTAGCCCCCCCCCCCAAAAAAAAGAAAAAAGAACATCCCCATTTCTATATATATAATTGTGTATACAAAAATATATAAAAAAAACTTATATCAATGTGATGACCCCGAAAACAAACGGAAAAATGAATGATGTCCACGCCTCAAAAATAAGAGTTGCCGCTGTTTTCTGTCTTTCGACAAAATCCAGAGGTTCTCTCTCTCTAAGGAAGGGGGAAGGATAAAAAAAAATATGGGCATTAGAAAATTTAAAAAAAAAAAATGTATGTCTTAGGAAAAATATTTCCGTGGAAATTGGAAATTAGAAATAATTATAAATTTAGTAAAATTTGTAAATGTAATAGTGTGTAGATCCATTTTTCAAAAAGAATTGGATTATGAACTTAGTAATACGCCATCTCTAAAATCTGGCAAGTATTCAGAATTCTTAATGAGTACTACTTTCGGCTTTCTGTTTTTAATTTCATACCATGACTCTACATTAACTGAGTGCAGATGACTTTCTCTGTATTCAGTACTTTATCATTCTCTTTCTTTTTCTGTATATGTATGTGCAAGTGTCTGTTTACAAAGTCTTATTTCTGTTGATGATTTTGCTAGAATATTTTAGATGAATTGTTAAAAAATTGTCCGAGTATCACCATTTTCATTGTTTTTGTTTGAAACTTCGAGATGAATTCTTAGCATTCAATAAATCTTTTCGACTAATCTCATCTTCATTGTTTTTATCTGGGGGATCGAAATGAGTTTGTTGCGGGTAAGCTCGTTATGTTGTATGGTATTATTTTTCGCGTAACAATTATTGGGGACTCGAATGTAAGTTCAAGTGATAATAGAGTAACACAAAAATAATATAAAACAAATGAAAATGCATGTATTAACAAAAGTATTACAATTATAATGAATCAAAAAACATTTAAAGACAAGTTTCATAAAGCATTTAAATTAGAGAATGTGTGTGTATGTGAAATTTGTATCGGCCTACGTGACAGACACGTGTGAGAAAGAGTCCAAAAAGTCACAAGAGGAAAGTAAGACATTGAATATGAACGTTCCGCAGTGATTTTTTGTACACGTGCGACTACATCTTATAGCCAGAAATGTAAAAAAAGGAAAGAGGATGAGTCAGAATATTTATAGGTTTAAGGAGCGTCCCCTAGCGGCGTTTTTTGTAGGAAAGTCAAGTGGGATGATCCACAAGTTGTTGTTAATATTCATTGAATGTTTTTGACCATCCTCAAATTTATTATTTTTAACTGGGATATTGATTTGAGATGTGTTTAATATTCAATGAATGTTTTGGACCATCTTCAATTTCATTGTTATTTTTAACCGAGATTTTGAGATGTGTTGTTTGCTTCCCTCCTCTTCATTGTCCTTCATGCCTGAGGCTTTGAAATACGTTCTTGTTAATATCCAAAGAATGCTCGTCTTTATTGATACTTTTATTTGAGACTTTTGTATAGCTTGTTATTCAATGTCTGCTTTCAACTATTCTCAACTTCCTTTAATATTTCCATTACATCCTGCTGGTGTATTTATTAATGTTTAATTAGTGTTCCTTTCCTTTAATGATATTGGGATTTGCGACCAAACACACGAATTCTAAAAACAAACAAATCTTCCAAAAGTGACCTTTTTCTCCACTTAATGCTTGATACATCTTGACTAAAGACGTTATCTACAACTCGGAAATCCGCACACGGATTGCTGCAGGTATGGCAGCGATGGCCAAATTGGCAAGAATATGGAGGAGCAACATAAGCTTTCAAACAGACTGTACAAATCGCTGGCAGTTTCCATTCTCCTCTATAGATGTGAAACATGGCAGAAACAGAGATAAAGATCTAAGTGTAAAAGAACCAATGCATGAGAAAACTCATTGGCGTCTTCTATTGGGAGCAAAAAACCAATAATATTGTGCGGAAAAGCTTGAAAGTTTTGTGGGCCACCAGGAACCTCTTCTCACCACTGTCAAACGGAGAAAAATGGCATGGTTTAGACACATTACAAGGTACGACAGCCTGTGCATGACCATCATGCAAGGCACCGTTGAAGTTGAACATAGGAGGGGATGCCAATGCAAAAACCGGTTGGACAATGTCAAGCAATGGACAGATATGACTATACCAGAATTGCTGATGGCTGCCGTTGATAGACCGTTATGGGGGAAATTTAGTGTGGCTTCTTCATACGGATCACACACCCCTACGATTACAAAAGTCAAGGGGACGATGATGGTGATCATGATGACATCAGATACGCAGTGATTAGTCCATGATCAATACATTGATTGATTTATTTTTTACGGTTTATCAACATTTTTGCAGGTTATTTAAAACCAGAAACTATTTTTAGATTGTAAGAATTTTTAGGGGATAATAATTATTGACTAATACAATTCCCAATAATTAACCCATAGCTGGAGGAGAAGATATGGATTAATACCATTGTTAATTGTGCTTAAGCATAAGTGAATAAAACGAACCTGAGTAGAATTGGAACTCGACTCTCTGATTTCCCATTCCGAGCCGTCAAAGCCAAGATTACAGTAACTTGTATTGCCAAATAGTCACCCATCTTTGTACTGACCAGATTTGACGTTTCTTAACTTCGGTGATTGTACGAGAACCTGTGTTACAACGCGATATGGTCGTAAGTCCCATTACCCAAACAAACTTCAAACAAAGCATTATTACTTTCAACTCCGAAAATGTAGGCTCTGAAAAAATCGTCCCAAACTCTTTCTATTATTATCTGGTCTATATTTTCTGAGATTTGTTATTATTTACTCTATCTATATCGTTCCGACTGTCCTCATCTTTATTGCCATATTCACGACGTTTTGGCCATTGTACGCCCGACCGTTATACATTGGAATTGTACGTTCCAATATACGTTGGAATTTTCGAACCGAACCCTTTATTTAGTCGTCGACTGTAAATTGCTCTAATTCCACGTGCCATGCCTTTTTGGGTTGGCTATCTCAGTTTCAGCTCGTCTAACTTTATTAACTTTCCAAATTTCCCCCTCTACTGTGGCCAGGTATTGAACTCACGACTCTTTGGGTCAAATCACTTTTTGGATTACTCAACGAACACTGGGCTATGTGAGTGAATTTTAGCGACTTAATGTCTCAGTAGCATTTTTACCAGAGCTCATATTATAATTTCTGTTATTGTTGTATGTTTGTATCATTAATTAAACTCGTATCAATGTCATCATTTTTGTTATTTTTACAACGTTTCAGCTCTAGTGCCCTCCAGCATTCATCAGGTCGAACCTAGTTTCAGGCATTGTTTCAAGTGCCAGTTGATCCAAGTAGTTTTCAAGCAAATTTGAACCGAACCTTTTAATTAATCCATATGGAGGTGGGGTAGAGATATCCCGTTTATTTTTATGATTTATAAATCTTTTTGCAAGTTATTTAAAGCCAGAAAATGTTTTTAGACTCTAAGAATTTATTGGAGATAATTATTGGTTAATACAGTTCCTACTAATTAACCCATACCTGGAGGAAAAGAGGTGGATTAATAACTTTCCCAGTGGTATTTGCGTGTTAATGATTATACGAAAACTACTGAAATTGGAATTCGACTCTCCGATTTCCAATTCCGAGCACACCCAAGCTTACAACACCTGGTATTCCCAAGCGGTCACCCATCTTGGTACTGACCAGGCTCGACGTTTCTTAACTTACGAGAACTGGTGTTACAACGTGATAATGGCGTAATCCCCATTATAAATACAATCTTCAAACTCACCATCATTACTTGCAACTAACTACGAAAACGTTAGCTATGAAAAAAGTCACCCCAAAACGTTAATTGCACCCAGATTATTGCCCATGTTTCTGTTGTTATTTTTACAACGTTTCGGTTCTTTTGCCCTCCAGCCTTCATCAGGTGTTTGTCGATCCTACTTTCAGACAATGTGCCCACAGGCCTTCTTCAGGTGCCAGTTGATCCAAGTAGCCTTCAAGAAATTTTGAAGTGTACCCCTTATTTAATCTACGTAAGGGTAGATTGTCCATGTCTAGGGACATGTCGTCTTGTTTTTATTTAGTACTGTTCACTTATTGCTTGGCCTGTTTCCACAAAGTCTGATGAAGGCCAAAGAT